>JANRMT010062820.1:19753579-19775822 GCA_026402145.1 Polypterus bichir lapradei
ATGGCCAAATGGGGGAGGCAGCTCGATGGATGAGTTCTCCAGGACTATAAACAAATCTAAATCATATTACGTGATGTCATCCATTGTTAAATTCTGTTACGTACTTCTAAAATTTTTATTTTTATACTGTATTGAGGATTTGTTCTGTTCTGTGTATTGTATTGTATTGACCCCCTTCTTTTTGACACCCACTGCATGCCCAACCTACCTGGAAAGGGGTCTCTCTTTGAACTGCCTTTCCTGATGTTTCTTCCATTTTTTTTCCCTACTGGGGTTTTTTTGGGAGTTGTTCCTTGTCTTCTTAGAGAGTCAAGGCTGAGGGGCTGTCAAGTGGCAGGGCCTGTTAAAACCCACTGCGGCACTCCTTATGTGATTTTGGGCTATACAAAAATAAGTTGTATTGTATTCTATCTATCTATCTATCTATCTATCTATCTTCTTTAACAGGTTTATGTAACATTTCTTTCCATGTCAGTACTTTCTGCACATCAGTTTGCTTAGCCGTTCATTTTTTTGAGCAAATTTTGCTTGTTGTGCTCATTTTATTGTTAAGTTAATGTTTTCATTTTCAGAATTGTGCTGTTTATTGCCATTAGGAGTAAAACTCTTACATCCTCAACTCGGAGCTTCCATTTTTGCAGGCCAGAGGTAAAGCTTTTTATGCCTCATGCTGTTTGAAGTATTTTGTCTTCTAGCTGTTGGTTAAAATGTGTCGTCTCAGAGGCACATTTCATATAAATATATAATTTTCTTTTTTTACATGCCTGCTAGTTGTGACAGCAGGAAGATCATACAAGAGGAAAACTGTATGCATTATTATGAACATAGGTGTCAGAATGTAGGACATGCCCTTGACCACGGTATCAATCATCACCTAGCAGTGGCCCAATACTTCAGTGAGAGATGCTATGACATGTTACTGAAATATCAGAAATGGAAGCACATGGGTTACAGCTTGGTTCCTGGAATATATACTGCAAGTGTTTGAAATTCTGCACTGAGGATGTGTCGCCAGTTTTGATTTGAAAGTCAGTAATTTCAGGTAATATTGTTTTAATTCCACTGATCTGCAGGAAAAAAAAAGTTTCTTGTCAAAAATTTCCAGTTGCCGATATAGATTTATGGGTGCAGAATCTGGCATCAGATTCATTTTGTCACATCCATTTTTTCAGAAATTAAGGTTTAAAATTAAAAAAGCACTACTTCAGAGAAAAAAGTCATGTATTTGTAAAATTAAAGATTTAGACCTGAAAAAAGTATAAAGTGCACATATGATTGTTTTAACACTAGAATTACCAGAGCCTATAAAAAAACTCATAGATCCGTCCCACCTTAAATTACTTCTCACATCTCCGTCAGCATCTTTTGTCCTTTAAATATGTTGATAAGCAGCAAGCAGTCTGCTATCACATCCCCCACCGGCACACAGTTTTCTCAGCTCAATTCTGTCTACCTGCGTGTCAGTTGCTTGGAGTTGTATAGAGTGAGAAGTCAAGCAAAATCACACCTTTTATACATACTATATTGTTATTTGGAACACTTGCATTTCATGTGTGCTCAGTGTCTACAACATTCTATGTAAACACATTGTTAAAAAAGAAACGTTTTTCATGTTTTAGTAATAATTGACAAAATGTAGACATGATGTGTATAATGTGTGAAGCATGAAGTCCAAATATCAAAGAAACACCTTCACAAAAGGTACAAATATAACAGAACAAGTGAACTTTTATACAAAAATATAACTGCAGAAAAAGAACACGTGTTAGGGTACAACATTGATATGCATTTACTACAACTGCTTCGGTGGCGCAACGGTATCAAGCTGTTGACTGGTAATCAAAACTTCATGGGTTCGATCCCTGACAAGTCCATTTTGAGAAGTGAGCTGCTTCTATCCTTACTATTTTAGAATACTACTGTAACTTGCTTTTTTTTTTCTTCGGTTATAGTCTTGAATAAAAGTGCACTTGTTTTGTTATACTTGTATATCAACATTTATATGTTACTTACATAAAGCCATATTGAATGTTATTTATTTGGATTTAGTTACTTCCTACAGCCTAAAGTCACAAGTACACTGCAGAGCTTCCTGTGTTTGAGCGACACGGGCAAAAAATACACATGTAATGCCATGAAAAGTGCACGCAGACACTTCAGTTCACAAGCATTGGTACAAGAATGCAGTCAGACTTCTTTTTAGGGCACATACACCGTCCAGAACTAAAAACTAGCGTGTAGAGTTGCTTACGAACTGTAGAGTCTATAGCTGCAGGTGGAAGCTGCCGTCGCTGTACTTTGTATATAAGAGGCAGATCGAATGTTATTTATTTGGATTTAGTTACTTACTTCCTACAGCCTAAAGTCACAAGTATAGCGCGTCTTTATGTGAAAACAGCAGTGTCAGATGGGGAGGGGGTAGGGTAGGATTGTGAACACGACTAAGAGAATGAAAAAAAAAAAACAAAGCTAACCTTTACAAGTATCATACATTTACACCGGCTGTTACAGACTGAAATCAAATGTACGTTTTTATTCTAAAATAGTAAGAATAAAAGCAGCTCATTTCTCCAAACGGACTTGTCCAGTCTCGAACCCGTGATTGATTACCAGTCAACAGTTGATACCATTGCGCCACCGAAGCAGTCGTAGTAAATGTGTGTCAATGTCGCACCCTAATGCGGGTTCTTTTTCTGCAGTTATATTTTTGAATAAAAGCACACTTGTTCTGTTATATTTGTACCTTTTGTGAAAGTGTTTCTTTGATATTTGGACTTCAGGCTTCACACATTTTAAACTTCATGTCTACATTTTGTCAATTATTACTAAAACATGAAAAATGTTTCTTTTTTAACAATGTGTTTACATAGATCATTGTAGACACAGAACACACATGAAATGCAAGTGTTCCAAATAACAATATAGTATTTATAAAAGGTGTGATTTTGCTTGACTTCTCACTCTACACAACTCCAAGCAACTGACACGCAGGTAAACAGACTTGAGCTGAGAAAACTGTGCAGGGTAGAGGATGTGATAGCAAACTGCGTGCTGCTTTCTGCTTATCAACACATTTAAAGGACAAAAGATGCTGACGGAGAGGTGCGAAGTGATTTAAGGTGGGATGGATCTGTGAGTTTTTTCATAGGCGCTGGTAATTCTATTGTTAAAACTAACAATTTCTTACTAGGTAGTTTTTTTTATCCTCATAATTCATTGAAATTGTTTCACAGTGGAATGACCAACAGAAGTCTAGCAATAGACTCACTCCACTTTCCACTCTACTTTCATTTATTTTTTAATTTCATTTAATTTATTGATTTATTTATAAAGCAGTTTTTGAGTGATATGCACAAAGTGCTTTCCAACAACAAAAGAAAAAGGCAAAAAAAAAAAGAATAACAAAATAATGTAAAGAATTGTTACAATCTTCGTATATAATACGCTATCGTGGCTGACCGTTTGTCCAGTATTTTAACACTAGAATTACCAGAGCCTACGAAAAAACTCATAGGTCCGTCCCACCTTAAATCGCTTCTTAAAACCGCTCTCACCTCTCCGCCAGCGTCTTTTGTTAATCTAAATGTGCTGATAAAAGAAAAGCTGCAAGTAGCCGGCTATTCCATCCCCCAACGACTTAGAACGTGCACAAACTTCTCCCAGCTCATGCCTTGATTATCTAGGAGTGAAGTGGAGTTTTAGAGTGGAAATAATAGATCATTATTTGGAATACACGCATTTCACGTGTGTTCTGTTTCTACAGTAATCCACATTTTTAAAACAGAAACGTTTTTCATATTGTAGTAGTAAATGACAAAATGTAAGTATAAACTATATAATGTATGAAGCCTGAAGTCCAAATATCAAACACATTTACAAAAGGTACAAATATAACAAAACAAATATGCTTTTATTCAAAAATATAACTGCAGAAAAAAGCTACCTTAGCATACCACATTGACACATACTACAACTGCCACGGTAGCATAATGGTTTCAGCCGCTGACTAGTATTCAAAAGGTCATGAGTTCGATCCTGCACGATTCAGTTTTGAGACGTAAACTGCTGTTATTCTTACTATTTTATAATAAAAACATACATTTGATTTCAGTGTGTAACCGCCGGTGTAATTTATCATACTTGTAAAGGTTAGTTTTTTTTTATTCACTTTTCATTCTCTCAGTCGTGTTCAGGACCCTTCCCTACACCCCCCCCCCCCCAAATTGAGAATGCTGTTTTCACATAAAGATGCGCTGTAGCTCTGCAGCGTATTTGTGACTGCATTCTCGTACCAATGCTTCCGAACTGAAGAGCCTGCGTGCTCTTTTCGTGGCATTACACGTCTATTTTTTTGAGCATGCCCGTGTCGCTCAAACACAGGAATATATGTTGGTGTACAAGAATAACAAAACAAGTGCACTTTTATTCTAGACTATACGTGAAGAAAAAATAAAGCAAGTTACAGTAGGCGGTTGATACGACAGCTTGCGTGGTGCAATGCTAAGAACTGCTGATTTCCGATCCGTGCTATATAAAATCATCCCATTCAAATATTAACAATTCCCACACACCCTTCCTACATTCACGACATGTGTACTTGTTGCAGTGTACACATCTCTCTGTGCTATGGTTCCTATTACACTGAATGAGCACCTGACATTGTACTTTCTTCCCCATACAAATAACATTCAAGTATAGCGCGTCTCCAAATAAATCACATTCGAGCTATAGCGCGTCTCCAAATAAATCGCATTTGAGTTATAGCGCGTCTTTATGTGAAAAAAAGCAGTGTCAGATGGGGGGGGGGCATCGTGGACGCGACTGAGAGAATGGAACTGAATTTAAAAAAAAGCTAACCTTTATAATTATCATGCATTTACACTGGCTCTTACAGACTGACTGAAATCAAATGTATGTTTTTATTCTAAAATAGTTCAATACATGCAATATTATTTGAAAAAGAAGAGCGTCAGATCGGGTTTGAATACACGCTGACGCTGTTACAGAAGGAGTCTGCTTATTCAGTGCCGCAGTTTCAACGCACAGTACATGCAATATTATTTGAAAACGAACAGCGTCAGATCGGGCGCATATTCAAACCCGATCTGACTCTGTTTGTTTTCAAATAACATTGCATTAGTGCGATGATGTTTTTACATATATTGTCTCTTTCATTCATCTTGCGGTTTGTTATCAGTGACCGCGTGTTTTTTCCCCGATCTTGCCAGTTCGCACATGTTGCTGTATGGTGGTGTTTCTTTTGTACTCCAGGACATGCAGAAGACAGAATAGTACAGAGCAGTAAGTGCAGCGCTATATGCAATCAGACAGACAGACAGGCAGAGAAGACACTAGATATATAAATAAACAGGGAAGGCATTGTATAATAGATATATAAAAAACAGCTAAGGGGATAGATATATAGATAGGTAGGAAGGAAAGGCACTATATGATAGGCAGACAGGGAAGCTCCTATATAATAATAAAATTACTGTTATTACTATATAGATAGACAGGGAGTTCAGGCAGGCAGAACGGCGAAGGTTAAAAATAAATAAATTTTCTCCCTAGCGGAGATTCGAACTCGGATCTCTTGAGGTAAAAGAAGTCTGCTGCGCTCTAAGTGACGAAATCTTACCAGAACGCCACAGAAACTGTTGTGAAAGTCCTGAACCTTTTATGAAAGTGTATTTGCTCTTTGGCTGTCAGGCTTCACACATTTTATAGTTTATGTCTACATTTTGTGACATTTATTACTAAAATATGAAAAAGTTTCTGTTTTAACATTGTGTTTACACAGATTACTGTAGAAACGGAACACACATGAAATGCGTGTGTTCCAAATAACAATCTATTATTTCTACTCTAAAACTCCACTCCCAGATAATCAAGGCATGAGCTCGGAGAAGTTCGTGCACGTTCTGAGTCGGTGGGGGGATGGAATAGCCGGCTGCTTGCAGTTTGTTTTTATCGGCACATTTACAGGACAAAGGAGGCTGGCGGAGAGGTGAGAGCGGTTTTAAGAAGCGATTTAAGGTGGGACGGATCTACGAGTTTTTTCGTAGGCTCTGGTAATTCTAGTGTTAAATCACCTGTAGGTCGTAAACCGTTTGATCTGTTGAGCTGAAATTTGGTACACATATACTACGTGACCTCTATTATCCGCTTTCTGGATGATGATTTACCTCCAAGGTTATTTTTATTTTTATTTAATTCTATTATAGAATCAACTCTTGGCAGCGGCCAGCTGGGTGGCCGTGTGGTGCATGCATACAGGTGCCATTCTCATCCCTACCACCTTCACCGTCACTTCTTTTGCCTCTTCATATTTTAAATCATTCTTGATGCAGATTGAACACTTAAGTGCCAGCTTAAGTGAAAAATTAAGGAAAACGTACTAAATAATTGCAACACAAACACTGACCTAATCAGTTTTAACGAGAAAAGATGCCGACAAAGGATGAGAAGAAGCGGGTTGCTAGGGTGGAGAAAATATGAGCTGCTCAGGAAGAAGCAAGCACATCAACCTCTGAGCAAATGAATGCTAAACGTACAGAGAAAGAGGATGAAAACTAGTAATGCTCAAGTTGAGTGTATTCACTGCACGTTATCATGCAGTGTGCCATTACTGGTATTTCATATAAAATTGTATAACATAATTAATAAACCATCACAACTAAAAACAAATAAACAGAAAGAGATATGAAAACAACCTGACAAGAAAGAAATTCTTGTCTAAAATAATGTGTTTTAATCAAGTTTTAAATGTGGTTACAGAACTGCATGCTCAGATATCAAGGGGAAGGCAGTTCCAGAATTTGGGGAACATAATAAAAAAGGCTCTATTCTCTTTTGCTTGGAATAACAAGTAGGCACTGCTCAGATGATCTAAGAGGTCTATTTGTCTGATAAAAGTTCAGAACTTTATAGGTTAGAAGTAGGATCTTAAACTGGATCCTATAAATAACTGGTAACCAATGTATTGAGGCTAAAATAGGGGTGATGTGTGCCAAGGATTTAGATCTGGTGAGGAGTCTTGAAGTAGAATTTTGCAGCAGTTGAAGCCTAAACAAAATATTTTTCAAAAATATTGTGCTTATTTATGATCATTAAAAGTTGACCAGTGTCAAAGGAAAAAACAAAGAGCCACAAAAAGGTTTGGGGCAACCTCCCATATACTTGAACGCGGCTGCAAAATGGAAAATTGATTTGCACAATTGTGTACAGATTGGAGTCCAAAACAGAACTGCTCGGCTGAGTCAAAGATGGCAGCTTTAAAGGAAGGCTGAGGAAGTGACATTGTCAAATCCGGAACCGGAATTGGCGTCGTTGGGCCCGGAACCGGAAGTGACATCATCAGGGTCGGAACTATAAAGTGATGGCAGGCGGAATTTCCCATGACGAGTCTGCAGTGGAAAGAGAGAAAGGATTATCACACTCCACCACCCCCAGGTCTGGCATGGAATTACCCTCATTTGAACCCTTTAGCTGCCTCCCATGCGCACGTGTGTGACATCAGCTACAACCTTTTCAGGCACCATTAACAAAAAACAGAGCTTTGAGATAGGCCTATAATTATTTTAATTAGACTGGTCTAGATCAGGTCTTTTATTGTCTCTCCATTTGAGCACTATCCTGGTGGAATCTCTCCCCATGTGCATCAGACACCACTACCCTGTTCTTGAGGGAAAAAATCCAAATTAGAATGTAGGAAATTAATTTTTAAAGATACGTTGCAGAAGAGAAAAGCTCCTCTAATTGTTCCTTGTAGATTTCATACTTTGTATTCCCAATAACATTGTGGAATAGTCCTACCAAGCCATTTTTTTCACCTACATAAATGTTGGATTTAAATTTTGTACCCTTGAAAAAATCCGGGATTTGAGGTCCAATGAAGATAACTTCTGTTTAGTTTGCTAATTCTATCTGTCCCTCTCAAAAATTTGTAAAACAAGAAACCTTTGTCACCTCAATAAAGGGAAGCTGTGTGCAGTATGATATTACAAATTTCTACTTTTTCTGCTTTCTATACCGTTTTCCCCATGGTGGCATTTTGTGCCACCAACACCTGATTGAAGTGCTGTGCAGCCACCTGTGATACTCGAATGAAAGCGGCTGTCCACGAGACCTACTGTGGTGAAGCCTCTGGGATAATGCCTGGAAACAATAAGGAGCCACTTAAGCACATCTATATTAACACACATAAAAAATATTCATTGGACGAACGTAATTTAGTTGTATGTCACATTTCCATGTAAAAATACTTAGTAGTTTAAACTCAGTTAAAATTAATTACTATAATTAAGGAAATGGAAGGAAAATTCAGAGACAGTTTTACTTATCCCATCAGGACCTTACAGCAAGACGAGATGTCCATCGATAAATGCAGACAACCTTTTAATCCTGGGTTCGAGTTCCCACCACAGCACACTACATTAAACTCCACTCACGTCTCGATCAGCTAGTCTTTCACACTATGGGGCCGCTCCTACTCCCACATATAGTTCTAAAGAGCGCCCCTTCTCAAGTGCTGGCCTGTCATTCATTTCTTTTAGGGTATACCCCTGACCTCCATTCCATACTGCATGGGCTCTTCACTATTCTACCACTTCTTTCTCTGCTCTTTTAACTTCCGTCATCTTCTTCTCCTTTCAGTCTCAATCTGTCTTTCTTTCTTCTCATATTTTGGCTCTCTACCCAGGCTCCTTTTTCTACCTGTGAGTGGACTCACTAATGAGACACTGAGCATCAATGGTGAACAGGTGAGTTAACAGCACAAGTGCACAATAGCCAATGTGAACTTGACCCCGGACACAGACAGACGGACATTTTTGGCTCCACCACACACTGTTTATTATGTACAATATATACAAGAATTACGTGCACTCACAACCCCAGTGCCTCCAGCACCGATTCCCCAAAGTCCAGGCCACACAGTCACAATGCCTTTCTCCTGGCCGCCTCCAGTCCTCTCTCCAGCTCCGTCCTCTTCCACCCGACTTCCACCTTCGACTGAAGGGAGGCGGCCCCTTAAATAGTAACCCGGATGGGCTCCAGCTGCTTCCCGGCACTCCTCCGCAGATACGCCCCAGTGTGGCGGAAGTGCCGGCTGCACACCCGGAAGCCGTCCGGGTGTCCCCGGTCGTCTTCCCCCCAGCGATTCCTGGTGTGGCGGAAGTGCCGGGCTCCAGGGATATTCAGGCACTGGGGTGCCGCCTGGCGGTGGCCACGGGTCCCTACAGGGCTGGGCTTCCAAGCCCTTTACCCGAGGCCCCCAACACAACCATGGCGGATGTCCCCTCGCGGTCTGGAGGAGGCACAAGCCCTCCTCCGGTCCTCCTGGGCGGATACCACACCAATTAAAATCGCTTCCCCTACCAAACTCCTCCTGTCCGTGCAGCGGAATGCTGCACCCACAAGCCTGAGGTTAGCTGGACTGCATTTAATTAATTATTTGCTTAAAATGACACAATTGTCTTGGACCCCGCAACACAACACTGCTACCTTTTTTTCCACAGTTGTTGCATACAAGATCATTAGTATAAGAAAAAGATAATAAAAAATAAGCAAAAATATAGCCATCTTATATATAAATGTCTACGCGTGTAAGGGTGTGTGTCTGTCTGTCTGTCTGGCCCGGAAGTGCGAGGCTACAGAATGAAGCTCAAAGAAATCGACTCTGTCACCAAAGTAAAACTGCTGAGAAAAGTCAAATTATTAGCCACTAATACACAAGCGAGGCGAACAGATCGACAAAGTGAAAACTCCAAGGAGAGAGAAACTTGCTTAGCCACTGATAGACAACAGAGGCGAGCACGTCGGCAAAACTAAACCGCCGAGGAAAAAGAACCTCGCTTAGCCACTAAAGGACAACCAATGCGATTGACTGATTGAAGTGCCACGATCCAGGGTTTCAAGAGCCCAGGCTTTTTACAGCTAGTTATTTATAAAAGCTAATGAAAATAGTTAATTCTACATGCTTCATCATAAATTTGTTAAAATATGAAACTAGCCGTTTTGTAATTATTTGGGTAAAATGACACTTGGCACAATAAACTTCCCAGACCAGCTGAGGTTTTTAGTGGATTGTGGATTGTCCGAGGGAGAGACAGGCTGATACTGCAATGAACTTCTGGGGTTCCAACCCGGCTGTCCCCATTCACTGGCAAAAGTCAAAAAAAAAGGCTACCCTCAGGCTAGTACAGAACAACACAGTTAAAGCCATTATAAACAGGCTGTGGAGCTGTTCTCCTTAGATCACAAGAACCAGAAGTGACACCTCTTTCCAGGCAGACTTGTTTTTATGGCCCAGGGACTGGAAAGGGGCTGAGTTGGTTGTCCTTATTGGCTGGTTTCTCTGCACTGTGGAGGATGAAGATGAGGTGATTAGCGGTAGTGCCCCTTCTCATCTCGGGGTGGTAGCGCATACCTGGGAAGAACTCGGAGGGTGACCCTCCGATGCACATGCTTGACAGCATCTTTTGACCAACACATGATATGGTGCTACGTCTGTATTCTGAGGCTGTTGTAAAATTGTAAATAAAAATGAAAAACTATTTGGACAAAGGGCATCATAAACTTAATTGAAAAAATAAGTCACCAATCCCCTCAAAAATGTGACAGAACTTCACATCAAATAAACACTGCCCTGATAGCCAGCTTTACAAGTAATTTTCTCTTTTGGCCCAAGACTCCTGCACAGTACTTCACTGTACCATATATGATGCCAATCATCTTGAATCACAAGAGAGTAAGGGTCTGTAGTGCGGATCATGACCATATGTCTCCTCGTACAGCTGTCATCTTATTTTCAGTTTTTGCTTATGAATATGTAAGTAAGTTGTATAACCTCCTGTGATATTTTGGTAAACTTTATTACTTTACTTCTATGTAGAGGTTCTAGAAGCCCTTTCCATACTTGATAACAGGTTTTCAATATGGTGTCTACTTTTCTTGCTTTTATTGTTTGTTTATATGCTTTTCATTCATTAAAAATGGCATGCTATGGATAATTATCTGTTGTGCACACTGACATTTACATTTTGAAATTGTTGAGATAGGTTTTAAACAAAAATGGTTATCAAATGAACATCCAATGCTAATAAATCAATCATTAAATCTTCATTTCATACAACAGACATCATATACAAGACCATGAGTAATGCTTTTAAAAAGCTAATAATTACATTACAGTACCAAGTAAACAATCAATTTAAAGATTAAAACTATGTAATAATACAACGACAAGTCTATTACTGTAGTTAATTTCCTAATTAATACAAGGATCTCCTACAATTACACCAGTGCCCCCCTTCTCTTGTTGAAGAGATCATCTCAAAATGGCAGCTTGCATCTAGTACAATAATTCCCTTCATATATTTTTTAAATTGATTTTATTAAAAGCAAGTAACATTCCATATAATCAAAAATTCAACCCCCACCCAAGAGAAGGAGAGGAAGGCCAACAGTCTTGAAGAGAAGAAATGCTTTAGAAATGCTTATTCTAAAATGTTGTTGATCAGATCCTGCCAGGTTTTTAGAAAGTTTTGAACTGATCATTTAGGTGAGAATGCAATTTTTTCCAATTTTAGATAATATATAACATTAGTTACCCACTGACTTAAAAGAGATGAGTTAGGAATATTTCAGTTGAGCAAGATAAGCCTACGTGCCAATAGTGAAGTAAAGGCCATTACAATTTGTTTGTCCTTCTCGACTTTAAGTCCATCTGGGAGTCCACCAAACACAGCTGTCAGTGGATTAGGAGGGATTGTGACACCAAGGCTGTCTGAAAGGCATTTTAAGATTTTGGTCCAGAATGATGCTAATTTGTTGCAGGCCCAAAACATGTGGTCCAGTGAGGCTGGAACTCGATTTCAACGTTCACTTGTTGGATTTTGCCCTGGAAACATTTTGGTCAATTTTAAACGAGATAGATGTGCTTAATAAAAGATTTTAAGTTGAATAATTGTATGTTTTGCGCATATGGAGCTCAAGTAAATTCTGTGCATAGCTTCTTTCCTCTCCTTTCCGGAAATGTTGGGTGAGAGATCCTTTCACCAATGTACTCTGGGATACTTGAAAAGAAGGGACTTTAAAATGTTTTATATATTTTAGAAATGCTGTCTGAGCTTTTAAGACTGGTCAATATTTCTTCTAGAATAGACTTTCTGTGGATGTACTGTACCATGGGAGTATTCTTTTATGAAGCCTGTATCGAAGAAAGTCTTGTATGTGGACTTAATGTATTGATTCATGCACAGAAATTATGTATATGGGGTGTGGGATGTGGCAGCAAAGACATGCCTTGCCTCAGGCCACATTACTTAGCACACTGGCCTTGATTTAAATTTTGAGTGGTTTAGCAATTTGCTGGTGATATATTATAGTTGTGGATTTCTGCATTTAAGGGTCAGGTGGAGAACTTTGTTTATTGATGCAAAGAGGATTGCCTGCACCTTAATATCAGCAATATCAAGGAATTGACTTTCACCACACCAAACAGCCACTATGTTTGGTCACTATTCTAGGAATGGGTATAGAGGTGGTCCTCTCCTACAAGTACCTTGAGGGTCCACATTAATGACAGGTTAGACTAAATATACAGAAGAACTGTATAAGAAAAGACAGAGCAGACACTTTTTCCTTAGGAGTCTGTATTCCTTTAATGTGGGTAGTGACATCTTTCACATCTTCTATAACTGCGATTTTTCTATGCTGTGGCGTGCTGGGCTGGTAACATCACTTCAAGAGAGGACCACCAAATCAACAAGCTAATTAAAAGGGCAGGTTCATTTATGGGACAAACTCTGGACCCCCTGGAAGTAGTAGAGAAGGAGAGAATTAAAACAAAACTGAGTGCCATTATGAACAATGCTGCACATCCTCTCTCTAACACATCAACACTGAGGACATTCAGCCAACTAATAAATTAGTAGAAGTGTGACAAGAAATGCAAAGCGGGGTCCTTTATACCAACAGCAATATGTCTGTATAGCGACACACTGGGCCAGGGGCTGCTAAGTCAGAGGTTTTCTTCCTTTTAAATTTTCTTGCTTTATTGTTATTCTAGAGTGTGTTCAGACCAAAGTGTGTGTATTTATTTATTTGTTTGTTTATTTAAAGAGCTTCTGGACAAAAACAAATTTCCCTTTTCTGACAAATAAAGATCTATCTATCTATCTATCTATCTATCTATCTATCTATCTATCTATCTATCTATCTATCCAAAATAAGTCAAATTTTACTTCTTATTTGAACTCCTTTTCTATGTATTATGGTGAATGAACATGTAAATGTGAGCTCCTAAATCTTTCTCTAAATTTAACATAACCTGCACATCAGTAGTAAGTGGAAGGTTACTGGAGAAAACTGGACAAAGCCAACAAAGGCATTAAATTTGAACCCAGTCCTCTGTAACTTCGAAGAAGAAACCCTAAGTACTGCGTCCCCATTCTGTATCTAGCTAAATCAGCCATCTTAAGTGTTATCCACAGCCGCTTCTTAGCTTGAACAAGTCAGGGTGAGGCTCCTCAAAAGGAAGGACACCAACAGTGCAAAGTTAAGTCGCTTTGGTGCCTTGGCAACAACTGTGAATCCACCTGCACATCCCGAATGAGATAAAGTTATTTTGGTGTGCTTTTATCATTTCTTTCTGCTCAAGCAAAGGTGACAGTTGCTTTGATGTAAATCACAAAGGCTACAGTATATCAAAGTGACTCACATTCTGAAATTTTACAACCTGAGTAATTCATCACTCTGACACCCTTAAACATTTCTGTCTGGTTATTTGACAGACACCCGTGATTGGCAGTTACCGATTTCTGGGTTATTGTATTATTACTGTTATTGTCATTATTATGACAATTGCTTTCTAATTCAATTCATGCACATTTGGAAATGGAAATGTGATGCATGGGGCTTGCCATTCCAATCTGATTTTCTCAGTTTGCAATATGAGCAATTTTAATGATCTTCATATAAGCAATTAAATGTTGAATTATGCATGAGTGTAAAAGAAAAATAAAAAAAAAGTTTTAAACAAATACATTTGCAAGGTCATGTGAAAAAAAAAGGAATTAGGAAAATAACCCTATAACATGAAGCTTGTTCATACTTCCATCCCCTTCAGGATGTACTCTCTTGGAGATTCAGTTCAGTGCTTCAACCTCATGTATTTGTTAAGTTTATTTTTATTTAACTGTTTATCTACTTATTGATTGATTAATTGATTGGATGTGTTATCTGTCCTGTGTGCATGTATCCTTGTTTTTTATGTTTTTGCTGCTGTATGCATCCTCTCTTTCTCATTGGGTGATTTGAATTTAGTTTTGGTAAGCTTTGACTTGATTGTATGGAATGTTATATGTTTTTAATAAATTCAATAAAAGATACAAAAAAGTGTATTTAATCTAATCTAATGCAATATCAGCATTTAATTTCCAATAAAATTTTTTAGTTAAAATATGACCTTTTAAAAGCCAAGGGTATAATATATCTTGTTCTTTTTCTTTTGGCTGCTCCCGTTAGGGGTTGCCACAGTGGCCCACATCTTTCTCCATCTCTTCTTGTCCTCTCCATCTTGCTCTGTCACTCTGATCACCTGCATGTCCTCTCTCACCACATCCATAGACCTTCTCTTAGGCCTTCCTCTTTTCCTCTTGCCTGGCAACTCTATCCTTATCATCCTTTTCCCAGTATACCCAGCATCTCTCCTTATTTTAAAACTTTTGGTAATTCCCTATTAGTCGCCTTCAAAATCCTCTCCCTGAGATGCATAACAATCCCAGTGCTTCTCCCATTCCTAATAACATTTCCAGAAGGGATCCTACTCTGCTGGGCCTTTGAACAAAGACCTTAAAATTGCTCCAGGAGTGCTGTACAATGGCTGACCCTGAGCTCTGACCCCCAATGTCATGTGAAAAGACAATTTCCCATCAGGGAATAATAAAAGTACAGTAGTACCTTGAGATACGAGTCCCCCAACATACGAGTTTTTTGAGATACGAGCTGTCACTGGGTCAATTTTTTGCCTTGAGTTACGAGCCAAAATTCAAAATACGAGCCATCAAAGAGCTTGTCGCCGCACATTTAGAGGAACTGACGACAGAGGAGTTGACAGAACTACAGACGCGGCAACATACGGAGGTTCTGCAGGAGATCGGTATCACGGAGGAGGTTTCCTCATAAAGTGAGATAAAGGAAGTGTTTGCAATTTGGGAAAAAAGTTTCGAACTTTAAAGAAAAGAAACACCCTGAAAAAGTTAAAACTGATCGCTCAGCGGCTCTGTTTAATGACACTTGCCTAACACTTGACTTTATTGAAAAGAAACATCCTGAAAAAGTTACAACTGATAGTGCAGCGGAGCTATTTAAAGACACTTGCCTAACGCTTGAGTTTATTTAAAAGATAACCCTGATAAAAATTGCAACAGATAGTGCAGCAGAGCTATTTAATGGCACTTACCTAACGCTTGACTTTATTGAAAAGAAACATCATGAAAAAGTTACAACTGATCGCGCAGCAGCTATATTTAATGACACTTGCCTAACGCATTTTAGAAACAAGCCTAGCCTAATACCTGACAGTGCTCCCTCATTGGTCCATCCTCAGGCTGTGTCAGGTAGATACAGGGACGGGATTGGAGGAAAAAGGGAGGACTGGAGATACACAGAATTGAAGAGAGGAGAGGGAGGACACATGGAGTAAGAGCAGAAAAGAGACAGACATATACAAGAAGACAGCTTTAGCAAAATGCTAAACTGATAGAAAAGAAATGGCAGCATAACACTGACGAAGATGAGAAAGCTGTAATATATTGAAACGTAAAGAAAAAAAAGTGGAAAAAGAAACGTACAGCAAAACGCCGGTGCGCAGAAAGAGAGACGGAGAAAGCCATAAACGATTTAGGAGGGTGTAGGTGAATGCAAATCTCAAACAGAAAGGCACCATCAGATAGAAGGTCTCCAGGAGGCAAAGACAGTCGGGAGAGGAGAAGGACTGGAACAGTGGTGGACGGAGTGTGCAGGGAATAAAAGAAGAGAAAGATGGTAGGAAGCAAGTGTAACCCTGCTGTTGAGTTTTTTTTTTATTCAGATCCAAGAGAGAGATGAGATGAAAGGCAAAAGGAGGGACACAAGGAGGAGGAGATCATTCACCCAAGGTCTGTGTGTTTTTCATTTGTTTGATTTATTTGTGATTTGGCTTGAGGTGAAACTCAAGTGAAGGAGCCAGTGCTGTTTTATTTGTTGGCCACTACACACCAGAACTACGTTTGGTGCCTTCAACTTGGTGATTAACTACTTTACGTACTAAGGGTGAGCTCACCAGTAGTGTTGGGAGGAAAATATATGGTTGTTTTTTTATTCGCGCTGTACATGGTTATAATATTGATGATGTCAAGTAAAGAGAAAGTTCCTTTTCTTTAAACTAGGTGGAAGTTGTGATTTGTTACAAGCTAAATGGTTGGAGGAGACCGATAGTGAAAATTCAACTATTGGGTGGCGACACCATACTAAAGAACTCAGGGTCTTGCACACTGCTTAGAAAGGAAGGGTGGTGCAAGGGGGTTACATTTGTCCAGATAAAAGTCACGCAAAACCCTTTGATTTGAGTCCTGCTGTAGCATCATGTGTCCTTTACATACAAACTGTGGTGTTTTTTTCCATGGATTTCTTCCACGGCAGCAAATCTTCTTCCTTTAAGTCTCAGTTTCAATTTCAGGAACAAAAAGAAGTCACAGGGAGAAAAATCTGACAAATTCTAGGGGTGTGAAGCAACATCCACTGTCACATACTGTATGGCATGAGTTTGAGATCATCTTTCTTTTCATTTATTTTCATTATATGGGGTCACAGATGTGCCTCAGACCTTTCTTATGCTTGTTTCTTGACTTATACCACATTGTTTATGGTCAAAAACTCTTTGAGTGTATTCTAATTGTGCAAAGTGCACTGAACATTTTCTTCTGATGATTTCCTCTATGCGTCTCATTTCAATATAATGTCTCTGACTAACACTCCGTCCACAGGGAACAAACTCTTTATTAACAAGTCTGTCAATGTGAAGAAATTCGACCATCGTTATCTCTTAAAATTCTGCCAAAAAAAAAAAAAAATCACCGGCACAGTTGTGGAACAAACAGCAAAAATACAAACTCAATCAACTCAGTGTGATGCCACTTGGAGGACCGATTAACCAGACTATAGGCATAAAACGCCTACCAGCATATTCAATAACTAGACCCTATTCCTTTACTATTGAGAGATTCTGGGATTTTTTTAGATACTCCCTTGTACAAAATCAACTGCACAATGATTAGTATGGCTGACGTAGAGAAAAAAAACAATACAGTGAACACTTGTCATTTTTTTCAACATCTTTGACATCCCATCCTACAATGTATTTCTCTGGCACTGAATCCAAATGGGAACACAAGGAAACACCAGAAGAGATGCCTCTTTGTTCAAGAGCCTGGCAAGGAATTGGTAAGACGACAAATCCATGGGGTGACTACACAATAGTACAACAGAGGACAATTTAGGATGACCAACTCAAGTAGCTTGAAAATACGTATATTGTAAATCAAGCGATGAACACGTCACAAAGGGTTGATACACCTAAGTGAGCCCTGTATATTATTAGATGATTGGATGGAAATATCGCAAGAAGTAACAAAAGCCAGTTTGCTTTTTTTAGAGAGTAGTCTTCTTCAGACTGCATCAACGTAGTGTCAGAGACGGTTTTCTAGGAAGGACCTGTAAGTGGCGAGTTTAGGAGGGTGGGATCCAGAAGTGATGAGAGAGAAGGACCATCAGTCATTCATTTTGGAGAGGAAGGAAGAGAAAAGGCCTTAAGCAGCAGCACCACCCTGTGGTTTGGAGAGTGATTATCAGTAGATGAGCCAAACGTGCATGTGTGACTCTCTCTCTCTCTCTCTCTATATATATATATATATATATATATACACAGTACAGGCCAAAAGTTTGGACACACCTCCTCATTCAATGTGTTTTCTTTATTTTCATGACCATTTACAGCACTCCATCACTCTCCTTCTTGGTCAAATAGCCCTTACACAGCCTGGAGGTGTGTTTGGGGTCATTGTCCTGTTGAAAAATAAATGATCGTCCAACTAACCTGACTTCTGCACAACACAACTGCTGGTCCCAACCCCATTGATAAAGCAAGAAATTCCACTAAATAACCCTGATAAGGCACACCTGTGAAGTGAAAACCATTTCAGGTGACTACCTGTTGAAGCTCATCGAGAGAATGCCAAGAGTGTGCAAAGCAGTAATCAGAGCAAAGGGTGGCTATTTTGAAGAAACTAGAATATAAAACATGTTTTCAGTTATTTCACCTTTTTTGTTAAGTACATAACTCCACATGTCTTCATTCATAGTTTTGATGCCTTCAGTCATGATAATAAAGAAAACACATTGAATGAGGAGGTGTGTCCAAACTTTTGGCCTGTACTGTATATATATATATATATATATATATATATTGTGGCAGTAGGGGGCAGTAGTGCACCCTTGAACCCTCAGGTACAACTCCAGACACCAGGTAAAGTCCACGACCTTTTTATTACTTATTAACACTGTACACCAAGCACCCTCCACACTACTCATATAATTAATAAACAATTCACCAATATTCCTCTCCTCCTCACCCAGACACTTCGCCACTCTATCTCCCAGCTCAGCTCAGTGTCTGGACTGAGGCACCGTCCTTTTATAGCCCCTGACCCGGAGGTGTTCCTGTCCCAGCAGTCCACAGTTCCCTTTTCCTTCCGGGTCAGGGCAAACAGTCCTGTTCTTCACCCCGGGAGCACGTCGTTCCTTCCCGTCACGTGACCGTGACGTACTCCCGGGTCATAAGGCATCACAGAGCCCATAAGCCCCCCCACAGCGACTCCTGGTGGTCCCCAAGGTATCCAGCAGGGCTGTGTATAAACACTACAAAGTCCATAAGGCCCTGCTGGACCTCGGGGCACGATCCTGCTGTCGGGAGAGCTCCTCCAGGCGGCCTGGGGGTGCGGACCGGCATGGGAAGCCGGCAGTCCTCCACAATATATATATATATTTTCTATATACATATATTTATATATAATAGACATTAAGCCCATTACTGTAACGGGTGCTAGAACAGTAGTGCATAAACATTAGTAGGAACAGTCTATATTAAATGGCAAGGGACATTGTATGTGCTGTAATATGTGTCACTGTACTGTGTGCCTTTAATTTTCTCTCTCAGTAATACTGGTTTGTATTTCCATAAAATGCCTGTAATTTTCTCTGACAGTAATACAGTGTAACATCGGTTCACGACCATAACTCGCTCCAAAACACTGGTTGTAACCCGATTTGGTCGTGTACCGAAGTAATTTCCCCCATAGGATTGTATGTAAATACAATTAATCCATTCCAGACCATATGAACTGTATGTAAATATATATTTTTGTAAGTTTTTAAGCACAAATATAGTTAATTACACCATAGAATGCAGAGCGTAATAGTAAACTAAATGTAAAAACATTGAATAACACTGAGAAAACCTTGAACAACAGAGAAAAGTAACACTGCAAGAGTTCACGCTATAGCGCTACGAACCGCTCACTAAAAACACTTTTTTTTAATGAGTTTTAAGCACAGGGAAAAAAATTTGAAAAATCCGTAATTTAATAAACAACCAAGAAAAGTAATATTGCAACAATGCACGCATGCACGCACGTGTGTGTGTGTCTCTCTCACGCGCCTGTGTGTGTGTGTCTCTCTCTCGCACGCCTGCGTGTGTGTCTCTCTCTAGCGCACTTGTGTGTGTCTCTCTCGCGCGCGCCTGTGTGTGTGTCTCTCTCGTGCGCCTGTGTGTCTGTGTCTCTCTCTCGTACGCCTGCGTGTGTGTCTCTCTTGTGCACGTGCCTGTGTGTCTCTCTCTCTCTCTCTCTGCACAGGGAATGCACAGGGAGAGACTGAACACGTGCGGCCTCACGCATGCGCACTTCACCAGAAGAAACACACACACGGACACCAGGACGCACACAGGGGTTTTATTAAAGAGGATATATATGTATATAGTCACCCATAGGGGGCGCACCAGCTATCCAAATTCAACACTATATATATATATATATATATATATATATATATATACTAGCTGTGTAAGCCCGTGCTGTAAAAAGCTCGGGGTCCTACAAACTATTCAGATCGTCAGAAAAAAAACTGAAATGTGGAGATGTCAGGTAATTGAAAGGAACTACTCTGGGCGTCTCTCTACTAGGAGGTTTTGTTTTGCCGACGTGCTCAACTCGCTTGTGCATTAGTGGCTAAGTGAATGTCTCTTCAGAGGTTTTGCTTTGTCAACATGATAGCCTCACTTGTATATTAGCGGCTAAGCGAGTTTCTGTTTCCTGGAGCCCTTACCCCGACTCTACCTGTCACTTCCAGGCTGGACAGACCGACACACACACTTCCAGACGTAGACGTTTATTTATATTATATATATATATAAAATCCATCAACAGTAAATCATTTTTTCTTTGCTGGAACAGTAGTTTCTAGCTGGGACAAGATGAAGTGGTTGCTGAACTCATTCTGAAACTGAAAGGAAGTGCGGGTTTTGCTCTGCAGATACCAGGGGCTGCTTATTAGCCAAGCCACAAAGCAGCAGGCCCAAAAAGTTCCTCCTGTAGGTGGTGGGCCCACTGGAGGACAGACCCATGTTCCTCCTTCAAGCTGTGCCCTGGTGGGCTCAATGGGTAAAGGACCAACCATCGGGTGTTTGCCAATGAATTTCCCAAACGAGTGTGCTTCACACCAGTTTCCCTTTCCAAGTAAGGTTACTGAGTCTCACCTGGAAAAGGGTGGAATGCCATCTCCAGGTTTTAGATGTGGTGCTGCATCAAGTGTTTAAGTATCTCAAGATTTTATTCATTAGTGGGGAAAGGCAGGAGATTGATAGACAGATCAGAGCAGCATCCTCAGTCCTGTGGACATTGTATAATACAATACAATACAATACAATTTATTTTTGTGTATCCCAAAATCACACAAGAAGTACTGCAATGGGCTTTGACAGCCCCCCAGCCTTGACTCTCTAGGAAGACAAGGAAAAACTCCCAAAAAAAACCCTTGTAGGGAAAAAATGGAATAAACCTTCGGAAAGGCAGTTCAAAGAGAGACCCCTTTCCAGGTAGGCTGGGCATACAGTGCGTGTCAAAAAGAAGGGGGTCAATACAATGCAATACAATACACAGAACAGAACAAAACCTCAATACAGTATAAAAAAAATTATAAGTATGGATCAGAATTTAACAGTAGATGATATCCCATAATATGATTTGGATTTGTTTGCAGTCCTGAAGACCTCAGCCATCAAGCTGCCTCCCCCATTTGACCATTCCACAGCTGAGTCAACACTGGGCCAGCCAATCTGATGATAGGACCCCTTTACCCCATGATTCCTGCAATCCTACATTGTACTGATCAGATCCTCAACTGAAAGGAAATGCTGTCAGTCTAATAGTCGATCTACGTTACTACCTTCATCTATGGACATAAGCTGTGGGTACTCACCTGAATATGTAATATTCGATCATTTTCCTCAATAAATAAATGACCAAGTATAATAATTTTGTCTCATTTGTTTAACTGGTTTCTCTTTATCTACTTTTAGGACTTGAGTGAAAATCTGCTGATGTTTTAGGTCATATTTATGCAGAAATATAGAAAATTCTAAAGGGTTCACAAACTTTCAAGCACAACTGTAGGTCATGGATGCAAGTAGCAGAAATGAGTGTCTTTGGCTGGGTGTCTGGGCTCAGCCTTTGAGATAGAATGAGGAGTCCAGACATTCGGAAGGAGATCAAAGTTAGACCTGCTGCTCCTCTGCATTGAAAAGAGCCAGTTGAGGTATATCGGTCTTCTGATTAGGATGCCACCATGAAGAGGTGCTTCAGGCATATCCAACTAGGAGGACACCTCAAGGGAGACCATGGACACGCTGGAGGAAGTGCTGGGAAGAAAGGGACATCTGGGTGCCATTGATTAGACTGCTTTCCCATAACCTGAACTCGAATAAGTGGTAGAAAATTGATAGATAGATAGATAGATAATGATAGGCACTATTAGATAGATAGATAGATAGGAAAGGCGCTATATAATAGATTGATAGGAAAGGTACTATATAATAGATAGATAGATAGATAGATAGATAGATAGATAGATAGATAGATAGATAGAT
>JANRMT010062820.1:19775832-19831621 GCA_026402145.1 Polypterus bichir lapradei
GATAGATAGATAGATAGATAGATAGATAGATAGATAGATAGATAGATGAAAGGATGCTTATTTTTCTTTTAAGCCCATTTAAATATGAAAAAGGGGAAGATTTAATTTTGATCAATTTACTTTACTAATAAGAATGATTTGCTAATGAGAAAGAATGATTTTTCCTCACTAGTTACTCATCACGTGTTTGAAGTGAATGCCCCTGAACTGCTTTTATCGTGCAGATTATTTATTTATTGATATTCTTTTGCTCAGTTAATTCTGTTTGATTTTTGTCCTTCTGTTTCTGGAGTCTGCCCCTTTATACTGTTCCGCTTGGTCCTGTTTTATGCAGTCAGTGTCCCAGTGTCCGTGTTTTCTAGGAAGCCTGTCGTCACATGTATTCACATTATTACTGGGTAAAAATTAAAAAACTTTATTTTTAAATAACTATTGAAGAAAATGAATTATTTCATAACTGCATTAAGGGACAGTGAGAAATAGAGCCAGAAAAGATTAATCAAAACTTGTGAATACATGCATCTTTATATTTAATCTGCCTACAACTGAAGGTTCTCATTCAAAATTAGCATTATCATCACACCTACAAAGTGATTTAAACCAATTTTCTGAGGTTTCTTGATATCAGCTATGATTGCTGTTTTTTTTCCTAAAGTAGAATTAGCTTTACTGTACTAATGGAAAGCATTAAGAAGTCATCATTCAAAGAAATCATTGTGGCCCACTGATCAAAGTAATTTCTGCCTATGTCTGCACTCATTCAGTATGCGGCATGCATTCAAGATTCTTTACAATGAATTTGGTTAAAAATGATCAAACAAATGACCTACAATTTACAGCCTTCCCTAACATCACTAAGACATAATGAAACTTTATAATATTAATGTAATTTTATTTTGTTTGAAGAATACACCAATCAGCCACAACATTTAAACCACCTGCCTAATATTGTGTAGGTCTCCCTCATGCCACCAAAACAGCTGTGACCCTTCGAAGCTTGTAAAGGGGTCCTGTGTTATCTGCCATCAAGACGGTAGCAGCAGATCCCTTCAGTCCTGTAAGTTGCAAGGTGGGGCCTCCATAGGTCGGACTTGTTTTTCCAGAACATCCCGCAGATGCTTGAATGGATTGAGATCTTGGGTATTTGGAGGACAAGTCAACACTTTGAACTCTTTGTCCTGTTTCTCAAACCATTCCTGAGCAATTATTTGTAGTGTGGTAGGGAGCATCTTCCTGATGAAGGAGACCACTGCCATCAGGAAATACTGTTGCCATGAAGGGGTTTACATGATCCACCGTAACCTTTAGATAGGTGGTACGTTTCAATGTAACATTTATATGAATTCCTGGACCCAAGGTTTCCCAGCAGAACATTGCCCAGAGTATCACACTGCATGCACCACTTTGCCTTCTTCCCATTCTGCATCCTGCTGCCATCTCTTCCCCAAGTAAATGACATACATGCATCTAGCTATCGACATGATCTAAAAGAAACCATGATTCACTGGACCAGGTCACTTTCTTCCATTGCTCCATTGTCCAGATGTAACGGTCACATGCCAATAGTAGGTGCTTTTTGGTGTTGGACAGGGGTCATTATAGGCACTCTAATTTCCTACACAGCAAGCTGCGATGCGCTGTGTATTCTAACACCTTTCTCTAATGGGCAGCATTCAGGTTTTCAGCAATTTCTGCAACAGTAGCTCCTTTGTGGGATTGAACCACCTCCCCAACTCGTGCATCAATGATCCTTGTGTGCCCATGACTCTGTCTCCAGTTCACCTTGGACTACATTTTGTAGGTACTAACCACTGCATATCGGGAAGACCACACAACACCTGCAGTTTTGGAGTTGTTCTCCCCCAGTCGTCTAGCCATAACAGCTTTGTTCTTGTCAAAGATGCTCAGATCCTTACGCTTGCCCATTTATACTGCTTCAGACACATCACCTTCAAGAACTGACTACCGTATATACTCATGGATAAGTCGGGGCTTGATCTTACCGTATAATTTCCAGTATTTTATAATGTTGGTCGTATAAGTCAAATGCGGAAAACTAATTCTATTGGTCCAAGAGATTATGATATGCTAACCCCCACCTGAAAGAGTAACCATGAAGCACAATGATTTGTTTTTCTATGTATTGTGCCTATGTGACCACACGTTAATACCCGAATTATTCCGAAGTGACGTTTGCACTGTTTTGTATTTTTTGTATCTCACATCCTCATACACCTTTATCGTGATAGCATCCCTTATCTACGATGGAGCATTCGATCAGAAGATAATATGAAGGTGGTTTTAAATTAAAAGTCCTTGAAGTGGTGAAAGAAATTGGTAACAGCGCTGCTGCAACAAAATTTGAGAAACTGGTGTGAGATTGTAGGAGGCAAGAAGATGTAAAAAAAAAAAAAAAAAGAGTCACATTTTTGAATGGGTGTATAAGTCGGGGGCTGATTTTATGACCGATTTTTTGGGTTTCAATGCCCGACTTATACGCGAGTATATACGGTAATCACTTTCTGCCTAATTTACACTACCGGCCAAAGGTTTTAGAACACATCAGTTTTTTTCCGTTTTTATGGAAATTTGTACAGTTTAATGTCTTAATGTTTCATGAAATTAAGGCATAGAACAAATAAAAAATGGCAAAAAAAGTCAATGAATCACTAAGTGTACAAAGGTTTATTCAAATGTTTGATTAATTAAAGCAGCCACCTTTTGCTGATATATGTTAACAGGCCAACTGTGGAAACACTTTTGATTCAGAATGCCAGTCACTCTGTGCAAAGTCACCAACTCTGCTTCTAGCAAAAGAACCCCAGACCATCACACTTCCTCCTCCATGTTTGACAGTTGGTGTCACAAACTGAGGAGCCATCCTTTCACCAGCTTGACGGCGTACAAACACACTAAGTGAAAAATCAAAGGTTTCAAATTTTGATTCAATGGTCCATAAGACTTTCTTCCAATCTGCAGTAGTCCACAGCTGGTATTTAAATTCCCTATTTTGTCCATCAACTCTTGATGGCTGAATATTTTTTCCCCAAAAAACTCAATTTTCTGACAAGCACACAATCTCACACATAAATCAACATAAAATATCTGTTGCTGCATGCTGGGCTGCTGCTGGTGCCTGTTCAACATCTCTGGCAGCAGCAGCTGTACTTGGGCAGCTCGATGGCCAGCATAAATATGTGGTGGGCCTGCTGTCTGGCTGTCTTCATATGGCATGTGGACAGTGGTAGCGATGCAATCTGATTTGTACCTCTTGTCATTATAAATGACAGTCACCCTAGGTGAACATTGCTGTAAGTGCATCAGCTACATGAACATGTTTACCATGTCGATCAGCTGATGCTGGTAACTCACTTTCGTTTTCAATCTCCATCTCCAAATCTCTTCCATCAAAATCGGAGTCCAGCATGTCAGAGTCCAGCATTAATATGCAAAATGTCGTCCATGGAGTATTTTACTTTGCACATTTGCTTTGGTCTCTCTCTCGCTGAATGATTCATTGGCTGAAAAGTCCTCAGTGTTGGTGTGTCAGAGAGAGGATGTGCAGCATTGTTCATAATGGCACTCAGTTTTGTTTTAATCTCTACTTTGCTACGACCTCCGGGGTTCCAGAGTGCATCCAGTAACTGTGCCTGCCCTTTTAATTAGCTTGTCAGATCATCCAGTTGTATGCTCAGAAAGTCCCAGACACATGTATGTTTGCTAAGATATCGATCAATAAACCCTTTACGGAAAATGCTCTCACGAATGAACAAGGGAAACTCCTAAAACCCTAAAAATCTCTTCAGTGAGTTTCACATTTTGCAATTGCACCATATAAATTTTAGTGCCAATTTCTGTTTCGCTCCTCACTGTAATAACAAACTTCGCTCTTGAGATATAACAGAGCATATTCTGTCATCTCTAGACTGTTTCAGACAGATTGTTCAATTCAGCAGGGCAGCCAACTCTAAGAAGAGTTACAGTGTTCTACCACAATGAGATAGAAAGGGATTTTCTGAAAAGGACCGAGAGGTAGAGATATGGTCAAAATAATAAAAATTTCTAGTGTATCTTTAATTAATCCTAATCATTAACAAAAATCAAAGAAGAGGATCAATAGTCAGTAAGAATAGAAACAAAAATAATAGCACAAATAAAGGTATAGATTATCCTCACTTAGATAAAGTAAGTTTGGGGGTGATTAAAATACCATCGCACATTATGATGTCAGCAGCCACGCTCTCCCAGAGGCTCATGGGAGAAATGCCATTGCAAAGGGAAGTGGTGAACTAAAAATATGTTAACACCTATGCAAAAACTAACTGATGCGATGAAATAATGAAAATAAAAAATAAACTTTAACTCAAAGACATGTAAAAATGCATCAGCAATACATTCTACAGGATAGAAACCCTGGAAAAAATATAAATAATGACTCCAAAGACTCCAGAAAAAGAATACTCCATTTTAATAAATGGATTAGTGTCTTAGTGGTGTGTCTGCCTGTGTTTCTGTTCGGTTGCTCTGTCATTCCAATAGATGGTGCATCACAAGCACTTTTAGTAATAAAATGCATTGCATTTGTCATTCCAACAGATGGCATATCCCAAATATTAACACTGCTTTTGCTAATCTCATACCAAATGGCATACAACAGACACATATGCACTGTATGGTGCACTCCAAATGTTAACGCGGAGGTCTATATTGATTATTTGCATTTCGCCCAGATGGTCTGCCTTCATAAAAGGATATGTGTCTGTGTGTCCATCTGGTTGCTATGACTCTGTCATTCCAAAAGATGGCTTATCACAATCATTTTTAGTAATATAACGCATTGCATTAGTCATTCCAAAAGATGGCGCATCACAAACATTAACACTGCTTTCATGAATCCCATACCACATGGCGTTTAACAGAGGCATACTAAATCATGACACAACATTGTTCCAAACCTATTCCATTTAAGAATTATGGAGTCCACTGTGTTCTTGAGAATTTACAATGTTGCAGGAATTTATTTTAGCCTTCTCCAGATCTGTTAAGCACAATTCTATCTCCAACTTCTGCAAGCAAATCCTTTGACCTCATGACTCGGTTTTGATGCAACTGTTGGACCGTCTATAGACAGGTGCGCACTCTCCTAGTCAAGTCCAATCAACCATGAGCGACTTCAAACAAGTTGTAGAAACATCTCAATGATGATTAATCGAATGGGATGCACCTGAGCGAGATTACAGATGTTATAGCAAAGGTCTGAATATTTATGTCAATGGGATATTTCAGCTCTTTATTTTTAAAATCTGCAAAAAATTTCAAAAAATCATCTCATAGGAAGGAAAAACTCAAAAAAGAGACCTCCTTAATATCTTTTTGGTTTTTCCTCGATGACAATGAGATCAGACAGAAATAAAATGGAGACATCGTCTTTTTGTCTTATAGCTCTCATATTTTTCTTCCTTGTATTCTCACAAGGGTCTTCTGTTAAGTTTCCGCGGAGATTTCTGCAAAGTCATACAAAGGATCAGATCTTCTAAGTTGTGTCTTGACATTTTTTTTTTCCAATTTGAAAGTATTTGCATTGTGTGCTCAGTAACATCTGGTGAAATGTATGAGCGGTAGTCATAAAACTATGTACTATGAATACAAAATTGTAATCCTTGCTTCAGAATAATACTATTAGTTGCTGTAATTTATATTGTTGTATGCCAATTAGATCGAAGTCATTCTGGAATAAAAGGCAGACAGTGTGGCAGCATGGATTTTAAATCCTGAGGTTCTGGGATGAAATCCCACTGCTGACACCACTATGACCGTGAGTAATTCCACTTCATCTGCCTGTGAGACAATTGGAAAAACAAAAGAAATGCAACCAATCATGTCTCAGATATTGTAAGACACCCTGGATAAAGGCATCAGTCCAATAAATGTGAAGTCTAGAAAGAGAGCTCACAAAAGATACAATGCTTTTCAAACTAAATCCTCAATTTTGACTTAATTTCAGTTGTATCTCCTTTTTGTCTAAAGCTATGTCTCCTAAGGAATTTTAGGAGACACATCTGTGACAAAGTTTAATTCTTAAATGAAACATAAATGAGAATCTCTGTGAAGTCTCACAGGGTATCAAAGATCAGTCTGAGATGTACAATTTTCCTCTGGCCTGTTTTTGCTTTGTCATTCTGTGGTACAGCCTGCGCCACCACCACCTACTCAAAGCATCATGATGCTCCAATAATGATGTATGGATTAAAAGCCAGAAGTCTACGTGACCATCATCATCAAGTCCTTCCGTGAGAACCCTAAATCCAAAGAGGACTGTTTCATTTATGTTAGGTAGAATGCCCAGAGGGGACTGGGTAGTCTAATGGTCTGGAATCCCTACAGATCTTATTTTTTTCTCCAGCCGTCTGGAGTCTTTTTTTTTGTTTTTTTCTGTCCACCCTGGCCATTGGACCTTACTCTTATTCTATGTTAATTAATGCTGACTTATTTTCTTACTGTGTCTTTTATTTTTCTATTCTTCATTATGTAAAGCATATTGAGCTACTTTTTGTATGAAAATGTGCTATATAAATAAATGTTGTTGTTGTACTGAATGTGACTTGAGGTGGGAAAAATGAATGTAAATGATTTTAGCACAAGGCTACAACATAATAAGGCAGTCAGTGTGGCACAGTGGTTAAGGCTTTGGACTTCATCCTTGAAGTTGTGGGTTCAAATCCCACCACTGTGTGACACCACAATTGGAAAAAGAAAAGAAATGAAATGTAACCAATTGTATCTGAAATGTTGTAAGTCATCTTGGATAAAGGTGTTGACCAAATAAATAAATATAATAAAAACTCTTAAAAAGTGAAGTGAATAATTTTTGAAGGCACTGAAAGTTAATTTTTAATTCATTTGCTTTGATTAGCTGGCTTGTTTCTGTCCACTGTAATTACTAATACTGTGTATGAATTCTTTCCCTTTCTTCTTATATAATACACTGCCGTGGCTGTCTGTTTGTCTGTCCATGATTTTAAATCGCCTTTAGCTCACAAACCGTTTGAACAATTGACCTGAAATTTGGTACACATATACTACGCTGAAAGTCTGCACTACAGCTTTATATTTAAAGCAAAGAGTTTTGGAATTATTACTCTTTTTATTTTTATTTTATTTTATTGTAGAAACAACTCTCGGCAAAGGGCATCAGGATGGCAGTGCGGTGCATGCGTACGTGTGCCGTTCTCATCCCTACTACCTTCGCTGCCACTTCCTCTACCGCTTCATATCTTAAGTCTTCAATCTGCCTCAACCTGCTAGGTTAAGTGAAAAATTAAAGAAAACATACTAAGTAATTGCAACAAAAACACTGACTTAATCAGTTTTAACGTGAAAAGATGCCGACGAAAGAAGAGAAGAAGGGGACCGCTAGGGTGGAGAAAAGAAGAGCTGCTCAGGAAGCAAACGAATGCTAAACATAGAGAGAAAGAGTAAGAAAATTATAAGTCAAGTGTATTCACTGCACGTTATCATGCAGTGCGCCTTTACTGGTATATATATATTGGCAGACTTTACATACATATTAGTTACTGTTCCTCAATCCTGGAAACACACGTACTTTGTTTCTAATGACATCATAGGTAGAGTGAGGGTGTTGGATTGTGGTGTGGTGGAATTGTGGGTTATTTCATTTTTGATGAATGCCCCCAACTCCTGTCCCATACTCAGACAGGATAATGCAGTACCTCCTAGAACACAATTCACTCTTCCTTCGCATGCATTTTAATTGATTCATTTCTGGGATTTTTCTCTTGCTTGCACATTAGAATGCATTGCAGGCCATTGTGCAGCCTGTTGAATCAGTGTTTGATTGTCACTTTAGGCCTCATATTTTGCACAATGAGGAAAGAAGATTATTACAAGAACATCAGTTGAGCCCGTCGTCCATGACAGAGTGTATATAACAGCCAATTAGGGACATTTTTTTTCTAACTAAATTTTTATGACACATCAGTGGTGCATATCTAGTCATTAACACACAGAAGATCGCAACTTAAATCGGTGGCACTTTACTTCTGATAAAAGACACTTTCAATATATCTTCTTACATATCTTTCTACAATATTACTGTATACTACAACTCTGCAACTCTTCAGCTGGTCTCTTTAAAATGAATGTGATATTATTAGTTCTTATCAGTGCCGTACAAATTAAACTGTCAGCGCTGAATAATCGCATAGCGGGTTCATCAGATTTATTATCACTGTGCTAATAACCGATGACAAGCAGAATTTATTGTGGTGATGAGCACCTGCAAGACTACAGTTTGTTCATTTACACAAGTATTAGTTCTTTTCTTTGTAATGTTTTACTTTGGTTATAGTGTTTAATGTAATGCACACTATTGTGCAGATACTTCTGATAATCTAAGTCAATGAATGTAAAGGAACATTCTTGCTTTGGGTACTGCAGTGCATACCAGGCAGATTCCTATTAACAGTGACCTCCATAATGCTTGGGATAAAGACACATTTTCTCCTTGATTTCTCCCCTCTGCTCCATAGATTAAAATTACAAATCAAACAAGAGTTGGTAATGGTTTCTAAATACTATTTTAATTATATTTCAGTACAAATGACTAAATAACAGAGATACAGTTTACATGGTTAATCAGCAGCTCTAATCAGGGTATGCCGGACTAAAGACAGAGTTCCATGCTCAACCAGGTCGGTCATTCCACAGCTTCGGGGCCCTGTACCTAAAAGCTTGACTTCCCACTGTTATTATATTAATCTTTGAGATCTTAAGTAGGCCAGCATCTTGAGACATTAGCGTACACTCAGGTTTGTAAATTATGATAAATTCAGATAAGTAAACAGTGCCTTAGCCATTTACGGCTTCATTTGTTAAGAGGAAGATTTTAAAATCAGCCCTAAACTTCACTGGAAGCCAGTGTAAGGACTTAAGAACTGGAGTTATGTGTTTGTACTTTCTAGTTCTTGTAATGATTCTTGGCGTAACACTTCAAATGAACTGAATGCTGCACAATGAATGAATGATTTGAACAGTCAATAAACACCGCATTGCAGTAGTCAATCCTACTAGAAATAAATGAACAAATTAATATTTCAGTATCCTGCAGGTTTAAAAAACGTTTTTAAATGTTGTAGCGAATTTTGTAATGTGTGTTTTAAAAGACATGGTAGTGTTAAAGATGATGTGTAAGTTGCGTGCTCATTCATTAATGGTGATTCCAACTGAGTTAAAAAATGACAGACTGTTGTGGCAGACTGCATCGTTCCCTCCAGTAAATATCATTCCAGTTTTCTTCTCTATTCAGAGACAAGTAGTTCTCATTCATACACTCCTTTAACTCAATATCACACTCACTTCAGAGCACGTCATCAACCTGACGCAAAGCTTGTTCGGGCCCAGCCAGTACTTGGACGAGGGACCATTTGGGAAAAGCTTGGATTGCTGCTGGCAGTCTGTGTGTGAATCCTAATGTCCCAGTATAGTGATGGAGACAATGTTTTGTGAAGACGGCGCCATCCTTCAGGTGAAACGTTAAACTGAAGTCCTGACTCTCTATGGTCATTAAAGATCCCTGGGCATCCTTTGTAAACAGTAGGGTGTATCCCGATATCCTGGTTAAATTGCCCATCTCACCCTGGTCATTCAGGCACCCTAATCATCCCCTGTCTCTAATTGGCTAATTGTCTTTCACCCCTTCACAATATAATAGCTCATGCATGGTGAGTTGCCATCACATCATCCAGGTAGATGTTGCACATTAGTGGTGGTTGAAGTGGCTCCATAGTCACTATGAAAAGTGCTTTGAGTAGTAGGAGATAAGTGCTATATAAATCAAAATAATAATTATTATTGTTGTTTATTATTATTATTAATAATAATAATACTAATAAAAATAATAATAATTAAGGACACCATTGGAGAAACATCATTTGGTCTAAAAGAAAGTTATATTTAGGTGTCACCTGCATACTGTATGAGTGAAAATGAATATGATGGCATCCAATGTACGCATGTAAAGTGAAAACAGTAAAGAACTTCTGAGTATAATGAAGTGTGGTTTGTAGTCAATTTACCAGGTCATCCAACCCAGCATGTAAGTCTTAGCAGATATGTTAACATCACTCCAAAAGAGTGAATTGTTAGACTTTTAGACACCATAAAAACAAGATACCATTAGACCCAAGAACTAACTAACAAGATTAGACATCACAATATTGAAGCCACAATTTCCTACACCACTATCTTATTTTACATTTTTCCCCTCACAGGCAATAATGATTAGGTGTGTTTTAGACCTAACAGGTATCTGACTAAGCTGAAAAATCATTTTACTCTCATTAAAATGAAAAATTTGACACATTTTTGTGCAATAAGGAGTAAATCACAAAGCTCACACAGCCCATTTCCCCAGGTCTTGTTAGAGTAAACGTCTGAGGAGCTGAATCAATATGGCAACATTTGGAAAATCTCAAGTTCAGTCCCTAGGTAAGAGGAATTGCCAGAATGTGAAGGGCTCTTCATTCATTTGTGTATTTATGTGAAAAATTTCTGTTAAAAAAAAATAAGCTTGGACTGCCACCAGGAAACCCAACGTGCACTACAGTTTAAAACCTCGAGGTTATTTTGGTGTGAAATATAAATTCTTTCACAGGTTTTAATTAACTTGTTATCTTCAAGAGTACTCAGGCACAAAGTAAAAAATACTCTTACACTATTGCACTTTGGGAAGCTAAAACCTGGGAGTCTTTAGCAGAGGTGTGAGAAGAGAAATTGACTATTACAATAATTATTGAATCATAAGTTCACAGCTGGTATTCCATAGTCTCACAATGTGAAACATAAAAGGCACAAGGTATAAATGTGAAACTCGACCATGTCTGGATTGTAACACTGTATATTTAATTCACAGGCTTGTTTAATGGAATTTCACTACCAGATTTATTAACATGTTAAAACAATAATTGTAATTATATTTGCACATTCTTTTATTTAATTAAGATATGTAAGAAGGAGTAGGGGGGCATGGTAGCTGGGACTGCTGTCTGAGAGTATTAAGGGTGAACACACTCACACACACAGAGCATAGGGCCAGATTAGCAGCACCAGTCCACCTTACCTGCATGTTTTTGGACTGTGGGAGGAAACCAACATGGACACGGGGAAAACATGCAAACTCCATACAGGGAGGACCTGGGGTGTGAACCCTGGCCTCCTTACTGTGAGCAGCAGCACTAACAAGACACCAACCCCATACTGGTCCTTCCCTTGAATTTTGTTTTCTCTTTTTTTACTGTTTGTTATTTTTCTTTATCGAGTAAATTATATGTAATTATGAAGGTTTATAATGTATTAATTAATCAGAAAATGAATAAAAAAACATAATACTTGTGTACTCCTACACTATTTATTCTTACAAAACACATACTATCTTTGCATTTATTGGTACTTTTTTATGTGGTGTTACCACCCTGAACACAAAAATATTATCAATAATATCTATAATAATTGTGCAATTTTAACCAATATAATAGACATACTTTTCAAAGTTTTTGAAATTGTTATTTATAATTCTATAATCAAAATCTGAACCCCAGTGAAAATACAAATTCATACTTACTCTGTGACAACATTAAGATGTGGAAACTATGGAGTAGTAATCACATTGGCCAGTGTTACTAAACCATCACTGGGCTTTACTGAACTTGTAATAATAATAATAATAATAATAATAATAATTCTTTACATTTATATGGCACTTTTCATACTGAGAAAGGAGCCACTTAAACTACCACCAATATGTAGCACCCACCTGTTTAGCAGCCATATTTTCACCAGTATGCTCACCGCACATTAGCTATTAGGTGGTGAAGGGGTGGGGTGAGAGAGATAGCCAATTATACAGTGGATGATTAGGGGGGCAATTTAGCCTGGACATCAGAATACACCCTGATCCTTACAAAGGATGCCCAGGGATCTTTTATGGCCACAGAGAGTTGGGACCTCGGTTTTACATCTCATACAAAAGATGGCACCATTTTTACAGCACAGTGTCCCCTTCACTGCACTGGCGCTTTGGAATCCTCATTTGACCACAGGGTAAGCGCCCCCTGCTGGCCTCTCCAACACCTCTCCCAGGACCAACCCAAGCTTTTCCTTAGATGGTCTCTCATCCAAGTGCTGACTGGGTCTGAACATGCCTAGCGATTTACCCATTTTGGGCTACTAGGGGAACTGTGCTAAAGGGCCTATTGTAGCATCCTCCACATTAGGCTTGTGGTGCATTTAACAAGCCCACATTGTCCATGTTCTTCCCACAGGGGCCACTATATGCATGATTGCTGGAGTTGTATTCACATTTTTAATAATGTTTTGGTAATTTATACTAAGAAAACTAAATAATAAATACTAAACAATCAACATGCCATTGAATGAACAAAATATAAAGTACTAATGAACAAACATTATATCATGCATGTACAGGATTCCGGTCATATAATTAGAATATCATGACAAAGTTGATTTATTTTAGTAATTCCATTCAAAAAGTGAAACTTGTATATTAGATTCATTCATTACACACAGACTGATGTATTTCAAATGTTTATTTCTTTTAATTTTGATGATTATAACTGACAACTAAGGAAAGTCCCAAATTCAGTATCTCAGAAAATCTGAATATCAATTAAGACCAATGCAAAAAAAGGATTTTTAGAAATGTTGGCAAACTGAAAGGTATGAACATGAAAAGTATGAGCATGTACAGCACTCAATATTTAGTTGGGGCTCCTTTGGCCTGGATTACTGCAGCAATGTGGCGTGGCATGGAGTCGATCAGTCTGTGGCACTGCTCAGGTGTTATGAGAGCCCATGTTGCTCTGATTGTGGCCTTCAGCTCTTCTGAATTGTTGGGCCTGCCTTATTGCATCTTCCTCTTCACAATACCCCATAGATTTTTTATGGGGTTAAGGTCAGGCGAGTTTGCTGGCCAATCAAGAACAGGGATACCATGGTCCTTAAACCAGGTACTGGTAGTTTGGCAGTTTGTGCAGGTGCCAGGTCCTGTTGGAAAATGAAATCTGCATCTCCATAAAGTTCGTCAGCAGCAGGAAGCATGAAGTGCTCTAAAACTTCCTGGTAGACGGCTGCGTTGACCTTGGACCTCAGAAAACACAATGGACCAACACCAGCAGATGACATGGCACCCCAAACCATCACTGAGTGTGGAAACTTTACACTGGACCTCAAGCAACGTGGATTCTGTGCCTCTCCTCTCTTCCTCCAGACTCTGGGACCTTGATTTCCAAAGGAAATGCAAAATTTACTTTCATCAGAGAACATAACTTTGGACCACACAGCAGCAGTCCAGGCGAGACGCTTCTGACGCTGTCTCTTGTTGAAGAGTGGCTTGACACAAGGAGTGCGACAGCTGAAACCCACGTCTTGCATACGTCTGTGCGTGGTGGTTCTTGAAGCACTGACTCCAGCTGCAGTCCACTCTTTGTGAATCTCCTCCACAGTTTTGAATGGGTTTTGTTTCACAATCCTCTCCAGGGTGCGGTTATCCCTATTGCTTGTACACTTTTTTCTACCACATCTTGTCCTTCCCTTCGCCTCTCGATTAATGTGCTTGGACACAGAGCTCTGTGAACAGCCAGCCTCTTTAGCAATGACCTTTTGTGTCTTGCCCTCCTTGTGCAAGGTGTCAATGGTCGTCTTTTGGACAACTGTCAAGTCAGCAGTCTTCCCCATGATTGTGTAGCCTACAGAACTAGACTGAGAGACCATTTAAAGGCTTTTGCAGGTGTTTTGAGTTAATTAGCTGATTAGAGTGTGGCACCAGGTGTCTTCAATATTGAACCTTTTTACAATATTCTAATTTTCCGAGATACTGAATTTTGGACTTTCATCAGTTGTCAGTTATAATCATCAAAATTAAAAGAAATAAACATTTGAAATACATCAGTCTGTGTGTAATGAATGAATCTAATGTACAAGTTTCACTTTTTGAATGGAATTACTGAAATAAATCAACTTTTTCATGATATTCTAATTTTATGACCGGCACCTGTATTGTGTGTATTTCACAAATAAAATGTGCATTTAGCATTTTTCACGTAATTATACTATTAATTAATTATTTCAAATGATATGTTAAAATTTTCAAAATCTTTCCCAAAATACTTAAAATAAACTATGAACATTTCTCTGTTATGTACTCACAACATTAACCATTTACATACCGGGAAAAGGAAGAATAATAACAGAAACCCTGACTCGTGGCTTTTTTCACCCTGGACTCAGCCTAGTCGCTCTTCTCTGGACCTTTTCTAGTGTTGCAATGTCCTTTATTTGGTCTGGAGACCAAAACTGCACACGGGACTCCAAATGAGGCATCACCAGTGTGTTGTAAAGCTTGAGCAGAACCTCCTGTGACTTGTGCTCCACACATCAAGGCGCTATATAACCTGACATTCTGTTAGCTTTCTTAATGGCCTCTGAATACTGCTTGGCAGTTGAGAGCGTTGAGTCCACTATGACTCCTAAATCCTTCTCCTAAGGTTTACTTTCAATTTTCAGACCTTCCATTGTGTATTCAAACCTAACATTTTATTTCCTACGTGTAATACTTTACATTTACTGACATTAAATTTCATCGTCCATACATCTGGCCAAGCTTGTATGCTGTCCAAGTCCCTATGTAATCATATAAAGGATTCTTGATAATCTGCCAATCCACCAACTTTGTATCATCTGCAAACTTCACCAGCTTGTTACTTATATTCCTATCCAAATCATTTATATCTATTAAAAATAGCAGCAGTCGTAACACTGACCGTTGAGGGACACCACTCTTAACATCGGCCAATTCTGATGAGGCTCCTCACACCATCACCCTCTCCTTCCTATATCTGAGCCAATTCTGCACCCCTCAAAAGATAAGATAAATAATATCATATGCTCCACTTTGATCAAATCCTTTCGTTGCTTACTTATAGAATTCCAGCATGTTAATAAATCCCAACCACCCTTATCTCAACTCATGTTAACCACTCAGTAAAACTCCTGTCCTTGCCACTTGCTGTTGAATCTTTTCCTTAATAATTCCTTCCATTAATTTACCTTTCATGTACATTTTCCTTACAGGCCTAATAAGCAAAAGAAAAACCATTATCATTTTTGGGTATTCTTTTAAGTAACGACCTTTCTTGAATTATGCCTGCATAGACACAGACTGTCAAAAGGTTTTCTGGCATCCTTAAGTTTTCTCAGTATGACTGAGTGTGGGAGTGTGAAGAAATGTGCCCTGTGATGGACTGGCGCACTGCCCAGGCAAGCTTTATGCCTTATCTCCTATGTTTGAGGGATTTAAAATAGATACAGTACATATATGGCTTACATTGACATTTTTAAATATTCTTAATCATGTTAGGAGGCAACATGATATTTACTCAAGCAATGAGCAAAAGATCATGAAACCATTATACACAAATGAAGTGATCATCAAATCTTTATTTGACATATTGCTTTCAGTAACATGCGTCTACAAGGGTCCTTATACAGTATGTGTAAACTCAGTAAATAAATAAATAAATATCATCTTACTAGTAGTTCTCTGAAGTGAGATGACTAACCAAGAGGAATAAGCCTTATATCATTTTGGTGAACAAAAATATATAAGTGCTCTTTATTTATCAGGGATGTTGAAGAGGACACAATGGATTACAAACTTCAGAAGCTCAAAGGCAACTGATTGCTAGTCTTGGATAAAGAACTTTTTTGTGTATGTTAACTGTAAATTAAGTCTGCTTTTAATCTTTAAACTATTTGTAGTTCATAAATGTAAAAGGTCTGCTTCAGAGGTTTTAACATGTGACTTCCTAGAAAAGGACCTGAAGTTTAAATCTGATGTGACTAGGCATCAATCCATCATAAAAGTATTTGATTTATAGTTGCTTACTGAGCAGAAGAGCAATTATTTCATCGGATTGGCTGGCCCAGCGCTGACTTATCTGTGGAATGGCCAAATGGGGGAGGCAGCTTGATGGCTGAGGTCTTCAGGACTCTAAACAAATCCAAATCATATTATGGGATGTCATCTACTGTTAAATTCTGCTCCATACTTGTAAATTTTTTATTTTTATACTGTATTGAGGATTTGTTCTGTTCTGTGTATTGTATTGTATTGACCCCCTTCTTTTTGACACCCACTGCACGCCCAACCTACCTGGAAAGGGGTCTCTTTTTGAACTACCTTTCCTAAGGTTTCTTCCATTTTTTCTATAAAATGGTGTTTTGGGAGTTTTTCCTTGTCTTCTTAGAGAGTCAAGGCTGGGGGGCTCTCAAGAGGGAGGGCCTGTTAAAGCCCATTGTGGCACCTCTTGTGTGATTTTGGGCTATATAAAAATAAATTGTATTGTATTGTATTATTTTAAGGGGTTGTTAAGGAGTGTCAAATGTCAAAACCTGAGAACCCCCCTGTTTTCCATGAATGGTAGTTACCTCCTTATATGAGTCTTTGTAGTCTAAAATGAGTAAAGATTAGTCTCAGTAGCTGATGATGGTTGGTTTCACCTTTCCCCCTTTTGATTGTTGGAGAATTATCAGTCGTGGAGATACTAGGTAACGTTTTCTAATAGCATTTGTCAACTTTCTCTGTGTTATCTGTATGCCAAGGTGTGTTCCGTGTTTATGTTCCTTTTTATGTCTTTTTTGTTAGTAGTCTTCTGTTTATGTATTATTATGTTTTAATATGTAAAATCATATTCTTTGATGTCCCTTTTATTTTGTGGTTGGTACTCCTGAGCTCTACTTCTGACTATTTAAGTTGGGTGAGAAGGCTCAGGAGCTGGAGGTCATTCTCTTATTTGGAGAAATTGTAAGTATTATTTTGTTTTTGTAATATCTGTGTTTTTATTATACTTCCTCTGTTCTTGAAATATTCTTCTGGGATTTGTTTACTGTATGATTGCCTTTTAAGCAGCACAATTTGTCTCATTTTGCTCTTTTGAGCATTTTCCTGGGGGTTTTTCTATTTTTTGTAAATATTTCTTCAGAGATCCTTTGTTGCCTTTTCATTTATGAGTCAGCAATTGATGGTTATCCACCCTCTTGTGGGGCTTTTTGATTAAAATGTTGACATTTCATGTTGTTTTGCCAGCAGGAAGAGACTGGGGCCTGGCTGAGTTAAAGTGAACCTCTTCAAGGCAGGATAAAAATTATCCTGCTTCTTGGCTTTTTGTTTGGAGGCCTCATACAGATTCTTACTTGTTTAAGACTTAATTTTCTGGCTATCTGTGCTTCTTCTCTCCAATCCATGAGTGATTATGTTTTCTCTTTCCTTTATGTATCCTCTCTCCAACTATATTTTCCCTACTGTACCCTTCCTTTATCTTCTCTTTCTTTCCAACCTCAAAACGTGAAGCCTAAGGGAGTCCAAGCTTGTCTTTGTGTTTTGTCAGTAGTGTGTAACTTTAAGGAAAATGCTTAATTTTTATTACAAGATAAAGTTCTTTATATATGCTGAAATACAGATGTACTGTGTGTATGGCTTAAACATGTCTATTTAAAAAATGTGTAAGGCAATGTATATAATTGGGTGGCCAAATGCACAGGTTTTACCAAGAAAGTACCAATTTCAGGTTATGTCCTGGTTAGGCTGACCAGACGTCCTGTTTATTCTGATACTGTCCTGTGTCTATGCATCACATTAATTTTTATGCTTAGTGGTCCATACAGTAATTAAAGAAAATGTCTGATTTTAGCCTGATTTTAGGACCCCACCCCCCACTTCAATTTCCTGTGCATTTTTGCATGGTATACAGTATTCTACTACTTCCACGTGACACAACGTGCAGCAGACTTTACAAAAGCTCTCTTTTTCCTTTATTAATTTGGAAGGTTTTTAATATAATTAAATTATGTCATCAGGCTAGTTAACAAACATTTTTATATTAATTTTTAAACTAAAATGAAGAGATGCTGCTTTCAATGCAGACCCATACATTGGCCCGCTTCAACTTCTTCTCAGACAAGCTGCAAACTGGAGAAATGTCACATGGTGAGTGTAAAAGATCTGATGGCTGCCTGCGTCTAACACACCTGAGAATAACAGAGAATCTGATAAATGTAAAGTGGGATATATTAAACATTCTCATATCCACCTGCTAACACTGAAATTATTACCACCTAAAGAGTCCAGTTACACCCTATTGGAACAGCTGCTCAAATGAAAATGAAAAGAGCAATATGGTAAATATCTGGAGCAAGGATAAAGTTACAAGTTTGTCTGGAGATGGAAGAGGTGAAGACCAACAGTGAGGATAAAATGAGGCAAGGCAAGTTCTGTGATTATTTGGGTACTGTAGAGAACTAGCTATTACCTCTTGCTTCATATGCTGAATGGGTTTCATCAGACTGAGTAAAAAAAGCAGGAGGGGGACTGGTGATTTATGCTGAACGCGCAATGGTGAAAAAAGGACCACAGTCCAATTAAAACTAAAATATGTGATCAAGACTTTGAAATGTGGACTGAATTTGTCCATGTCACTGCCCAAGAAAGAAAGTTACATCATCCTGGCTGACTGAATGACAGAAATCATTCACTCTGTACCAGCATCATAATGATGAATCATTCTGAATGCTGTTGACTTGAATCAAGTGTCTATTAAGCATGATCAATTTGTGGACACTACAAGCTGTACCTGCTCTATCCAAATATTAATGACTTTAAATATATGACCGTGGTACAATCTGAGCAGGTCTGACCTCATCTCACTGCCACCTACAGGCCTGGTATTGACAGCAGCAGCTCTCTGTTATCCAAGCCAGAAGTTATATGTGGTCAGGGGAAGTTGTTGTTTGTTTTTAATATTTTTTGAAAACATTATAAATTTTAAATTCCCCTTTCCAACAAATAAAGTATAATCTAATCTACTCTAATACTCCACCACCCATGGCTCTAGTACACTTGATGAACTAATCAGTTGTATCCCATTTTGGTACCATGACAATCTGGTCAGGATATAAGTGTCCTGTTTGGGGACTTTGAAGATCTCCTCACTCTAATAAAGAGTCACAATAATACATATTCATTTGAATTTGATTTTATTTTTGCCAGGCAACATACAGTAATTGCTAGGAATTTCTTTTGGTGTTCCATCCACACACATAACAAGGTGCACAGAATTAAACAACACAATATACAATACATAACGACATCACTATATTATAGGCAGTAGTATGAAAATAAATGGTACAAAACACAAATATACAAAAAATATAGTAAAGTACAATTGCACATCTGTTCAGTAATATATCAAGTTGTTCTAATATAAGTAAAAAAAAATAACCATAAACATAATTTAGATTGGATGGGGGTGTCTAGAAATTTGGAAAAGCCAGAGACAAATCAAAGACTTTGCCTAACCAGATTGACTGCAGCAGGAAGGAAACTCTTTCTATGTCCAGTAATTCCTGTCTTTAGTGACTGCAAACATTTTCTTGATTGTAATAACTGAAAGAGATGGAGTGATAATAGTTCTGTCATGTTTCCTGGACCTGTGTTTTTTGCAGGATCTCAATGGATTCCAGGTTCAGACCTACAGTAGTTCTTCTGCTTCTTCTTTTCCCACTTTTATGTGGGGTCAATGTACTTGGTCAGCCTTCATCAAACAGCTCGGTTCTGCACCTCCTTCTTAGTCAAACCCTTTTCCTTCTGATCTTCTTTTACTTTTTCCATCCACCTCTGCTTTGGCCTCCCTCATTTTTCCTTCCCTGTACTTCCATTACTATCACTTTTTTGCCCACCTATTCATTATCTCTCCTGATCACATGTCCATACCATTTCAACCTCCTTTCCTGTATTTCTTAGATATCTCTCCCACTTTTGTTGAACCTCTGATTGTCTCATTTCTTATTCAGCTCTCTTTTGTAACTCCACACATCCATCTCAACATTCTCATTTCTGACACATCTACGAGGGGTGCTCAATAATATATCTACCTGAGTATGAAAGAAAGTAGCAAGCATGATGAAAGAAGTCTGGGGATGCAGTGACATGTCTCAAGGTTACTCATGGATAGTTGTGGCTCAGTGTGAGTCTAACATTCTAAGAGACAGGAGATCAGTAGAGTCCTCATGCCAATCAAGTAAGCTTCTTCATGACGAGCTGGTTCACATGTAACGTCAATCACAGTCTGCCATCCGAGAATGTGGCTTCCAGCAGCTGAACCATCCACCCTGCAGTCCTAACTGGGCTCCCTCTGATTATTTCCTGTTCCGCGTTTTGAAGAAATCTCTTCCGTAGACAGTGAAGTGATGTCCTGGTTTGAAGGTCAAACAGAAGATGTTTTTTTCAAAGGGGTTAAAGTCATTGCAGGAAAAATAAATGAAGTGTATAGAGCTATTAGAGGATTATATTGGAAAAAAAAAAACTTCTACCTCTTACTGAGGTAGACAAATTATTGAATGCCCCTCATAACTTCTTCTCCTGCTCTCCCTTTACTGCACATGTCTCAGCTCCATACATCATTATCCACACAGGAGGCACAGTGATAGTAAGGAGATTGTGGGTTTGCTTCCCGGGTCCTCCCTGGGTGGAGAGCGCTTTGAATAGTGAAATATATAAGTACAGAATTATTAGTATTATTATTGCTTGTCTTCTTAAAAACCCAACCTTTAACCTTTACTTTAATTCTTTGAAAACACATAGCTCCTGATACCTTCTTCTAATTGTTCCATCCACACTGCACTCTACGGTTTATCTCTGCATCTTGTTTTCTACCTTGGGCTACCACTGATCCTAGATATCTATTTTTATCCACTCTTTTCAATAGCTCTCTGCACAGGCTAACTTCTGAATCCTGATCATCATTAAACCTCATATAATCTTTCTTCTTCCTATTTATTTGCAATCCTCTATCTTCCAAAGCTTTTCTGTATAATTCAATTCTGGTGCTACACAACACAATGTCATCAGCTTCTACTGCCCAAATAACAAGCTGCAGTTTATGTTTCAAGATGAGCAGATGCATTACCATGCCAGGCTGATATGGAAAAAGTGAAGGTGATTTCAAAGACAGCTCTGTAAAACTGTACCAGCACTGATTAGGACGGGTTACATTTTTTAAGTTGATGGAGAAAAAAAAACATCTGCTGATGATTTTTTGGTAAGAGCAGATATGTTTTCATCCTAATTCAGACTGTGAGTGATAGCTGTTCCAAGAAATTTAAAATGATTCCACCCTCATCGCACTGACACCATTTACAACCAGAGGTGTAGGAGGTGAAGAGTGTCTCCTAAAATCCACATTCATTTCTACTGTTTTTAGAAATTCAAGTTAAGATGATTGAGGCTGCAAAAAGTGGCCAGCTGATTCACCTCCCTCCGATATGACACCTTGTCTGTGATCAGGCCAATCAGGGTGGTGTCATCAGCAAATTTCAGTGGTTTAAGACATGGGTCACTGAAGATGCAGTCATTGGTGTTTAGAGAGAGATGAGAGGAGAGGAGAGGAGAAGAAAGAAGAGGAGGCAGAACACAGCACTTGAGGGGACCTTGTTCTGAGGGTCAGGGGCCCTAAGTGAGAGTATTAGCCCATCTTCACTCTCAGACATCTGTTCCTTAGAAAGTCAGAGATCCAGAGACATGTGGTGCAGTCCACATTCATAATGAGATGTTTGCTGTAGAGAGCTTCTGATATGATTTAGTTAACTGCAGAACTGAAGTCCACAGCTAAGATCTTGGCATAAATAGTTTAATTAGTTCACGCTTGTTTTTAGTCAACTAGATTTCTGTAACGCACTCCTCTCAGGACTACCCAAAAAAGACATCAATCGATTGAAACGAGTGCAGAATGCAGCTGCCAGAATCTTAACTAGGAAAAGAAAAACTGAGCACATCTCTCCAGTTCTGATGTCACTACACTGGTTACCTGTGTCATTTAGAATTAACTTTAAAATACTGCTAATGGCTTACAAAGCCTTAAATAATCTGCTCCATCCTATATTTCAGAATTTCTTTCACCTTACACTTCAAATCGTAAACTTAGATCTTCAAATGAGGGTCTGCTTAGAATTTTATGATCTAAACTTAAAAAAGTGGTGAGTCGGCTTTCTGCTGTTAAGCACCTAAAATTTGGAATAGCTTACCGATAGAAATTCGCCAGGCTAATACAGTGGAGCACTTTAAAAAACTGCTGAAAACACGTTACTTTAACATGGCTTTCTCATTGCTTCATTTTAGTGTAACCCTGATATTCTGTATATACATTTAATTATCATTTTTTTCATGGCTCCACAATCCATACTAACCCCTACTTTCTCTGTTGTTCTTTTTCCAGTTTTCTGTGTTGTCGATCTGCGCCACCACCACCACCTAATCAGGGCACTAGGCAGTCCCTGTAGGCCAGACGTCCACAATGACCATCTCATCTAATTCTTCCACATGAACCCTGAAAACCATGAGGGCTGATTGAGACCATTAATTTTAGGTAGAATGCCTATTGGGAGCTGGGTGGTCTTGTGGCCTCGGAGCCCCTGCAGATTTTGTTTTTTTCTCCAGCCCTCTGGATTTTTTTTTTGTTTTCTGTCCACCCTGGCCATCTGAACTTACTTTATTCTTTGTTACTTAGTATTGCCTAATCTTATTTTTCTTTTTTCTTTCTTTATCTTGTAAAGCACTTTGGGCTACATAATTTGTATGAAAATGTATTATAGAAATAAATGTTTTTGTTGTAGCTGGAACATCTTCATGCTACAAGATGTAGTGCAGAGTCATGCTCTCTGCACGCTCAACTGACCTACTGGCTTGGTAAGCAAACTGAAGTGGGTGGAGACAGAATCAGAAGTTCAGATGTCCATTATTACAGAGGTCAGCGCCACTGGCCTGGTATCATTTAGATTACGTTGTGTTTTGCTTCCTTTTCACTGGGATGAATGTGGATTCCTTGAAACAGGCAGGGACTTTGCATTGAGCCAAAAACTGAGTGATCATTTCTGCAAATAGAGAAGCTAATTGATATGAACAATGTCTTAGTGTGGAGTATGGACTTCTATTTACCCCTTCTACCCTTCTGTTCTCAGTAGCTCAGGTGAGAGAAGTTTGTATGAAGAACCCATTAATTTGGAGAAAACTGCAGCTGAAAATAAGTCCAGATGATCTGAGGGCATTAGCTGAGGTGGCTGTAGGCAGCTTGGATGAGAGGCGACATTTGTGTTCAGTTTCAAATGACTTGGGATACTTCACAAGAAATGTTATTGTATAGTGCATATCTAGCAGGCACTGTAATGATGAATCTGTGAACTGGTCAGATTCCCCTTCACAGCCTCTTGTAGCAATATTTATACATATTTTGTATTTCTTTGTTGAGATCTCTTTGTTTTTATTACTCCCACAATGTAAACCTGAGAAAATCACTTTAATAAATATTTACTATACATTTTCTGTGTTGTCTGAATTTGTGTAGGTGTACAGTGACTGCCAAGATAGACCGAAATATGTTTGCAAGAAGTCAAATTTGCATTTTGCTGTCAAGTACAAATCCACGTTCAGTCTGTGAATTGCTTGAGAAGTCCAAATCGCAACTGGGATCTGATCGTCCCAAAAATATTATTTGTTCCATTTTCAACTGTCTTAAAAAACGATTAGGTAAACTGTGAACATTTTATACTACACATGATGACAATATTTGTTTTCCTCTGTAAATTAGAAAAGCATTTCACTAGCCATTCAGTTGGATTATTTTGACTTGAAATTTGTATACTGTAAATAATGAATTCCTAACAGGCCACTGATGTTTGATGATTGAATGAACTCAATGGGCTCCATCTGTTTCCTTCGGCTAAAGCATACTCATGTCCTCAATTGCAAGGTGGGCAGATACATCACCAGCAGGTTAATGGACTTTTAAAAAGAACTATTCCCTAAGTCCATGTTTGATTTATTGGTATACGAAAAAGTATACACTTCTCTGTTTGGCAGATGGTACTATTTGAACTTAAAAGGAAAAATAATCTTCAAAAAAGTAATTTAAAATTGACAGTGGTTCTGCAAATTTCAATTTAGATTTGAAATAATGAACTGAAAAGGCTTTATTAAATGAAGATATTCTGTTCTGCTGTATACTAGTATGTGCACATTCTTCTTAGCACTAAGTGAAAACAGATGCGTCTGAAGTGAAGTTATATCTGCAAGTCACTCAGTAACCAAATTGAGGTTCTTACCAACATTTAATTTCCAGAAAACTATGTACTAGACACTACTAATAAAATGGTAAGATTTAAGAAAGCTGTGGTGTTCAATATTTCAGTTTTGAGGAGAATTCAGAGAGGAAGCAGCATTTAGACTCGTGCTTGCCATTGTAGAATAAACATGTCTTGCCACTGCATGGGCTGTAGGGACTGGAAGAAGTGTTGGGATGGATTCTTGGGGGTACACACTTTGTAAAGGCTCGGGGCACCTCCCTAGAGAGAGAGCTGAGTGATAGAGATCAGGGTTAGTTAACGGTGCGTGGAGAAAAGGGAAGGGTGTAGTCGGAAGTAATAGTTGTTGCTAGAGTGAGAGGAAGACAGCATCAGGTTAAGAAGGGAGCGAGCGATTTAAAGAGCAGGCAAGGGATAGAAAGGACAAAGGCAAATTATTTTTGTTATTTTGGAGATGTCCCTATGACCCAGACAACGGGTGGCAGTATATCAAATAAAAAGCCAGTCAACATTTGGAAGACTCCCCCAGACAAGCAGCTCCCGAGTGTGTTTTATTCGACACCTGGGTGAAAATCAAATCTCAGGAGGTACCACAATTCACTGACCACATCAACTCAGTGGACAAACACATCCAGTTCACCAGGGAGAACATGAAACATGACAGGCTAACTTTCTTAGATTGTGAAATTTCCATCAGCAATGGGGGACATTTAAAAGTTGATGTGTACCGTAAACCAACGCAAACGGAGCAGTATTTAAGGTTTGACTCTCACCATCCGCCACAAAATAGATGTCATCACGACTCCACAACACACAGCAAACACCATACCTACAGACACAGCGGCCAGGGAAGCTGAAGAACATCATATCCTAAAGGCCCTGAGTAAATGTGGTTATCCCAGCTGGACTTTTGTCAAAGCAGGGAAGACACCTAAAGAATGCTCTAAGCAATCCAGAAGAGAGGAAGGACAACCGCTGCCTAAGCGAAAACCTTTGGTGATCCCTTATGTGTCAGGAGTATTGGAACAGATGAGACGCATTTTTTCAAAACACCAGGGGCCTCATGTATAAACGGTGCGTAGGCACAGAAATGTTGCGTAAGAACGTTTCGACGTTCAAATCGCGATGTATAAAACCTACACTTGGCGTAAAGCCACACACATTTCCACGGTACCTCATACCTTGTTGTACGCAAGTTCTTCGCTCTGTTTTGCAGACTGGCGGCACCCAGCATCAAAGCAGTGCTACTGTTCCTGTGTGGTTATCCTTTCCTTTCCGGACGCGGTTTTAAAAATACACTGAAATTAATCGCATATTGTTTATTAGTGTAATGCATCTGATTGTAATTAACCTGTAACAATATAATGGTCCAGGGAATAGCCATAGTATTCCAAATACCATAACTGCTTTAGCATTGTTACTCTCATTGCACCTTCTTTTTCTTCTTCGTCTTCTTCTTTCAGTTGCTCCCGTTAGGAGAAATCTTTTTCCATATTACTCTCACTGCACCACTCGGAGTATTTATATCACTGTATCTGAGTGTGAATCACAGCAGCAGCTGATCGGAAAGAGAATTATTGGTATACAGCATCAAGCACACGCTGTCTCAGCCACGGCAAAATGTTTCAAAACCTTTCCTGTACGGACCTCGTGGTTCAGAAACAGTTTCATCCCAAGAACTATAAACGCACTCAATCAATTGCTCCTTGTAGAACTATCTGTACTTATCAGTAGAACTACCTCACTGTAAACTTGCACTACAGTTATAATATTGCACAACCTGAGCCACTTTATAAAGCCCATATTTACATATGATGATGATATCCTTTTTAAGATGAAATGCAGCAAAATATGTTTATTATATTATACAGATAAAACTTTAACTTCATTTAAATAATCTATATTCTTCACTGAGACTGGCGTGAAGGATAGAATAATTAAACATGTACTACGAAGATATTTCAATGTTCCTTAAACGTTTTGAAGAATCGGCGCTCTAAGCTTACAGGTGGCTTAACGTCTATTACAGAGCTGATTGTGTGGCGATCGGTTACTTGGAGAAAGAAAAGCAAGGACTGCAGGGGCGGCCACGCCAATATATATTGAATATAAAACAGAAAGAGAAAATAACGACACAGCTAAAAACGCAGCGGCAAATTTCGACAAAAGTTAAACGCTTGTGTCATGAGCACGAGGCGGCTATGCAGTGTCCGCAATGGACGTGACCATCCACCGTATTATATACCATATTGACATTGGCGGACGAAGGGGCCACCAATTCTTTCTCTGCCCAGGGCTACCATGAGCCTAGAGATGCTCATGAGTACTGCTGCAATAAATAATTTTATTGATGGTCGCGCACAATCGCTGCGCTGTGAAACCCATGTTTAATAACGTGCTTTAAGTCTTATCATCATGAAAATGATATCACGTATACATCTCAGTATTTTAGTTATTCAGAGAGCTGTAATATCACGAATGTAATGGATTCTGTGTCCAGTCGGAGGAAGAGAGCCGGTTTAAGAAGCACTAGTGATTCACACACATAGAGCACATAGAAGATCACATAAAAAACAAAGCATTTAACGTGCTATTTTAATTACGATGTGATTTGAGAAACTGGTTAATTAAATGATTTTAAGATGAAGATTATGATGTTCTACTTTAATGACAAAATAAACTAAGTGATTAAAGTGGAAATTTCGAGATTGAAGTTGACATTTTGTGCTTTTTTCCCACTGTGTGCCTTTTTTTTCTCTGTACCCTAATAAGCTTTCATATGACACTCAGACAGTGGGCTAAGACTCGCCTTTTCACGGCAACTTTGATATGTGACAGCTTCTTTTTTATTTCCGGCACTGTGCGACTTTGTGAACTTGAGCTTTCAAGTTTCTCCAACACGCTATGTCACTCGATCAACTTCCTTCTGTTGATTATACCATGGTTTAAATCAATAAATAGTATGTTTTTCCTTTGCCTCCACTTAGTATTCCCTGAAATTCTTATATTTTTCCCTGTGCTTTTCTCATTGTCCGTTTTGAGAAGTCAGCTGCACGTATTCTTAGTAGTTTAGATACATTTGATTCCAGTCTGTAACAGCCGGTGTAATTTATGATATTCTCTCAGCCACGTTCATGATCCCACCCCCCTCACATTTGACGCTGCTGTTTTCACATAGACGCGCTATAACAGAGGTAAACTCAAATCATGACTGGCTCTTACATACAAAGGATGGTGTATGTAAGGACGGCGCATGTGCACAAAACATTAACATTTATATGTTACTTACATAAAAGCAAGTCTATGTAAAAACAGCAGTGTCAAATGTGGGGTGGGGATGGGATCGTGAACGCGTCATCCTGCCAATCACCTGTCCTTCAAAAAAACAGCATGGCTTACAGAGCTTGCCAACGTATTGTGCAAACTCATGTTTGTGATTATGTTTTGTGATGGTCTTAATATAAGAAGCATTTATATATTATTTATATAAAGGCCAGATCGAATGTTACTTATCTTGATTTATTTACTTATCTTTCTACAGCATAAAGTCACAAGTATACTGCAGAGCTTCCTCTGTTTGATCGTCAAGAGCATGCTCACAAATTACACATGTAATGCCACAGAAAATACCCGCTGAAACTTCTTTGCGAAATGAACTGCAGCGGTGGGCAGGGGGATGGGATACCAGGCTGCTTGCTGTTAATCGACACATTTACAGGACAAAAGACTCTGACGGAGAGGTGAGAAGGGATTTAAGGTGGGCCGGATTTATGAACTTTCTCGTAGGCTCTAGTAATTCTAGTGATAAGTGCCAAGGGGATTGCCGTGAATTATACATCGAGGAAACCAAACAACCACTGGCGAAGCGAATGGCACAACACAGAAGAGCTACCTCGTCAGGCCAGGACTCCGCAGACTATTTACACCTACAGGACAGTGGTCACTCTTTCAGTGATGAAGATGTGCACATCATGGACTGGGAGGAACGCTGGTTTGAGTGAGGAGTCAAAGAGGCCATTTACGTGAAAAAGGAACAAACATCTCTAAACCGAGGAGGAGGCTTAAGGGTACATCTCTCACCATCTTACAATGTGGTGATTGCAGCCATTCCCCAACTCTCTGTGAATGGTATTCATGGCCATTAATCAATGGACAATTTGCATATCATCGATCACACGGCTCATTGTTAGTCAATGGTGCTAGTTCAGTCATTAGGCCAAGGTACTGTTTATAAGGTTGGAGAAACCTGCAGTCAACTGAGACTGAGGAAGTCACTTGGATGAGTGATGTAACATATCGGAAAAAAGCTATGTCCAGATGAACAGAATCAACTTTCTAGAATCTTTTTCCTCAATTGAAGGAGTACATTTTTTTATCTCTTATTGTTTGTAGTAATGGCAACAAAACATTTTTAATGGTTTCATGAAGAATGGAGAAAACAAAGTTTCTAATGCAACTGGCTTCAATGGGGGCCAGTGGGGCAAAGTTTAAAAAATCCAAACAATATTAAAGTTTCCATAAAAAATGTTCAATCAATCATTTACTAAATAATATATAGTATTATTATATATTAGCCAGGCTAATACGGTGGAGCACTTTAAAAAATTTCTAAAAACCCATTATTTTAATACAGCTTTCAACTTCATTTTAGTGTAACCCTGACATTCTGCATATGCATTGAATTACCATTTTTGTCATCCGTACTAACCCCTACTTTCTCTGCTGTTCTCTTTCCAGTTTTCTGCACCACCACCACCTGATCAGGGCACCGTGCTGTTTCTACATTGATGGATTCAAGGCCAGAGGTCCACATGACCATCATCATCTAATTCTTCCACGTGAAGCCTGAAAACCATAAGGACTGATTGAGATCATTGATGTTAGGTAGAATGTTCAGTGGGCCTGGGTGGTCTTGTGGTCTAAGAACCCCTGGAGATTTTTTTTTCCCCTGATTTTTTTGTTTTTTTTTGTTTTTTTCTGTCCTCCTGGCCATTGGACCTTACTTTATTCTTTGTTACTTAGTATTACTTAATCCATCCATCCACTATCCAACCCGCTATATCCTAACTACAGGGTCACGGGGGTCTGCCGGAGACAATCACAGCCAACACAGGGTGCAAGGCAGGAAACAAACCCTGGGCAGGGTGCCAGCCCACCGCAGGTATTACTTAATCTTATTCTTATATTTCTCTTTTTTCTTTCTTCATCTTGTAAAGCACTTTGAGCTACATCTTTTGTATGAAAATGTGCTATAGAAATAAATATTATTGTTGTTGTTGTAATAAAATTGTGCATTCTGTTCCTCAGAGCAATCTGATTGGTCAATTTGGCTTTGGTGTTATTGATCAGTTTGGTTTTGGTGTGATTGTTCAATTTGGCTTTGGTGATGTGGATGAAAGAGAAAGTGCGAGTGAGTGAATGGCTAAGTAAAACACACGAGAACGAATAAAGGTAAAGGTATAGGAGGGCACACAGAGAGTCGGCTACAAAGATGGGAAGTATAAATGCAAACAAATGAGGTGAGCAACATTGCCTCAAACATAATAAATAAATATGAGAAGCAGGCTGTATGGGAATTTTCTCGGTAGTGGGAGCGCTAGCGAAGACACATGCTAGTACAGAGGAAAAGCAATGAAGATACATGTAGTCATGAGATAACAAATATATTTAGGATAATTATATTACCTGTCTTCACTAGGTAATGTGACAAGTTTCATGTAACCCACACCTCAATTATTTACTCATATGCTCACAACATCCAAAATGTAATTTTTGGCTAAAATATTGTTAAATAAAAACTTGTAGAAATTGAGAGTAGTGCATGAAAGCAACGTGCGTGCAAATGAATTCAAGCTTTTGAACTGAAGGCCTGCTTCCCTCCTCATTTACTTGTTAAGAATCCTGTCTTCAATAAGTATAAGAAATGTTTAAAACAATTATCATTGTTGGGTATTCTTTTAAGTTAAGTAAACTGTGTTTAATTATGCCTGCATATAGGCAGACTGTCAAAAGGTTTCCTGGAATCCTTTATGTTTTCTCATCAGCACTGAGTGTGGGTGTGTGTAGAACCGTGCCCTGAGATGGACTGGCACTCTGCCCAGGCATGCTTTGTGCCCTGTGTTTAAAGGTTTGAAAATAGATATGGTACATGTATAGCTTCCATATACTAAATATATTAGTATATTAGACATTTCTAAATACTCTTAATCAAGTTAAAGTAGGAGGCAACATGTCATTTACTCAAGCAATGAACAAAATCCAAACTCATTAAGCCATTATGCAGAAACGTAGCAATCAACCAACCTTTATTTTACATATCGCTTTCCACAGCATGCGTCTACATAAAGACGTCTGTGTGACTCATAACACTCAAAGTTAGAGAAGGACTGCTTCAATATGCACCTGCAAAAAAAGGAAGAAATGCTAATTCTGAACCCACACTGATAAAACATAAAAGAAGATGTTTCCTTGTTCAGTGTTTCTTAAGAACTTCATATCAATAACAACTCTGTGTTGATTAGATTTTTTAATCCTCCTTGCAGAGTTAAACTTTACTTAATAGTACACATTTGGTGTTATAGATGTTGGGGCATTAATCCTTTTAAAGTCAGACTCTCTAATTCAGGGTGTTCACAAGAAAAGTAATAATTTATTTCATGAGGTAGAAGTATATAATAAACAAGAATACACGCGTCATATATTTGAAGTATTAAAATGTGTTCTCTAAATGTTACAAGTCTAAGTATTCTCAATTGTAGAAGAAAGTTATCATCTCCACCCTCTCATAGAGATCCGTAGAGGACAAGTGAAGGAGTAAAAATCAAAAATTGCATTGCATTCTTAATCACTGACCTTAAAATAACCTAAACAATATTCCACATGGTTATGTTTGAAATTTGTCATATTTAACCTTCTGGGAGAGCCAGGATCACCAATAAAGAATCAAGTATCAGAAATATTGTCATATTCAGGATTATCATCCTAGCAAATCAAGTCAAGTTGGGGAGCATGCACTAGTACAGCGCGTTGCCACACCCACTACACAACAAAACAACTCACGATCCTGGTTGGCAACCTCCCAGGCAGACACGAGGTCCTGTCCCACCCTCCGGAAATGACCCTCTATTTGCCGCAGCCAGGTGTTACGCGGGCAACCCCTTGGCCTGGTCCAGTCACTCGGTTCCCCACCAATGAGGATCTTACGAGCCTGATCACCCTCTGAGAAACACGCCACATGGCCGTAGTGCCGTAACTGATACTCCCTCACAATACAGGTAATGTGCCTCATTTGGGACTCCATGAGCAACCGCTCATTCGACACGAAGTCAAACCAACGGTACCCAAGGATTTTCTGGAGAGACACAGTACCAAAGGAGTCCAGTCTTCGTCTCTGGTCACTGGATAGCGTCCATGTCTCACAACCATATAGCAAGACAGGAAGCACCAGGACTCTAAAGACTTGGACCTTCGTCCTTTTGCATAGATATGGGGAGTGCCACATACCCCTTTTCAGCGACCTCATGACTACCCATGCTCTCCCAAACCCTTTAACGGACTTCATAGGAAGAGTCACCAGAGACATGAATGTCACTGCTAAGGTAAGTAAACCTCTCGACAAGGTCGACACTCTCTCCGCAAACAGACACACTGCTGATGGTCGTGCCCAAGAGGTCATTAAAGGCCTGGATCTTGGTTTTTATCCAGGACGCTCACAAGCCCAAACACTCAGACTCCTCGCTCAGTCTCTCGAGCATCCCAATCAGAGCCTCCATTGACTCCGTAAAGATCACAGCATCGTCAGCAAAGTCAAGATCCGTGAATCCTTCTTCACCAACAGATGCCCCACAACTACTGGACCCCATGACTTTGCCTAACACCCAGTCCATACAAGCATTGAACAGAGTAGGAGCAGAACACACCCCTGACGAACCCCAGAATCAACTGAGAAAAATGCAGAGGTCCTGCCTCCACTCTGCACAGCACTCACAATACCAGTGTACAGGCTGGCCATAATATCCAGCACCCTCAAGGGGATCCAGCGAATCCTCAGGATGTACCACAGGGCAGCTCGATCAATTGAGTCGAACGCTTTGCGAAAATCGACAAAGGCTGTAAAGAAACTCTGCTGATATTCGTGTTTGCGCTCCATGAGAGCCCTCTGTGCCAGGATGCGGTCAATGGTAGACTTCTTAGGCGTAAAACCAGATTGTTCCGGTCGCTGGTAGGTGAACAAGTGATCACGGATCCTATTGTGGACAACCCTAGCGAGGACCTTACCTGGCACCGAGAGCAGTGTTATTCCCCTGTAGTTGCTGCAATCCAGGCGATCACCCTTCCCTTTCAAGATAGGGATGACAAGTCCCGTTTTCCAGTCAGTTGGGATGATGTCAGTCTCCCAAATGGAAGCAAAGATTGCTTGCAATGCAAGGAGGACAGCATTACCACCAGCCTGGAGAAGTTCACCCCGGATACCACAGATCTGCAGCCTTCCCCCCCCCCCTCAGCTGGTTCACCACCTGTGCAATCTCAGTGAGACTGGGTGGTTCACAGCTAATTGGAAGATCAGCCTCAAGAACTATGGACCCAGAGATATCCAACTTCCTAGCGGGAGGATCAGCTTTGAACAGCTACTCAAAGTAGCCAGCCCAGCAGGTCACAACTGCAGTGTCATCCGTAAGGACCGTTCAGCCGCCCTGACTGCAACTCTCCGAGGAACAGATTCAGATGTGCGTAATGCTTCGATTACTCTGTAAGCAGGACATGGGTCGCTAGACCACAGATGGTGTGTCACTTGCACACAGATTCCTCTAACAAACGCCTCTTTATCTGCCCTCGGAGCCCTTACAGCCGTCCTTCTCAGTTCCCGGTGCAGACCAGAGTTGCCATTGAGCTGTGCTCTGCAACTCCTCTCAATGATATCCAGGGTGCCCTGCGAGGTGAAACACCTTCGTCTGGGAATACCGGTAACACAAACACAGCCCTCAGCAACCTTCTGGGTCTTGTCACGGAAGGTCTCCCACATCACATTAGGATCGACAGTCATACCCAAATCTGAATGTTCCTCACACAAAGTGTGTGCAAACTCATTAGAAACAGCCTGGTCTTGGAGTCTGGCCAAGTTCAGGTTCATTTCCCTAGTAGGTGGTAACCTACTGTACCTAAGCTGGATCCTAAGAGTAGCAACAACAAGTCTGTGGTCAGAATTCACAAACTGGGCTCTTCTGTAGACCCTGCAGTTTTACAAGAGCCTCCAGTATCTGCCCACGAGGATGTGATCGATCTCCTTCACCGCACTGCCAGTATTGGAGTACCAGGTCCAACGATGTGGTTCAGGGCGCTGGAACCAGGATCCAGTGATTTGCAGCCCCTGACCTTTTACAAAGTCAAGGAACATGGAGCCACTTTCACCGCGGTCACCAGACCCATGGGGTCCTCATAGCCAGCACTGTCAGTGCCAGTGGCTGCATTGAAGTGACCCATGACCAGAGGAGTGTCAACCACCCATCAACCACAGAGAGAAGCTGCGAATAAAATGTCTCCCTCGCCGAGACATCATTCACCGCGGTCGGAGCATACACTGAGACAACAGACAAGGCACCCAGAGAGTGGGTTGGTGGCAGGATTAGCATTCCAGCCACTGTAAAAAAAAAAACTTCTTAAAACTCCAAGACTATAGAAAGGACTCCTTTTTTGCTCTCCACAGGAGTAGCTCTGCTGCATCATCCTAGAAATAGTATATATATATATATGTATAGTAATATGATAATCCACATTACCAAGCCCATAATTGTTCCAATTTTGTGAAAAGGAGTAACTTTGTCCTGTTGTATCCTGTTACAAAACAGTAGAGCAATTTAAATAAGAAAGGGCCATTCAGCCCACCAAAGCTCGCCAGTTCTATCCACTTAATTCTTCTAGCATAACATCAAGTCGAGTTTTGAAAGTCCTTAAAGTCCTACTGTCTACCACACTATACGGTCACTTATTCCAAGTGTCTATAGTTCTCTGTGTAAAGAAAATTTTCCAAATGTTTGTGTGAAATTATTTACCTTTAACAAGTTTCCAACTATGCCCATTTTTAATCACTAGTCCTTCCATCCTTCATTTCTTTTTCCAGTTAAGGAATATAAGTAGCTACATCCAATCCTAGCAGCGCCCAGCAGAGAATAAAGTCAGTCAGTCAGTCATTTTCTAACCTGCTTAGTCCTGAACAGGGTCACAGGAACTGGTGGAGCCTATCCTAGCTAGCACTGGGCACACGGTAGGAACAAACCCTGGACAGGGCGCTAGTCCATTGCAGGGAAAACAAACACCCAGGCCAATTCACCTATACTGGATGTCTTTGGAATGTGGGAGGAAACCGAAGCACCTGCAGGGAAACCCACACAGACACGAGACGAACATGCAAGCTCCACACAGGGAAGACCCGAGACGCAAACCCTGGTCTACTTATTGCAAGGCAGCAGTGCTACCACTGCACTACTGTGCTACCCAGAGAATCAAGCATAACAACAGTTTTAATGAGAATGGGGCAACCAGCCTATCAGAGATCTTCAGTCTCTTTCATTTTTAAAAAAAGTTGAGATATGAGTGCCCCAAAGTACTGCTATCTCCTACTTGATATGGTAATGTCTTCCATCTATCTATGACTATTTATTGGAAAAAAGCAATGTTTGTTGAAAATGTACACTTAAAGTTGACTATAGATGGGATGCAAGTTCAATTCATGGCTCATTTAACATGTATACTCATATTTGGCCACCTCAATGTCCCCAATCACCCAAAATTGCACATTATAAGGAGAAAAACAGAATTTTTAGTAAATGGCAAAATTGGATATAAGGAGGATTTTAGAAATAAACTTGATGAAATAGGATTAAAAGTCAAGACGGAGGTAAAGAATTATTGACTTGGACATGAATTTTATATCACATATTAATCAGATTACTAGGACAGCATTTTTTCACTTAAGAAATATAGCAAAAGTTAGATCTCTTATAGCATTACAAGATGCTAAGAAATTAGTTCACAGTTTTGTTTTCAGTCAGCTAGATTACTGTAACGCATTCCTCTCAGGACCACCCTAAAAAGACATCAATCGTTTGCAACGAGTGCAGAATGCAGCTGCTAGAATCTTAACTAGGAAAAGAAAATCTGAGCACATCACACCAGTTCTGATGTCACTACATTGGTTACCTGTGTCATTTAGAATTGACTTTAAAATACTGCTTATGGTTTTCAAATGAGTGTCTGCTTAGAATTCCACAAGCAAAACTTAAAGAAGTGGTGAGGCGGCCTTCTGCTGTTATGCACCTAAAATCTGGAATAGCTGACCGATAGAAATTTGCCAGGCTAATACGGTGGAGCACTTTAAAAAACTGCTGAAAACACATTACTTTAAAAGTGCTTTTTCATAGCTTCATTTTAGTCTAATCCTGATGCACTGTATTTTCAATTAATTATTATTATCATTCATGGTGGCTCCATAATCCATACTAACCCCTACTTTCTCTTCTGTTCTTTTTCCGGTTTTCTGTGGTGGTGATCTGCACCACCACCCGATCAAAGCACCGAGATGTACCTACATAGATGGATTAAGGACAGGAAGTCCACATGACCATCATTATCAAGTTCTTCCATGTGAACCCTGAATACCATGAGGACTGATTGATGTCATTTATGTTAGGTAGAATGCCTAGAGTTTGCTGGGTGGTCTCCTGGCCTTGGAACCCCTGCAGATTTTTTTTTTTTTCTCCAGCCGCCTAGAGTTTTTTTTTTTTTTTTTTCCTTTCTGGCCATCAGACCTTAATTTTATTCTTTGTTAATAACTATTGCCTAATTTTATTTTCTTATATATTTTTTTTTCTTATATATTTTCTTATTATTTTCTTATATATTTTTTATTATATCCTGTAAAGCACTTTGAGCTACATCATTGAAAATGTGCTATAAAAATAAATGTTGTAGTTGTTATTATCCAGAGAAAAGCAGACACGTTCCACAACACATCAACACAGTTAGCAGCTTCAAGTTCCATGGTGTCCAAATCACCAATTGCCTTTTGTGGTCTGTCAACACCATCTGCATATTCAAAAAGGTTCAGCAAATGGTCTTTTTCCCGAGGAGGTGTCATATAACATGGTCTGTGGCGATTTTGTTAAAAAAATAATTAAAAAAAGTGCAACTTGCCTCGGGCTTCTGGGAGTGGTACTCTGCTGCGTGATCGCTGGGTGTTAAGTGGAGGTAGAAAGTTGACTGACTGTTGCACGCCTGTCCCTTTAGCTCAGCTGCTTCCCATTTACATACAGACACTGAGCGCCTAGAAGGTAGAAAAGGGATCCAGAGTAGAACACCGGGAGGGAAAATTAAAAGAAGAGAAAGAGAATGGAGAATAAAAGAGCAGAGAAAGAAGAAGCAGAATGGTGAGGAGCCTGTGCAATATAGAGTGGAGGCAGTTGATCAGGAATAGGCCTTAAGGGAAATGAGTGACAAGCCTGCACTCAACAAAGGGGGCTGAAGAAGGGGTGCTCCTTAGAGCTATGTGTATGAGTAGGAGATGCCCTGTTGTGCGGCATCTCCCTTTCTACACCAAAAGGGAGATGTGAGTGGGGTTCAATGTGGTGCCCAGCAAATGTAGAGAGACTAGCAGTGGGCACCCAAACCGAGGATTAAAGGGTTGACTGCACCTGTCGATAGGTGACTTTTCTGTTTATCCCATTAGGGATAGATTTTAAAAGAGTTGCCCTCGGGCTTGTGTTTTTTAAGGAGAAACTGTCTTTCAATTTTAACTTCATTTTATTGGATTTATTTATTGAATTTTTTAAATTGCACATTGTTTTTAAGAATTTTTTATTTAGTTATTATGAAGAGTATTACACTGTTGGCACCCTTGCTTGACCTGCATTGTTTTAAATAAAAGCAGTATGCACCTCTTGCTGACTGTGCATTTCCTTATTTGTCCAGTTCATTCTCGGACATGTTATTGGTACTTCCGGGTTCAGGCTGCCAGGGGCCATGGAGTTAACCTGGACCATCACAGGAGGCTAACGAGCTTTGGAATGGGAACAAAAACACTAGTGGGCTTTTACTCCTGCACTAATGAAAGTATCCTGACCAGATGAATCATCTGGTTTGATAACCTGACTTGCCAGGGTCACAAACTCCTTCAAAGGGCTGCCCATAATGCTTCTAAAATTATTGGGGCTGACCTTCCTCAGCTTCATACCATCTACTTGACCACATATCTGCGGAGAGCTGAGTCCATCATCTCTCATGACAGCCATCCAGCTCATCTCCTGTTTTTACTTCTGCCTTCTGGGAAACACCACTGGAGTCTCACCACTTGCTCCACCTGCTTCAGGGACAGCTTCTTCCCCAAGCCATAAAGTCACTAAACTCTCAGTAATATGTTCTTATCTGTCCTGCATTGTGTGCTGTACCCACCTGTTAGTTTATGTATAATTGTACAATATGTTACTTTTTTACTTTCTCGTATACGAAGTATAGGGAAAGTATTGTAATTGTCCAAAGATTCAATGTCAGGATTTTGATGAATCTCGATGTTTTAGACCTCCCTGACTTTCTCGTATACGAAGTATAGCGAAAGTATTGTAATCCTCCAAAAATTCCATTTCGAGATTTTGAAGAAAATATCAACGTTTTAGACCTCCTTGAATCTGAAAATACCATTTTTGGAATTAAGTCTGTGTGTCTGTCTGTCTGTCTGTGTGTGTGTATGTAAACACCTGAGTACGCTTTCACTTAGGTCAACCAAATTTTGCATACAAGTATTAGGTACAAAACATAGATATTTTTGGCCTATTTCTGTTAACCGGAAGTGTACTTTACCTTTTATTCATGCAGCTGCAAAGTCCAATTTATTCAACTTTACTTTTATAATAATTGTTGAATATATTATTAATTTGATTTGATTTGTTGTTGATGGTTGTTTAATGTACATAATATAAAAATATAATCATTGTCTTGCGGTTTACTCCTTAAATATCCATCCCCTTATCTGAGTATACGAGAAAGTCTAGAGGAGACTACTCCTGATTTTTTTAACTTTTATCATGTTTACTGTATTTATTTATTTATGTTATTTATTAATCCATTTATTTATCTTCTGCTACCTTTATTTACTGTATTTATTTATACATCACCACAAATGCGGCACAAGAATTCCACTATTTTCTTGCTGTGTGACAATAAAGACCTCCAATCTAATCTTTTATCTGAATCTCAACAAAACTAAAAAGAAAGTGTTAGCTCCATAAAGGCAAAGATTAAACCAGTAAAGGAATCCAGTTTCCTGTTCCTTTTAGAAGCCAGTGTGGAGTATTTTCCCACCACACTTCCATAAAGACCACCTTCTCTTGGTTCATATTATACAGTTTTGACAGGTAATTGTGTTCCTTTGCCCCATTTACCTTTTAGGGTCATTTTGCACTTCCTTGATACACTTAGATGACAGGTTATCAAAACTTGAATTTAGTTATACGGGCTCACTACATGAGAACAAATACTAATTTTTCTAAAGTATTTGACTAATGGCTTGCACATCTAATTATCCTGCAGCAAAGGTTTTGCACATTTTCTGAGTAGGTCAAAAGTTGATACTTTGCGAGGAGCAGCAATGCCATTTCTGATTAGAGATATTATTGTTGATTTTATCACATGGCACAATGGCATTCATAGATGACCTCTTCTGAAACTCATCTACTGGCAGTGCACAGTGTGGAGGTGCCGCATCTGAAAGTAAAATTACATCTACACTTTCTTGGCATACTGAAATTAAGAATGTTAATTAGTGAGCTAAATATACTGTTGTAATATACCTAGTCATAAATTTCAGTAGCAGCCTAGTCCCTTTCAGGGTAATGGAAAGCAGAGCTTCTCCTAGCAGTACCAAGTGAACAAATGTGAGAGAAGGCCCATGGCAAGAGAGGATGACCAAGAACCCGATTGTCACTCTGGGTTAGCTCCAGAGAACCTGTGTGAATATGGGAGAAACTTCCAGAAGGACATTCATCACTGCAGCACTCTACCGATTTGAACTTTATAAGAAGGTAACCAGACAGAAGCATCTTCTCAGTAAACAACAAATGCCAACCTGCATGGAGTTTGCAAAAACATGAGCTTCTCCTAGCAGTACATTGGCACAAAGCAGAAGCCATATCTGGACAGGATGCTATCGAGGCAGCCATCTGAGTAAGGCTGCCCAACATTCCTGTAGCACTGAAGGTTCTCAAGAGCACATCTGTCTTCATATTTCATCAATGGAAGATGTTTGAAATGACCCTAACACTTCCTACAACTGAGAAGAGAAAATGTGAGAGAAGGTCCATGGCAAGAGAAGATGACCAAGAATCCGATTGTCGGTCTGGGTTAGCTCAAGGGAACCTGTCTGAAGATGGGAGAAACTTCCAGAAGGACAGTCATCACTGCAACACTCTACCGATCTGGACTTTATGACAAAGTGACCAGACAGAAGCATTTTCTCAGCAAAAGACATTTGCAGAAACCAGAGCTTCTCCTAGAGGTTGTGGCGGGTGGAATCCTTACCTGGCCAGGACATCCAGAGTGTGAAAGGATCAGGGGAGAGAGTATTTGTGGGACAGTGTCCCGATAGAGGGCAGCCCCCTTGGTTTCCATTGGGGCCACGGGTTATAAGCATGGGAGCTCAACCCTGTTTGGAACCCGTGGTCAGTGCCAGGGGGGGCGCATGGACCTTTCTAAGGCCTTATTTGATCTTGCTTCCACCAGTGTCGCTGGAAGAAGCTCGTTAGGCACCTGGAGTCTATTCAGGTGCCCTATAAAAAGGAGCTGCCTCACTCCATAAGTTGACCAGAGTAGGGAGGAGAGGACAAAGCCTGAGGAGAAATGGAGGGAGACTGGCAGCAAGAAGGGATTGAAAGGTATTTGTGTGTTGTGTGGACTGGTATTTTGGGCACGTCAAAGCTGTAAATAAATGTGTGTAGTATGGCAAAACCTGTCTCCTGCCTGTCTGTGGCTCACAAAGTATATTGGCACAAAGCAGAAACTAGCTCTAAATCAGGGTCCAGTGATGTGATATAAATCTTACAAAAAGGAATCAAAAATAAATTTTCTCAACCCCACATCATACTATTAAGTGTTAAGTAATTTAGATTTTTACTTATGCCATCTGTAAAATAAAATATAATAAATTAAATTCAATACTGACATTTTTTAATTGAAAGGAATTTTTCATGGTGCGAACTAACTTGAGCAGATTCTTAAATTTCAATCTTTTTTTATTTTTTTTTAAAATGTCTTATTTCTATACATTCGTTTTATCTTGTTATCACATCATCTGTGACCTGCACCTAACACGAAACGTACCAACTAGCACCTTAGGTTCTTCTATACATGGATAATAGGAAGAAAATCTAAAACCAGTAATGCTACTGTTACCTGTAACCTCGTACCTGTCTGACTGTCTATGCCGTACCCCACGTGTTCCACCCTTAGTGCCTCTAATGACAGGCTGCTTCGCTATCTGGGGCAGTCTTTACCTTAAAACTGTTACTTCAAGCCAACCTGTCACCAATACAGGGCTTCACAAGGGCATCCCCCCGCTAATACCCGTAGTTCTCTAGTGTTATTAATACCCCATAAAAAATGAGCCAAAAAGAATGAACATTTTCAACAAGAAAATTTTAATACGTGTAACAAGAACATGTGTTTTATCACGTAAGGTCCCCTCATGACCCTATTTTTCTCGTTATGCTCTTTATTGTGCAGACCTTAATAAACTGTATACTATCCCATACACTTAACACTCTGTGACCAGATACTTTAGCTCTTCCTCCCTCCCCTTCCCTTCTACATCTGTAACCTCAGGCAATTAGACAGAGTAAAACAACAGGCAGTGGTTAAGCTACACATTTAATTATATATTATTAATAAAAAAGTCCCAAATATTAACTCTTTCAGGTTTTTTTTTTTTTTTCATTTTCTCCCAGGTCTGAATATTTGTCCCACAAACTCAGTTTTCTAAAAAGCATACAAAGCAATGGTTTCACGCATAAATCAACATAAAATGGTTATTTATGACAAATGTCACACTGTTTTGTCTCATGAGCCTCTGCAGTATGTAAATTTACATACTTATTATAGCTGCATTTATCCAAAAATGACTAAAGTTCTGCAGCTTTTTAGCAGAATATTATGTGATTATTGGCAAACAATACAATTACAGCTGAAGCGTCAGTGCATCTGGCATCCATTAACTTCAGTCTAGCTTGCTTTGCTACTACATGGCCTTTGAATGAAGTACAGTAAGCCCCCTACATACAAACCTTCAAGTTATGAACTTTCAAAGGTGTGAACGTGCATGCCCAGTAAATGAAAAATTATTTAAGTAAGTGAAAAATTAAAAATTGTATCATGAATGTAATTTTGCAGCAGCACGTAAGTTAGTTTGCACTATTATTGTTTATATTCTCAGTCATGTGTGTCCATCCTCTACAAGTGGTTGTGCTTTTGGTTGTATCTCTGTTTACGTTGACTTAATATGCTTTATTTCAATCCCAAGATATCCGGAACTAAGCGTGTTCAACATGAATGTGGGGACACAGTTGGAAACTCATTAAGGTTATGTTCTTCTTCAATCAGAAAACCACATTAACATGTGTGGTAGAAATTTACATTTTATTAAAGAAAGAAACATCCTCTAACAGGACAATTCAGTAATTAGGTAGGAGAAAAGCTGTTCATTCTATCTTTTAATTACTCATCGGCAAAATGCCTTAGAGGGAGCATTCTTCAAAAACAGTTTGTTACAGCCTGGTCAGAATAATCAGAGAAACAAAGAATAGAAGTTTGTTTTATAACCTATTGAATTTACATACAGTGTCAATCAATGAATACATTTTACTCTGGTTGGTTCGTTGGTTACACCCAAATAATTTATATAAAATAAAAGTCTGTTATATTATATTCTGGTTCTTCTTATACCTTTGAGTTGCTCCACCACCCTTGAAATTTCTGTGCATATAACAACTGTCCATTCTGGTTGTTTATAGGACATCTGCTGATTTCTTAGTCATCTCTTAGTCATCCTTCAGTACATTTTGTATTATTACATCAGCCTTTCTTCTGGTACATTCTTTATTTATTTGACCATCTCAGTATTTTTCCTAAACCAAGTCTTACATTTCAGTGTAGATTTTGTTGTTCACTTGCCCTTTATCTGTTTTCCTAGCGTGCCTGAACAGGTTTCTGACATTTATTAACCCTTTATGCTATTTCTTTAAGATAAATGCTGTGTTACCCTAAAATTATTCTTCCATACATGCTAAACAAAACCTGTAGTGTGGTGGAGCACAGGCGCAATAGGGACCTTCAGTCACATCTTGTGAACAGCTTGTTCTTGCTGACTTGTCTTGATCGACTCTAATGTATGATCTTCAGATATGAGCATCCTATTAGGAGTACCGTTGACTTAGCAAAGGCTTTTGTTTTGATACACTCAAAATGGAGTATTTGTGATGCTCTTTTTTTTTTTGTCCTCGCTTCAAAATCTTCCATGAATTTTCACTGCAAACACTTACCAGGCATCAATATTAAGTGATAGGCAGTATGTGTCAAGTGATGATGCCATCCAATCGCTCACTTTTTGTGTGGCGGCCAGAAGTGGATTTGAAGACAATCACATAAGCTTGTTTGCTAATGGTAAGCGAGATCAGCACGTGGAAAACAATGAAAATAAAAAATAATTTTTTGTTATTTTTGTATAAATGCACTAGAAATCTATAATAACAAATAGAAATATGAACTTTTAAAAGCACTTTCTTGGGTACTGTACAGTACAAATATGTATAAGGGATGAGGAGAAGTAGGTTAGGTCTGCGTACGTAGGCTACCTGATAGTGTAAACAGTGATATCGGCTTACGGAAAACAACGGAAACATAAATTAAGTTCATGCTGTTTATGTGATAAAATACACAAGAAACCTGTGATAAAATACAAATATTCACTTTTGAAAGCATTTTGTTATGTACAAATAGCTGTACATGTACATGTTTTCTATAGGAGCTGAGGGTTGGGGGTTACATTGCATTTGTTGGGTGCCTAGGCTAACTTTGCTGGACTTACAAACAAAGTGGACCTGCGAACGTGCACTTGGAACAGAACTCGTTCGTATGTAGGGGACTTACTGTATTGAAACAGGCCACATGCCGGTCTCAGTATGGCTACTGGGATAGAGTTGTCTTCATCATGGTTTTCTCTTCATGTCCAGATGGTGAGAGAGAGAGGTAAAGGCAAGGAGACCATCTTTATAGCAATCATATATCAATGGGGCGTCATAGTGCAGAATGGCCTTCATGGGTCAAACAGCCATACTTTAGACCAATAAAATTAGCTTATCTGTCCATTCCTGGGCCATTAACCAATGAAAGTGCTCAGGTACAACTCACCCCGCGGTGGCTTTGTTTTAGCAGTTTATGGCCTACCTGTTGCTTATAGGCTCCAAGACCAAACACAGTCACACTTGTCAAGCTTGTCTGATGATCCATCCCCCTCACCATAAATCTCTCATCCTGAGTTCGTCCTAAAAACCGGGGGCGGGGGGGCCTTGGGGGGGTTGGTTAGGTAAACATCCAAGCATTGCTGCTCTCATTCAAGAAGTAAAACAGCCCTCCTGAAATACTATCTAACATTTTCTTTGTCTACCTTACAAATAAAGATATACACAATATCTATCAACTTATATACTAGAAATCAGTACACCACCATAATACCAAGATGTCAACATAAATACAGCGGGAAGTGTTTGTCTAGAGTCTATCCTGATGGAAGTTTAGTTCATGTCTTTCATGTGATATTTATTGAGACAATACCATACATTTTCTGTATAGCGCCCTTCACCGAGTGCAGGCACAATTCTCAGTTAAAATACAACTTCAGATTATACTAATTATTAAATACAGGACTGGAACATATATAAATGAAGATTTGTCAAAACAAGGTAGAAACTGATTAAACATAAATGGAAACCATCAATGTCTGTCCATTAATTAATTGATGAACTATGGCCAGTTGACAATGGTGGAGATTACCCTGCATTCTGACCCCCAAAAGGTCATGCAAAAAGATAATTTCCCCTTGGGGATTAATCAAGTGTCAAAATATTTAAAAAAAAATTAAATTGTTAAAGAAAAAGTCAACAATAAAGTCATAGCTCTGGAGACCTCGGCCAACTGGACGCCTACTTGCTGGTGGCTTTTCTATAGTGGAGTCTGTGCTGGCCGCCCAATCAAATGAGAGAATCTTTCTATCCAATGATTCCAATGCTGCTTTACCCAATGTGACTGTTCCATATGCAGAAGAACAGCCTGGCAGGAGAACAGTGCAACCTAATGCTACATCTAGGGAAACATAATAGAGGATGGTTAGTTATGGTTTAAAAATATTGCTAAACTTATATTTGATATACTCAATATTAGACATATATAAACAAAAGACCTGTGTGTGTTTGTGTGTGTGTGTATGGAGCCGACCGCTGTGCTCACACTCAACCACAGCCACTAGATGGCCCATACATGCACTTTAAAATTTTTTCAGCACTTGCATGCGCCTCACTTCTCGCTATGAAAGACCTGCGTGCAGTAAAAATCGCCAACAAGTAATGACATTGTCATAATGACACAAATGAAGAGACACAATGTTGAAATGAAGCAAACGCTACAGCTCAACAACATACAAGTGAAACACCTCAGCAACGGAAGTTTTCACTAAGAACATTGTCTATCGGGAGGTATATTCTCGAGACAAAGATTAATAGGACTCATATAGCAGCTATACGGCTAAGATATGATATCATCGTTGTCTTCTTACGAAAGCCAGTGGGGCAGCAAGCACAGTTGTGTCCAAGTCCTCTGCACTGGGTCATTCTTAAGAGTTAGCTTACCAATATAGTAAAACTGCTAGGGAGTCTTTGGGTTGTTTTTATTATCCTGAAGACAACACAGCTAGTCTTTCATAAACAGCAGAGCCCAATTCAAGTGATTTAAAAACATAATGGATTGATGGGCTATTGTCAGTTGTGGAGGGTCTGTGAAAATGTTTTGTTCCCATATCTTAAATATAACATTTTAAAAAGAAGTAACCCATAGAGAGCTAAAATCCCTGTTAAAATCTCAAGCTAAAATTATGGACTGTTTCAGCCCGTGATGTAGAGCAGATCTATAGCTTTTGCTGATACATAACACAATCAGAACGATTTTGAATTATTGAGCTTTTTTTTTTAAGCAACAAACAGGATCCCCAAAAAATAAAAACATCAACAGCCATCCCATCAAGTTTTTCAGTGCAGCAAATGCAAATCTGCTTTCTCAATTACTGTAACAACACCATAACACTCAGTTATCCATTGAATCCCAATATATCAACAATAAAGTGAAATTACAAAACATGAATAAAAAATCCTATAAAATTGAAAATGACCAATACCAGTATAAAATCACATTCAAGAATAGTCCATGATGGAGAAAAGCAACTGCTCTATGTTCACTTGTCAATTAATATTAATTAAAGCTCAATAATTCATTAATATCATCCAAATAACTAAGAGAATAAAAATGTGCTGATTTATCGTATAATGACAACACTGAAAACTGAAACTGAAATCCCAACTCCTCAAGCCACACTCTTTTCAGCATGGCGTAAGCTTTAGTTCTGTTCCGTGCTTGTAATCTGTGGCACAATCTGGCTTTTTGTGCACCGTAGAAACTGCATACCACAGCGCAGTCCTTGATCCACACCCTGCAGCTTTGATCTTCTGCCCACATACCAAATGCAGTCCCCCTTCTCAACTCATCCTAATTTTATGGGGGCTTCATCTTCCCTCTGTAATTAATTAGCTCGAAAAATCCTTTAGCTGTAGCTTGATAACATCCCTTCTTTAAAATAACAGTAAAGCAACCGTGCGTTTGTTTTGATGTCATGTAAATACTGAGAACATACTTGTTCACTCTGTTCTTCTTCAAAGACACTTACATAGCTCCTTTCCTCTTCCATTCATTTCCAGATGAGAAACCTCTGGCCAAATAGCTGCCCTACCAGCTCTTGGGTTTTCTGTAATGAAGTGAGTCCTCATCTGGAGTTCTGTGTGCAGTTTTGGTCTCCAGGCTACAAAAAGGACATAACAGCACAAGAAAAGGTCCAGAGAAGAGCGACTAGGCTGATTCCAGGGCTACAGGGAATGAGTTATGTGGAAAGATTAAAAGAGCTGAGCCTTTACAGTTTAAGCAAAAGAAGATTAAGAGGTGACATGATTGAAGTGTTTACAGTTATAAAGGGAAAGAGTACAGTGGATCGAGACAGTGACTTTAAAATGAGTTCATCAAGAACACGGGGACACAGTTGGAAACTTATTATGGGTGAATTTCGCACAAACATTAAGAATTTTTCGTTGCACAGAGAACCACAGACATAAGGAATAAGCTACCCAGTAAGACTGTAGGGACTTTCAAAACTCAACTTGATGTTATTTTAGAAGAATGAAGTGGACAGGACTGGTGAGCTTTACTGAGCTGAATGGCCTGTTCTCATCCAGATTGTTGTAAGGTTATAATGATTTCTAATGTTATAGAGTCTCTACTGGCCATCCAATGTGATGACATTCATGAACGCACAGCCTGATGTTACAACAGGGATAGTAGAAGTATGTTTCATTGCACACTTTTCTGGCTAGCGTTATTGCAAACTACAACAGTACAAGGCTTAGTGTCTTCCACATTTCCCCTGACATGAACATTGACAGCTGCCACATTGTGAACAGTGTTTAGGGAATTATTGTCTTGCTTATGCTTGTACTTGATTGCAACCTCTTGTCACTCCGCTGCTGTAGCACCACGGTGAAGCTTCTCTTGACTGAATTCAATGGGCATATCATGGTGGTTTGGTCGTACAGCGCATCAGTTTCACTTTCCGTGTTAATGTCTGATGACCAATTTACATGGTTATTACTATCACTCAGTTCGAGCAATGGTTTGTTTTCAGTTTGTTCCAAAAATGCCTTTACGACTTTTTGTTTCCCATTGTGTTTTTCATTTGAGGCTCTGTCCCACTCATGAATATTGATGAGTTACTTTACTACAAAGTGGCAGAGAGCATTTTAATAGTTTTTTTTTTTTACAAAATGATATTATATCATTCACTAAATAGTAACAGAATATTTCCCGAGAGTGATTGAAACTTAACATGGTTAACATCATTACATGTCATCACAAGCCTGACTCTGGTTTTACCGTAATTGCATACATTTCCGAGCCCAGGTCACACTCTGTTTTAATGCCAAGTAGGTCAAGGAACCTATAGATAGACAAGGAATGAATAATCTAATCACCTTACTAGTAACAATCAGAAAGACACACTGGCTTTAAGCTTTCAATGAGAAATGAAATACATTTCATAACATCGAAAGCAATAACAGGCTGCCACGGTGGTACATTGGTAGCACGGCTGCCTAGCAGTAAGGAGACAAGGGTTGGAGTCCCTCATCCTCCCAGTATGGAGTCTCCATGTTCTTTCCCTGTCTGCACGGGTTGCCTTTGGGTGCTCCAGTTTCCTCCCATAGTCCAAAGACATGCAGGCTAGGTGGACTGGAAATGCTAAATTGGCCCTTGGATGTGTTTGGTTTGTGTGTGTGTGACTGCCCTGTGATGGACTGGAACCCTGTCCAGGTTTGTCAGGCTTCAGCTCCCCCTGTGAAGCTAGCCTGAATTAAGTAGGTTAGAAAATGACATGAAAAAAGCAATAGTAGTTAACATAAAATCATACAAATTAGTTGGGTTAAGTCTTCATTCAGTTCCATCAGTAACAGCAAGCTGTTGAGTTGGCTCAGTTCCTTTTTGTGTTCTCAATCCAAATGATAACAGAAGAAGAGAAGGAGATGAGAGTGAGAAAAACTCGCTGAAAGTGTCATTTCCAAGCCAGGCTTTCTTTATGTTTATTTTCCTTTGTTTACTGTAAAGTATTATTTTCTGATGTTTACTGTTACTATTATCCTGTTTATGCATTTACAGTGAATTCAAAAAGTATTCAGACCCTTTCCTTGGGTTGTAGATTTAATTTTAAATTTGTTATATTTGCCCATCAATCTATTTCAATTTTTGACATTTAATAAAGTTGCAAACCTTTCTGAAAACATCTTCAACATTTTGTCACTCTGAGTTATTGAGTGTAGACTAATGGGCAAAAATGGCAAATGGATCCATTTAAAATGAAATCTACAACACAATAAAGAGTGCAGCAAATAGGCCTGGATACTCTTTGAGTCCACTCTATCACTCAATGTCTCTTTCCACAAGGTGCATCCAGCGGCAGACCTTCGTGACTCAGTAGCTTCTCTGGACTGCCAGTGGGATTGCGGGTTTTTGTCACTTGGATAACTTGTCTTGAGTCAGATAGCCCTCCCCAAATGTAATCTTCACTACAGTGTAACCAGAACCGTCTTAACAGCATTATAAGCCCCCGGCTAAAGCAGGGCATTGGGGCCCCTACCTACACAACTACTCATCAAGTCATAACATATATAGATTAGCATGGGGCCCCCCGGCAACTTCCCAGTGTACCCATGCATTAAGTGTAGCCAAGTGTTATAATATAAAGCGACAATCTCTTCAATAGAGAGGAGCTCTGGAGGTCTATTGCCCTTCACTTCCATTTCACTACAGGTTCTTCCACCTCCTCATAAGATTGGAACTGTGCGTCAAGGCAGCCTCCCTCTTTCCTCACTAACATCATCATCATGGAGTACCATATGCCAGGCCACTGCCCTGGGGAGCTTACATGTCCCTCTAGTAGCTATTTGATGTAACATTATGAAGTTACAACTGTAATAGAGAAGAAGCCTTCTCTGGCTCCTAACAACATTCCCTAAGGCAGATCGACAATGTTTGCACCAATCTGTGCTGATTTTACACCACATCTGCTTCAAACACTTTCTAATTTGTCACTTACCAGGGAGCTTTTCACATGACGTGCCAATATGTTTCTATTATAAATCTGCAGCAGCGGGTAAAAGTCTTCTATATCCAGTCCCAACATGTGAGTGACATGAGAGTGGAGGTTTCCATCTGTTAGAATTGTTCTGCAATTCAAAAGCAAAATAAGTTTGTATCTTTTTCCAACCTGGGTGGTGACATTCTGCATACAGTTGGTTTTACTTCATACATCATGAAGACCTTTGAGAGGCTGTTCTTAAAACAGCAGCAACGCCTGGTTTCAGAACATCTGCATCCTCTCCAGTTTACTTGTCAGACACAAGTAGATGTGGAGGATGCTCTGATCTCCATAGAGCCAAGTCCCATTTGGAAAAAGCCAACACCACAGTCATGATCATGTTCTTTGATTCTTCCAGTGCTTTAACACCACAATGCCTTAATGATAAGGCTTTGAATCTTGATATCCTTACAATTTTCCAGATCATGGACTACCTGACTGTTTCCTGAAGAGGCATTAGCTCTCTTGGAAATGTGTTCTTTTGAAATTGTGGCATATTAAATAATTAAACAATATCGTAATATACCAGGAAAGGCGATATCCCTCCCATCGCGATTACGGCGGTACAAGAATCACATGAGAAAAAATATCTTTTAGCTTATATTTACTGACGGTTAACACGGTTACAGACGGGGAGGCATATGGACAGACTTTATCCAGGTGGGAAATCTGGATCAACACAGCCTGCCATTTTCTCGTCCCCATGCTGGGAGGTTTTTCGAACTTTGTCGACACCGCCTCCAAGGGTCTGGCTGCTGTCCAAGCCTTTTATACTGTTCTTCTTCAACTTGCTGGTCCTTTCTGTCTCCAAACAAGGGCTGAATTCCTCCTCCACAAAATACAGAAATATCATAGTGCTTACATGCTGTTCTCATTCTCCCAATAAGGAAAGAAGATTTTGTGCTGACAGAGGACAGAAATACACTATCCTGTGTTTAAGCTGACTATACAAGCCTCCAGTTGTCTTTGGCTATCTAATCCAATGCTTGGCTAGCAATTCTAACTGCTGAGCCCCTGTGTGCCACAGTTAACATGCACATGTGAATAAAACTCATAACAGTATTGTCCAGATATAGTGACATAAAGAAAAATGTAGTATAACACTGACCAACAGACAGCAGTTTATGAGGCTTAGGGACTGTGTGTTAGAAATATCGGTGTGTAATCCTGTGGCACGCCCTTCCACTTCACTCTCTACACAACAGACCTCCAGCACAACACCAGCGCTTGCCATCTTTAGAAATTTTCAGATGACTCCTCCATCCTAGGCTGCATTAATAATGGAGTCAGATTACAGGAAGGTTGTGGTCTTGTGATGTCTTGTGATTTAGGCACAATAACCTGCAACTCAAGAGCAAGAGAAAAGAGATGGTAGTGGACATCTGGCATGCTAAGGAGCCTCTGAGACCAGTTAACCATTCAGGGAGAGGATGAGGAAGTGGTGCAGAGCTATAGGTACCTGGGGGTGCACATAAGCAACAAACTGGACTGGTGTGACAGCACTGTGACACTGGACAAGAAGGGCCAGAGCAGACTGGACTTGCTAAGGAGTCCCAAGTCTTATGATGTGTGCAGCAAGCTGCTGGAAATGTCCTACCAGTCCATAGTAGCCAGTGTGGTGTTCTATGCTGTGGTCTCCTGGGGAAAAACCTGAGCCCAAAAGAAGCACAATGTCTGAACCAACTTATCAGCCCATCACAGGGCAAAGCTGTTGTGGAACAGCGAATGGTAGAAAATTTGGATGAAATCATGAAAATATCCTTCTGTCGCTCATTGTGCGAAGAAGTGCAGTCTTTTCTGCCCACTGTTATCAGGCAATTCAATGTTGTCTCCTGATGTAATCGTTAAGTTCATTTTGAAATATCTGCACAGTATGCATTTTCATCTATCTATTTATTTATCAATTGATTGGTTGATTGGCAGTATGATTTTTCCCATGACTCTGTTTGCTTGTTTTTTTTTAAGTTTCTGCTGTTGCATGCGTCTGAATTTCCCCTCAGGATTAGTAAAGTTTTTTGCAATTTAATCTAGCCAGGTTGAAGTGTACTCATGGCTTTTCTTCAAAGTCAACCAAACAACAATTCATCACAGAACTCGGGGGAAGGATTAAACCAAAATGCTTAAATAACTATGCTCAATCTTTTTTACATCCAAAGGTGTATTTTTAAGTAACAAATAATGAATGCAGTATATTATGCTGTTTATGTATTTTCTGGAGATTGCAATTTTTTTTTACAGTACATCTTATAATAATGTTGCACAAGACCAGAGAAGACCTTTGCGTTGAACCCTGTTTAATGGTTTTAAAAAAAAGCAAAGGAATTATAATGAATGTCATGTCTACTCGCTTGATCCAGACCAGGGTCCTGGTGTGGGCTGGGGGGTGCTGAAGTCTATCCCAACCAATAAAGGGCGTAAGGCAAGGAACAGATTCTGGACATGGTGACAAGCATAGGAAATGTCAAGAAAAACTCAAAAGATTACAAAAGTGCTTGAGCTTGTTTGAACTGTAAGGTAGAAGATCGATCTAATGTTCTCACTGGGCCACATCCTCTTGCAGTGGCTGGTGGGTTTACATATTGTCAAACTCCGGAGAGGCAGGACTTTTAGGGAAATGGGGGACGTGACCACACTCAGAGCTTCAGAGTGTTCTTTGGAACTGCTGTGGAAAGCGGAGAAGGCATTAGCAACTGCGCCCCCTCACAGCATGGAGTGGTACTGCTTGCCTTGTTAGAGCAGTGCCCCCTATAGAAAATAAAAAATCATGTATTAGCACAGATAGATATTAATTTAGTAAGAGCATTTGTAAGCATTAAACTTAGTGTGAATTAGATATGTCAAGTAAATAGTTAATAAAGGCATATGCCTTATTTCATTTTTAGTTAAGCTTAAACAGAAACCACCAATATTTAGTAACCCAGAAAGAAAGAGAAGGAAGACAGTGACGCACAGAAACTGCCCGAGGACAGAGAAGGGGGAATAGGGGGAACACCTGTTGTTTGAAGGCCAGTAAGGAAATAATGGAAGCAAGGAATAAAACTGAATGACGAGATCCAGGAAATATTGGTGGCCAAAAAAGGCCCGTGAGAATCCAGCTGGAGTAAGGAGTCAGAATAGACAGCAAAGGCATTGTTACGAGCGAGGTTAATATGATAAGAAATGATTATATAAACTGTGATTTTTGGCTTGTTCGGGGCTCAGCTCAGTTTGGCCTAATGGCGTTTAGTCCGTGTTATCATTTATTGCAATAAAACTAATTACTCTGTTTGCTTATCCTTCAACCCCTAGAGCCTTCTTTCAAAGTGGGATACCCCTAAGCACTTGTGTCTGACAAGGGGATACTTTGAACTTTCTTGCTGACAAATGTCAGGTGGTACGTCTGAAGCCTGAAGTAGTGACCTCTTGGCATTGTCCCCCCACTTGTCTAATGAATATATGTTTGTAGCCCCTGATCTTCAATATCCCTACCCTCACTCCTTCCATTTAGTGTTCTGTATCACTAAATGGATGGACCAAAATGCTAAATGTCATTGACTTGAAAGGGTCTCCCCACTCCTTGGTACAAAAATTCCAAAGGGATCCCTCACTTGTCGAGTACTCCAAAGAGGACCCTCACACCAATTTTCTATCTGGCTAAGGTAATGGTTTTATTAGAGAGAGGAGCGAGCGATGCAGATCTTAACGTTTTAGGGTCCCCTGATACCGAAAACAACGATATCTTAATGATGTTTGTCTGTGTGTGTGTGTGTGTGTGTGTGTGTCTGTGTGTCACAATTTCTTGAGGATGGTATAGAGCTAAAATGGCTAGAAAGAAAAATACCAAACTCGAAACTTTAGCTTGTTTTGAGAATGCGGAATGCTGATTAGTTTTTTATCTAAATCGTGCAAAAGAAATAGGCACACTAGAGGAACCCTCAAATGCCGTAATTCTACAATTAATTATGAATTATTCTTGTCAATTTCTATTGTAATGACCTATTTTATGAACAGAAAGATTAGCATCAGAGCAGTAAATAATTACTGAAATGTTATAAAATAGTTCAGGTAAATTGGTTCCTGGGGTGCAAAGCCTACTGTTGCTCACGTCCGAATTTTTTGAATTTTGGTTTGAGAGACCAAGAAACCAGGTAATGAAGTTGAAAATGGTGACTGACAACATGAGACCACCTGTCTACTTCAAACAGCCTGAGTTTACCAAGGAGAAATAAATACTGATTGCCTTTAGAGTATATGATTTTTGGATTTATATTCCAATTAAAATTATTATCTAGGATACTTCCTAAGTATTTATATTCAGTCACTATTTCTACCTCCTCACCCAGAACAATGGAAATGAATATGCAGATTTCTTACTTTTAAATTAAAATATAATTTCTTTGGACTTTTTGACATTTAGATTAAAGCCTATGTCACATTTGACTACTTTTCCAATGATCATCCGCCGTAGTCTTCATTTACATAATCATAGCCGGTCGGAGGTTGTCGGTGGCGCGCTCCCGTGAAGCCAATCGCCTAATGTGACTTACCTAATGACTGACGCCAACTATTCTGTGGCTGGCTATGATAAAATCAAGCACATTTATTTTCTTGGAGGAGCAGGCTGTGTATGTAAGTTAGCAGGAGAGTTGACGTCCAATGAATGCTCATGTGGAATTTCAATGGATAGAACGTAGAGGCAAGGACTAAGGAAAACACATGTTTTCAACCTTGCAAACAGCAGAGAGGTTCACCTCTGTGATCTCTCGTGTTTTAAATATTAAAACAGCATGGAAAAAAGAAAAAGGGCAGAGACTGCGGCTCAACTTGCTGCAAACTGTTAGCCCTTTGTACATCAGCGGTACAGTGCCAGCTCCGTCAGGTAGCAGGTGGCCTTTGGACCTCACAAAACAGAAGAGAGGCTCGTTTGTCCATTTAATTATTTGGGATTTAACTTCCATGACAAGATAGAAAAAAGAAAAAAAAGGACAGAGATTGCTGCAGAACTTGTCGCATCAGCCCTTTTGTACAGTGCAGCACCTTCTCTGTCAGGAAGCACTCTAATGGCTGTCAGAAAAAGAGACAAGACCAGCATTGCTGGAAAGTTTTACAGTAGAAATCCCCATCGATTTCAGTCGTGTATTTGACATAGTGCAGCGGTAAGATCAGCGACTTTGGTAAGCAAATCTGACATGCCTCACGGCAAAAACCTACGTAATGGGACATCAGCTTAAGAGAGGTCTTACTGCACCAGTTTACTAAACAGTCTACTTGGTCGAAGTCATGTCTTTCATCCTCCCCAGATATGCGTCCTATCAGCATGTTGTCATCAGCAAACTTGATAATGGAACAATGTCTTTTGTTCTTTAATATAATAAAAATATAACAAAAAGGTTTTTTTTGCATTAAAATCCCTTACAGAGATTTTTGCAAATCTCAAAATAATCGTTTTCCTTCATCGACTTCTCCTCCAAGCAAGCTTTGTCCTCTTCCACCCAACTTTGACTCCTAGGCTGAGATCAAGCAGCTTCTTTTATCTATGACCCTGGAGCACTTCCTCTGGTAGGGCATAGGCAATTGGAAGAATGTCCGAGTCAACCAAAATATCCTGAGAGTAAGGACTATGAAACCCAGCAGCTTCCCCCATCGGCCCCCACAGAACCCAACTGGGTTACCCAATGGGACTACAGATCCCAGCATGCCCTCTGTGTCCTAAACCAGGGGTACCACCATCTGGTGTATTGGGGGAGAAAATGTTCAGCAGTAGTCATCTCCCCTGGTCCTTCAATTGCACTGGTCTCCAAGCTGTGAAAGGGCCTTTGTACAATCGTGTCTGGGATGCCAGTCCTTATGTGCCATTCATTACACTGTCTTTGAATGGTTTAAATAATGAGTAAGTAAAAAAGAGGTTAATATTCACACTGTTCAGTTTTTTAATGAATATGTAAGGCTGGATGGTGTTGAATACTGAAGGACAATTGTAGAAATAGTGCTCTGAAATGTGAACCAGCATTATTGAGAAAAGTGTAGATTTGACGTTGGATATTCAGCAAAGCAACTTCTAAACTTCGGTTTGCACAGTAAGCACTTGGATGTTATCTTGGAATTGCTTTATCATTAAAATGTTTTCCACAGAGTGTCCAAGCTTTTCATTGGAATAGACATGTGGGCCACTGACCTGTAGTCATTCAGACTGCTTGGTCTGGAAACCTTGGGAAGTGGGGTGATGATGAAACCAATAGATCTACTGGTGGTAAACTGGGCTGAAATAAAGGTTTGAAAGTAAAGACTGTCCCATTCAGTGATCAGCCTGCCCATAAATGTTACAAGTATTCAGTGCGGAGTGAGACGGTTAAAAGGGAACAGATGACAACTACATTGATGGATTTCACATTTTCTTCTGTTCCCTCATCTAGAAAAGAACCTAAGCAATTAGTTCAGGGGTCCCCAACTCCGGTCCTGGAGGGGTGTAGTGGCTGCAGGTTTTCATTCTAACCCTTTTCTTAATTAATGACCGGTTTTCACTGCTAATTAACTTCTTTTGAATGAATTCTAATT
>JANRMT010062820.1:19831631-19910290 GCA_026402145.1 Polypterus bichir lapradei
ACTCCAGTCCTGGAGGGCCGCAGTGGCTGCAGGTTTTCATTCTAACCATCTTCTTCATTAGTGACCAGTTCTTGCTGCTAATTAACTTCTTTTGTCTTAATTTTAATTAACTTGACTCAGGCCCCTTAGTTGTTTCTTTTTCCTTAATTAGCAGCCAAACAATAATGAATCACGAAACAAGCTGCCACACGACCAGTTCACATGCGCCCATCACACAATATCTGAAAATAAATAAAGGTGAAGGTCTCAGTAAGGTTCATCTCTCAGGTTACCAAAACATTGACGTTGTTCTTAGAAAAAACAAAATCAACTGTTTTGGAAATGTCTACTGTGGCCGAATGAGAGCAGCAGCAAGCCATGGAATTAAATAACAGGTTTAATTAACAGCAAGAATGAGCTTCTCATTAAGAGATTGGTTGGAGTTTGATGCCCTAATTTAGCTGCTCATCTGTCATTTCTGTTTGGCTGTCATTTAATGAAGAAAAGAATAAATTCAGAGGACTGAATCCTTAAAAACACGGCTATTAAAATGAAGAGAAAAGGAGTTAATTAGCAGTGAAAACTGGTCACTGATCAGGAAAAGGATTAGAATGAAAACCTGCAGCTACAGTGGCCCTCCAGGCCCGGAGTTCGACACCCCTGCCTTAATTGTTTCTTTTTCCTTAATTAGCAGCCAAACAATAATGAGATACAAAATGAGCCAAAACTTGACAGGCAAACTGTGTCCATCATACAATATCTGAAAATAAAGAATGGTGAAGGTCTCAGGAATGCTGATCTGCTCAGGTCCACAAAACATTGTAACAGAGCTCTTACAGTTCTGCTTTCGAAAATGTACGCTATTGCACAGTGAGAGCAGCAACAAGCCATGAAATTAAAGAACGCGTTTAATTAACGAGAAAAAGCGTCACCTAATTAAGCAATTGGTTGGAGTGAAATTGGATTTTGAGGCCCTGATTAGGTTGATCTTCCATTGACTCACTTACTTCACATTGTATTTCTGTTTGGGTGCCATTTAAGTAGAGCAGCATTTCTCAACCTTTAAGTATTTGCGACCCAAGTTTTCATAACAGTTTTAATTGTGCCCCCCCCCCTAACATTTTTTTGAAATGTAGATGCATATTTTATTATACCTACTTAACTTTTATCGACATTTATCTAACTCTATATTTATTGTTCTAGTATCAGAATGTAGCTTAAGTTAATTTGTTTTGGTTTCAACAGATGTTTTTTTTCATATTTTTGATTCTTGTTTTCTTTTTTTCACATCTTTGCACCCCCTTTTTGTTACTTTGCGCCCCCCTAGCTGGGTCCGCCCCACAGGTTGAGAACCACTGAACCACTGAAGTAGAGAAATGAAGCAATTCAGAGGAACAAATCTTACAAAACAAGTCAATTAAAATGAAAGGAAAAGGAATTAATTAGCACCAGGCTGGTCACCAATTTGGAAAGGGGTTAAAATGAATACCTGCAGTCCCTGTGGCCCTCCAGGACCGGAGTTGGAGACCACTGAGCTAGCTGCTGCCTTTGATGTTAGGTCTATTGGATGGGAATCTGATAACATAAAACATTCCTCATTTTCTCTTTATCAAGCTTGCTAACCAATTTCCATTTCACGCCACATTTTATGAAATACCCAATTTAGACATGAACAACATACAACTTGGTCAGAAAGTGCTAATGTGAACGGGACTTTGTGGACCAGGTCAGTGTACTGCCTTTGTGTTCTATAGAGTCTGGAAAAATGCTGCACTGTAGACACACTAAAACATCAAGTGTAATAAAAAAATAAGGCAGGGGTGTCAAACTCAGATCCAGCCATTATTAATCAATTACTGCTGCTAACAGAACATGCTGTTTTCCTCCTAATTTCAATTAACTTGTTTTTTAAGACTCAAAACCCTTAATTGTTTCTCTTATCTGAATCAGCAGGCAGTCAACCATGAGGTGCAAAGCGAGCCAACAGGTCACCAGTTAACTCAGGGGGCTCAATGTCAGTTCATGGAGGGCTATCTTTCTCTCAATCTCTGCAATTTGTTTCTTAAGTAGAGATTATTTCTTAATGACACATTATTCCATTTGATTGCTTCATGTAATGCTGATATTCTGCCATACTGAAATTTCCAGATAGTTTTTTTCTCAGTGAACCATGAAAATGTTTTGTGAATCATATACTGCCAGGATTGAACGGACAGGTACATGAGTAATAAACAAGAGCAGGAGATGGGCAAGACAGGAACATAGTCAGAGGACAGGCTAAGAGACGAGTACCAGGAGTTTGATAAAGTTAAATAACATTTACATTTATTTGCTTAGCAGATGCTTTTACCCAAAGCGACTTACAAAAGAGGTAAACATAATCAAGTAACTTTAGGTTGGGGCCTGTTTGTTCAGTAAGTGTAATGGGACATGTAACTAAAGTTGATTGCCCCAGGTGAAAACATGTCATATCTCATACATCCATCCATTATCCAACCCGCTATATCCTAACTACAGGGTCACAGGAGCCAATCCCAGCCAACACAGGGCGCAAGGCAGGAAACAAACCCTGGGCAGGGCGCCAGCCCACCGCAAGACACACACTAAGGACAATTTAGAATCGCCAATGCACCTAACCTGTATGTCTTTGGTCTGTGGAAGGAAGCCCATGTAGACACGGGGAGAACATGCAAACTCCACGCAGGGAGGACTCGGGAAGCGAACCCGGGTCTCCTAACTGCGAGGCAGCAGCGCTACCCACTGTGCCACCGTGCCACCCATAACTCATACATTTACAATCAATAAAGCAGTTACACTTAAACAAATAATCTGTCAATTTTACAGATACTCACAAAACAGACGGGTCTTCAATCGCTTCTTAAATAAATTGGGGGAGTCAGCAGTACGGATTGAGGTGGGCAGCCCGTTCCATCAACTCGAAACCACACATGAAAAGTCTCTTGATTGATACTTTATGCGACGTGAGCAGATGAGCATCAGGGATCTGAGTTTCAAGCGTGCTGCTATAGGGAGCCAATGTAGTGACCTGCAGACAGGAGTGACCTGTGCCCACCTCAACTGGTTAAATACAAAATGGGCCATCTGCAGCAGCTTGATAGCACATGCAGGTACTTCTGCCAGAAGCAAGTTGCAGTAGTCTAGACACAGCAAGACCAAAGCCTGGACCAGAAGTTGTGCTGCATACTCTGTCAAATAAGGTCTGATCTTGCGGATGTTGTACAGCATAAACCTGTGTAAACGAGAAACAGTAGAAATGTGGTCAGATAAAGATAGGTGCTCATCAATCACCACCCCAAAGTTACAAACTGACCTGGTGGGTGTTAATGACAGTGAGCCAAGCTGTACAGAGGTGGGGAGTTGAACAGTCTGGTGGCTGGGATCACAAGAAATAACACAATACAAATAACAAAGTACAAAATACAATCCAATAAAGTCAAAGAAACTAAGTCAAATTAAAATAAAACTAAACCACCAAAGTGTTTTGAAAATATCCGGAACCTTGGACAATTGGTTTAAATATCATTGAGTAACTTCCAGCAATCATTCTCTTGCAACACAACAGAACATCATGCTGACTGTGCCACGAAGTTATAGTGATGAGCCTGCCGATTTAAAAATGGTGTTGCAGCAAACATACTAAGTAACAACAATCAGACATCACTTTTCATTCATGCCGACCATGACGGTCTGAGTCCTCTGACCCAACATCTGTCTTATATCTCTGAATGGTTGATTAGTAATTCATTCACACTAAATAAGGAAAAAAACTGAAATATTAGTTGTTAGTAAAAATGGAAATAATGAGGGCATTAGAAATAAACTTAATTCCTTAACATTCAATCAAGATGGAAAAAAAGTATTTAGGTGCAATTATGGACCTTGACCTAAACTTTAAATCATATATTAACTGGAATATTAAGAGAGCATTTTTCCATTTAAGTAATATTGCAAAAGTTAGACCTTAAAACTGCAGGATGCTGATAAATTAGTTCATGCTATTGTTTTTAGACTGTAAGATTACTGTAACTGGTCTACCTAAGAAAGACATCAAGATGTTGCAATTAGTTTAGAATGAGTAGCAAGAAAATCTGAGCACATCTCACCTGTTTTAGCATAGTTACACTCGTTACCTGCGCCTTTTAGAATTGACATTAAAATACAAACAATGGTGTTCTATGAAGCATTCGATAATCTCGCCCTTTCCTATATTTTGGAATGCACTCCAACTCGCAACCTTAGAGCTACGAATGGAGATCTTCTTATAATTCCAAAAGACAAGCTTACAAGAAGTGGTGAGGCAGCCTTCTGCTGTTATGCACCAAAATTCTGTAATAGCTTACCGATAGAGATACACCAGGCTAACATGGTAGAACATATTAAAAACTCCTAAAATCCCACATTTAATTTTAGCTTCAGTTTAGTACTACCATTAATAAACCAGATGTGCATAGAATTATCAAACTCTTCAATAAACCAGTAATCTTTATTAGTCTTTCCTTTTGTCTGTTTGTCAGTTGTCGAAGTCCTGTGCAGCCACCTGTGATGTTTAACTCTTTCAGGGCTGATGTTGACTTTTGTCGAAATTCAGGGGTTTAAGACAATAATGGGCTGTAAACTATGACAAAACTCGCCTTTATGTTTTAGTTCGACTCTCTTTGGTTGAAGGGAAGTTACATAGCTTTGTTGATTTGACCTCGATTCCCTGGGCGTGCATGAGTAGTGAATAGCAAACAGCCTCTAAAATGGCATCGACATCTGGTGAGACTAAAGCAAATGTGTAAAGCAAAATACTCCATGAACATTTTACGTATTATCTCTGACTCGGACTCTGACTTTTCGGACTCTGAGTTTAATGCAAGTGATCTGGAGATGGAAATCAAAAACGAAAGTGAGGTACCAGCATCAGCCTATCAGTCCCCAGCTGCTCGTGGTGCTGAACATGATCATGTAGCCGATACGCCTACAGCAGCATTCGCCTAGGACGACCATCACTTATGATGACAAGAGGTACAAACCATATTGCATCACAGTGTGATCGCCACTGTCGCCCACCTGCTGTGCGAAGACAAAGAGATAGCCAGCCCACCATGCATTCCTGCTGGCCATCGAGCTACCCCTGCACATCCATTGCTGCCAGGGCTGCCGAATGGGTGCCAAGAGCAGTCTTGATTTACTGTATGTGTGAAACCAGTGCATTGTGTGCTTTTCAACAAAATTTTGTTTTTCGGAAAAGATATTCAGCCCTCAAAGAGTTAAATGTCTGAATGAAGGCGGATACCCCAACCTACCACAAGACCACTGCAACAAATCCTCCTCACACACACACAAAAGAGTGACGTAAGAATATTTATGTTAGGTAGAATGCCCAGAGTGGGCTAGGGGGTCTTTTGGCTTGGAACTTGTACAGATTTCTTTTTTTTTTTGTCTCCAGCTTAGCTGATATTTTTCACTATATTGCATAACCTTTGCACCAATCTATCCATGCTCAGACATATAAAACACATGTATTTTTTGCTAGTGAAATAACTCCAGAATATGTAAGTAGTCCACAAACAGGAAGCCCCTTCACATGAAGTGGCACTTTTGAAAGGATAACAGTACTCCTGACCAATGAATGAAGGGTGGAGGCGGGCCTTCCATTCAATAGCACAACCCCATATGAAAGTCTATCATGTTTGTTGACAACTTTCTTTTTCTGGCGTTGTTTATATGAAGACTTGATGTGTGGATTATGCGACACAGGTAATGTGATCATGCAGTATTGGCTGCAGTTTGGTCCTATTCTAGCAGAAACTTTGTTATTTCCTTTCTCCAAATTTTTTTACATTTTTTTTTCTCAACCATCACTACATGGGGTATGCAAAAACAAAAAAAATTAAAAATTTTTGAGTGAAGTATTCATTTAAAAAGAAATATAAGGCACAGGTATCAAACTCAGATCCTGGAGGTTGTACATAAGTAACCAATTTCTAAAACTTCTGGAGCATAATTATGGTGTCTTGTTTTTAATTGTTCCAAGTCCACATCTTTTCTGAACCACAAAACATTTTGAGGGTGCAATCAGTAAAAAGAAAATCAGCACTTTTGGAAATGTCTGGTGTGGCAGACTGGAAGCATGAATGTGAAATAAGACTAAATCAGTTTTGTAACCTGGTGCTGTAACACTTGTCCAAAAACGGTCCCCCCCAGATTGATGCTCACTCCATTATGTAGATCTCTTTTGTACGTTGCTTTGGATAAATGCGCCTACTAAGTGAATAAATGTAAAGACGTTAACAGATGTGTTTCATTAAGAGCAAAAATGCCTTTCTCATTAGGAAATTGGCAGGGGAATAAATAGTGGGCCCATTAACAGGGCTATTTAAGACCCTTAATTTAGCTGGTCATCTTTTGGCTTGCTTTGCTTCTCATTATTGCTTGGCTGCCGATTAGGGAAAAAATAGAAAACAACAGTTGTGAATCTTAAAAAAAAAACAAAGTTGATTTAAATTAACACATAAAACATTAAAACATAATCCATTAGCAGCAGTAATTGGTTACTAATTAAGAAAATAGTTGGAACAAAAACTTGTAGCCACTGCGGCCATCCAGGCACCCCTGCATTAGAGACTGCGGTCCAAATTGCAGAAGAGAATTCTTAAAATGTAAACTGATTTTAGGAGCCACAACTGCATTACATGGATATTTCTTCTTGCTCAAATGACACAATTTGAATTTTTGTGTTTATGGAAAAGTGCCATAACATCTTGCAGGTGATATGTATTAATATGAGTTTGTGTTTTATGTTATTTTTGATCATTTCCAATTATTTATTTTCATATTTTTATGTATTTTCTGTTAATTCTGTCTTTTTAAACGAGCTTCCATTCCAGCTGTTTTGTTTGTGAAGCCCCAGGAGGCGGGGCCACCCTCATGTAACCACTGCTCAGTCTTACCTCTGCCTTTATCTGAAGGCCAAAGTGAGAGATCCAGCAGGTAGTTCACTGAGTTTGTATTTGGCGTCTTCTTGTGAGTAAGACTGTTTTGTGGTTTGCTGTTTTTTGGGGGTTTTTTTTTGACTGAAGAAATTTGACAAATAAGAGGAGACCCTCCAGTCCATCAAGCTCATAGCTAAGCTGTCCTGGTATCTCATCCAGATACTTTTTAAAGGTTGTCAAGGTTTCTGCTTCAACTCTAAGTCTTGGTAGTTTCTTCCTGAGTCCCACAACTCTTAATGCATAATGAAGTGCTTCCTGTCTTCAGCCCTAAATGCACTTCTACTCAGTTTCCGGGAGAAAAGCTGACTTCGGACAGCCTGGCAGATACTGACGGAGGAAACCAAGATGGCGGTCAGGGGATGAAGACTGTAACTGCTGAGTCTCCGCCAGCCTCGCGTGTAATGGGTGAGCCGGGGAGACAAAGAAGGAGGTATGCTGGGATCATCAGTCACTAAAAGAACATGGCAGAGCCAGTGACTGTGTTTTTAACCTTTGCTTTTAAAGGATTTATTTATTGTGATTTTATCCCCTGCTTTTATGGATTATTTATTTATGCACACTTTTGAATCATGGCACTATTTATTTGTACACTGTTTTGATTTTTGTTGAATAAAAGCACGTAACACTTTTGCACCTTCCCCTTACTTCGTTTGATGTCCTCATTGCATTGCTCATTCTGGTCATGACTATCGATGGTGTCAGGTTCAAAAGACTTCAAAATGGGAAGAGGGAGCCTGGAGCCGACCCGCACCGTAACATCCCCTCCTTTATTGGGTATGTTGATTTACCATATTTTGAATTGTTAAGCTAGTTTTCCCTACTTTTTGTCTAACCCGATCTTAGTTACAGTTAGGACCACATTGGTAATTCTTGACCTCCAATTTATCATTAGTGTTTTGGTTATGGTTACTAGAAATACAACACACAGATGTTTTCATACTTCATCATAGTCCATCCCCATATCAGCCAGTAAACCAAGTAAAAAACAAAAATACACATAAATAAGCACGTCAAGATAATACTTAAAACATAGCAAGGTTTTAAAACCATGTCACATACAGTACTGGCCAAAAGTTTGGACACACCTCCTCATTCAATGTGTTTTCTTTATTTTCATGACTGAAGGCATCAAAACTATGAATGAACACATGTGGAGTTATGTACTTAACAAAAAAAGGTGAAATAACTGAAAACATGTTTTATATTCTAGTTTCTTCAAAATAGCCACCCTTTGCTCTGATTACTGCTTTGCACACTCTTGGCATTCTCTCGATGAGCTTCAACAGGTAGTCACCTGAAATGGTTTTCACTTCACAGGTGTGCCTCATCAGGGTTATTTAGTGGAATTTCTTGCTTTATCAATGGGGTTGGGACCAGCAGTTGTGTTGTGCAGAAGTCAGGTTAGTTGGACGATCATTTATTTTTCAACAGGACAATGACCCCAAACACACCTCCAGGCTGTGTAAGGGCTATTTGACCAAGAAGGAGAGTGATGGAGTGCGGTAAATGGTCATGAAAATAAAGATAACACATTGAATGAGGAGGTGTGTCCAAACTTTTGGTCTGTACTCTATGTACATGTAGAACAAGAACAGACAGATGGAGAAAATTAAGGGTAAGTCAAAAAATATTTGCAATAATCCACATAACACAGTTAAAATATTATTGTGAGTATGATTTACCTTACCTTGCCTTACTTTACCTTCCTTAAAGGCTACTTAAAATTAGTAAGCTTAAACTGATGCTGGTGATTTTCAAGTGTGGAAAAAAAACATAACCACTAAAAAGGTTTACTAGCTGAACCGCACACATTCACCACAATATTCACAAACTTGGAAATTCAGGAAGTACATGACAATGACCTTTATACCATCGTGATAATGGCTTCATGTGTTGTGACTTCCAGTTATGACATAAATAACAAAGGGAGAGTTGCTAGCAAGATGTCCCAAAATGGCAGTGACAAAAATAAAACAATAATAAAATGGAAAACGTAATAATACAGTAAAACCCCAATTATCTGTGATAATGTTGACCGATGCTACCTCGGTTAGCTGAAAATTTGCTCTAGTGGCCATTTTGGTCTTCTTCTTCTGGCCCAAAAACACATTTTCTCAACTAATTCTTTTCTTTATCTTCTGGCCTTTAATCTATTTTTCCAAACTTTTGAACTTGTCTTTTCCTTCTTCACTTTGGTGGTAATAGTTTAAAGTTTATGAGTGGATAACTGTGCATTCGCCTATGACGAGCCATGTCTTGTGTCTTAAATTCTGTGTTGTCCATCGTCAAATAGGGTGTTACGGTGGCACAGTGGTACCATTGCTGCTTCACACTAAGGAAACTGGGGTTTGCACCCCAGGTTCTTCCTTCGTGGATTTGGCCCATTCACCCTGTGTTCTCCCCATGTTTGTGTAGGTTTCCTCCTAGTACTATGGTTTCCTCCCACAGTCCAAAGACATGCTGTTCAGGTGGACTGGCGTCACTTACTTGGCCTTAGTACATGCTTTGTGTGTGTGTGTGTGTGTGTGTCTTTGCCCAGGATTGGACTGGCACCCTGTCCAGTGTTTGTCTTGCACCCTACGCTAGCTGGGATAGTCTCCAGTGACCTTGTTCAGGATGAAGTGAGTTTGGAACTGGCTTACTGACATAGCCAAACAGTAAAATATGGCACACATTATAAATAAATATATTTTCTAATGTTACTTTTTCAAGCCGCATACCCTCATTCTGAGCTTCTTGAAATGTTCAGCTTTAGAAATGGGGTTTATAACACCACCAGTCACTGTGCTGTTTTTTTAGAAACCAATTGCCGTCTCTACTACTCCAAGGCTACAATCCCCATTTTAACTCACATTGCTGATTGTCAGGGGATAAAAAGTCAGAGAAGTTTAAGTAATGAGGAGAAATGAATGCTGATAAGCATGTGTTCTTGGTAATAAGCGGAAACAGAGATACTTACAACGTGAACCAAGATCAGTGTTTTGATGTTGGCATGTCACAGAGAGACCCCACTTTACCAATAATATTCCCAGTTGAACCCCTACCCTTTTATCTATTAGGCTGTGGTTTCTTATACTGACACAAAATCACTGACAACCCAAACCAATTCATTTATCATTAACTTACTCAGGCAGTTAACAGAGTGTACAGCAATGAAGCAGAGGAAAGAGATGCAACTTTTTATTCACTCATAATTTTAAACCATCAATATGCCTAAAGCTGAAGCAAAGCAGGTATATTTGGGTGTGTGTCAGAGGGGGGGCATTTTTGTACACTGGGTCATTCCATTTCTCTCTTAGGAAAAGAAACATGCAAATATTACATTTAAAGCCCAGCAGATGAACAGGAAATAGGCACCCATTGTTGGCAGTGGGGGCAAGAAGTTAAAAGGCTGTCTGCAGATTGTAGGTATTGGCTGTATTGCAAAGGTGTCCCCATTTTGAAGTTTATGGCTGGTTGAGATTTACAAACAATACCACGTGTGGTAACAGAACTGCTGCTTCCTTGCAGGATCCTGGATAATCCAGTTACTGATTGTGTCAGGATTGTTTGTGTAAGTATTTGCTGTCTTGCAAAGGAGTCACCGCTTTGAAGTCTGGCCTTGGAGGATGCCTGTATTTACCTGACTTGGAAATATTGGTTTCTAATCAGCATATCTGTACTTATTCATGATTGGTAGCAATTCCTTTTTTTAACTTGTGTTTTCATTAATTGTTAAACCCAGGAAATGCAGATGTACCATTGTTTAATCTGATTGTCCAGAACTGATAATGGCAGGGACTGAAGTAGATAAAAACTCCTGGCAGCAGAAGGAAGTGTTGGGGACAGTCCACTGACACGATAGCCAAGACACTCGGACAGAGCACAGGGGCTCACTGGCAGACTGGGGTACGTGGCTGGCACGACGTGAGGCACAAGGACGGCAATACGTCCAGGGAGGAAGAGACATCTCTACAAGGAGACGCCGGTTGTGGGTCCAGAGAGAGAGGGAAGCCGCATGAAAGGACCGAGCAAAGCTGGCAGACAAGAAATGAGGCGTGCCTAGGTCACAGCAACACAAGGAGCCCAGGGTGGAAAAAAAGGAACAACAAAGAGACGTCGACAGGGATTCCACGATTTTGACAAAAACTTCTCTTGGGAAACGAGTGTCCCTGTCTGTGGACAATTGAACAATTGAGTGTTGGGATAACACTGAGAACAAACTGGACTTTTGCACCACTAAAGGTTGTATCATCCAATTCTTGTTTTTAATGGACTTTTAGAGTGTGGACTGTGTGCTTTCCTTTCTAAAAAAATAAATTTTCTTCATGATACTGTTAGATTTGGTTTATGTTCATTTATCTTTTTAATGTACTTATTATTGTCTAGTGTAATAGAAGTTACTATTGCTTTTCCTAAAATTACTGTTGTGTCTTTCATTGTGTGTTTACTCACCGCCCAATTTAAAGAACACTGTGTGCTATTATTGGTAAATTTCAGGAGTTCCCAGTCTCTTGATAAAACTGGGTGGCGTAGTCGGATATTTAAATGGTGTCTAAGTTAGATTACCTGTAAGTGTGACCTGACACCTGTCACATGTGGTATTTACCACAAATACATTCTGGATAGACAGGAGCGCTTCTCCTCAAAGACTACACACCCAGTGGGCCTGGTGCTCAGGTGGAAGGTCTTCTTGCATTACATAGTAAGCTGGTCAGTCATTTTTTAATTTTGATTTTATTTGATATACATTGTTAATCCCTCAGGAAATTTTTTTTTTTCTGGCAGGGCCTGCAATCTGTGAATCTCAAAATTAGCTGATGGACAGATATTGCACTTTTTCATTTATGTTAATTAGTTTATACTTTGTTTTTTGATGTATTTGATCAAATCTGCTAGTTCTGTATTTAGTGAGTATTACCATCTATTCTTGCATTTTGCTTTGAGATTTGTCATTGTGCTTTCGGTGAAGAGTTGTGTCTTCGTGCTGGTCCTAAGCCAGCCAGATAAATGGGGAGGGTTACGTCAGGAAAGGCATCCAGTGTAAAATTTTGCCAAATCAATATGCGGACAGCAATACAAATTTCCATATCGGATTGGTCGAGCCCCGGGTTAACAGCGACCACCACCAGTACTGTTAGCCAACAGGGTGCTGGCGGAAATTGGGCTACTGTTGGCTGAAGAAGGAGAAGAAGAGGGGGGAGACGTGTCCGGAGGCAGGAGGAGAGGAGGAAGGTAAAGAGAGTGGAACTGAGGGTAGGAACTTTGAATGCTGGCAGTATGACTGGTAAGTGGAGAGAGTTAGCCGATATGATGGAGTATATTGGGAAAAGGATGGTAAGGATAGAGCTGCCAGGTAAGAGGAAAAGAGGAAGGCCTAAGAGGAGGTTTATGGACGTGCTGAGAGAGTACAGGCAGGCGGTGGGTGTGACAAAACAAAATGTACAGGACAGGAAAATATGGAACAAGATGAGGTGACCGCTGTGGTGACCCCTAATGAAAGCAGCCGAAAGAAGTAGAAGAAGAAGAAGCTCTTGGTGAAGAGTGCTGTACAACAGCAAAATCATCTGCACTTTTGTATTGTATTGTGGCCATGATAGCTTGGCCATTGAGCTCTGTGAAGAGGATTACTTGTGTTTTGTTTTATGTGTTATTATTTATCCCATTTTTTTGATTCCCACAGTACGTCCAACCTTTCTGGAAGTGGGCCTCTCTCTGATTTGCTCTTCCCAACATTCTTTTTTTTCCCTACATGGATATTTTGGGAGTTTTTTCTTGTCTTCTTACAAAGTCAAGGTAGGGGGTCTGTTAAAAAACAAGGCCCGTTAAAGCCCATTGAGGAATTCCTTGACTGAACAATAGGGGATACTTAAGAGAATGTTAAAGTTAAATCAAAGAATTTAAAAAGAGTATAATTATTAGTAAAGTATATATATTCTGTAAGCAATAGGACATATAAATGAGACATGAAGTTAAAACAAGCAAAACCAAGCTCTAGCTTCCCCACGCTGCAAAAACTGAAATCTAAGCAAGTGTTAAAGTGTTTATATCGTAATATGAAATCCAGAGCTGTAGCGTGGCAAAACGACTCCTGGTGTCAAAAGGGAAAATAAGAGCTGTCACACACGTGTGCATAGGGAGCCACGTAAAGACTGTGGACTATGGCCGGCCAGTCATCCCAGCCAATACCCCTAGGCTGCCAGGTGGAGCTCTCCCTGCAGCATGGAGGTGCCCTGAATGCCAGCAGGGAATGATGGACAATGGAGTTTTCATCCACAGACCGGCTGGATACCACAGGGGCCCCTAGAGGATGCTGCAGGGAGGCCCAAGGACTGTTACGTGTCCTATAACCCGGAAGTACGTCTTAGTCACAGCGAAAGGGGGATTGACATACTTCTGGGATGAAGAAGAGGACTTTTGATCTGACCAGGAAGTGATAGGAAGTCACATTGGAAACACTTCCGGGTCAGGGAATATAAAAGACTATGGGAGATCCCAAATGAGTGAGCTGAGCTGGGTGGAAGGGTGGCAACGCATCTAGTAGTGGAGGATTTATTGATTAGTGATTTATTATAGTATTGATTGTGTATTGTATGAGTATTATGGATAGGAGGGTGCTTGTGCACTATATTATAGTCCAAATAAATAATTATTGGACTTTTACCTGGTGTCTGGCGTCTGATCTGAGGGTTCAAGCGCCTCCTATCTGTCACAAGACCCAATGAGCAGCGTAACATATCACGCCAGGGGACAAAGGGGGGTTACTAACCTCTCTTTCTTTTGTTCTCAAGGAAAGATAGAAACAACACCGCTTTAGTCTACATGAATTTCCCTAACCACGCGCCACCACTTCCATTCGCATTCAGCCATTTCCCCTGGTCCACCTTAGATGACGTCATGGCTCCCATACAGCACCTCAGTTCCTTCCCAGCATTCTATTCATCAAATTCCGGTCCCACCCCATAAATGTTCCCCCTCATCAAATGCACACTGTCTGTTGTATGCTTTATGCTTAATCACTGGCCTTGGAGAAAATTTATTGCAAACTGTACAGTATACGGGGCCGGAAAACCCCAAATCTTTATCCTTGTGTTGTCTGTTTATTACAGCGCACTTCTTCAATTACTATGGATAAAACAAATTTATTGTATTTACAAAGAAAACAAAAAATTATTATTTTTTAATTTCATTTATTTACATTAACAAATTACAATACTTTTGATAAAAATAAACTTAATAGATATAAAAAAAAAATATTCAGGACAGAACAAAATTACAGTCAAACACTTTCCGCCCTATCAGGCTTAATCAAAATCTAATTAGTTTCAAAGGACCGTATTTGGAACTCTGATATGAAGTTTCATCAAAATTGTAATGACTGGTTGTGCATCACAGTTCCGACAATAAAGGCGCGCATCACTCAGTTGTGTGTTTACATATTAGTGGCATGGCGGTTATCAAGCAATACGTCATTCTCATTGTTATTTTACTTAGAACTGCACTTTTATTTCCAATAATTCGGATGTGATTGTGAAAGACAATATAAACACATTTGTTTACAAAATCATAAAATGTAAAGTGAGATATCTATAAAAGTTTTACTAATTTACTAAGGGCCCCTCCTTTTCATTATTTACCTCCTTCCCCTCAGCAATATCTTTCGTAAATATAACATTAGCTTCCACTGTTAGACTGATGACACCCAGCTCTACCTCACTAGCAAACCTATTTTTTCCTTTCTACCCTCCTCACTTATTAAGTGCATAGCAGAAATCAAATCCTGGTTTTCTTTAAATTTTCTTAAATTAATTAGTGACAAAACTGAGGTTCTGCTTAATGGAGAACATTATCCAAAACTGATCATTTGTTATTGATAATTCCTCTGTCTCCCCTTCCCCACAGGTTAATAGTCTGGGTGTCATCCTTGATAGTACTCTTATCTTTTCAGTCTCATATCAACAACATCTCCCGGCCTGCTTATTTCCACCTGCGTAACATTAATCGTATTTGCCCCCTGTCTCTCACTCCCCACACCACTGCTATCCTTGTTCATAGCCTTGTCACTTCTCGTATGGAGTATCGTAATTCCCTTTTCTTTGGTCTTTCTCATAAATCTCTTTATAAGCTCCAACTGGTCCACAATTCAGCTGCCCACCCGCATCATTACCAGAACCCCCTCTATTCCCCATATCACTCCCGTTTTGCAGCAGCTTCACTGGCTTCAAGTTAAGTTACGCATTCAATTCAAAATTCTTCTGTTAACTTTTAAGGCTCTCCACAACATTGCCCCTCCATATTTGTCTGACCTCCTCCATGTTGCCCTTCCCTCCCGCACCCTTAGATCCTCTTCCTCCATCCACTTGACCGTCCCCTTCACCCATCTAACCACCATGGGGAGCACAGCATTCAGTTGCTCTGCTCCCCAGCTCTGGAACTCATTACCATCTGAGCTTAGAAATATTGAATCATTCTCACTTTTCAAACCTAAACTTAAAAATCATTTGTTTAAGACTGCTTTCTCTCTTTGACAACAATTACTCTGTCTGATTTTAAATTTTGTATTTTAGTTTTGTTTGTAATGTGTGTTTAATGTATTGCTCGGTGTCCTTGAGTGTTTAGAAAGGTGCCTACAAATAAATAGAATGTATTGTTATTTAATTTTCAGTGATATTAATTGTAGCTGCGTTTACCCAAAATTACCAAAGTTCAGTAGCTCCAGCTTGTAAATGGGATTCAGCAAAAGCCTGATGCGTCAAAATGATTTCACAGACAAAATATGTTCTTTTTAAAAACTTTAGTAAAAATTCAAAGTAAAACAGTTCACACAATTGATATAGCAATTAAGAAAATTTTTATTCAACGCTTATAAATTTTGTTTCATTACTAATTATTACAAATCACTTCTAAACATTTCTGAACCATTTAAGAACGGTCAGAAAACTGTATGCCTATCGCATTTCTATGTTGAAAATGGGTCTTTAACTCCCTGCTAGCACTGGGACCTATTCTAAACAACAACAACTGACTCATATACCACAGTGTATATACACACTCCTATATACATCAGACTTCCAATACAACTCGGAGACCTCCCACTGCAAAAGTTCGCTGACGACACTGCTATTGTGGGCTGCATCAGGAGTGGGCAGGAGGAGGAGTACAGGAAGCTAATCAAAGACTTTGTTAAATGGTGCGACTCAAACCACCTACACATGAACACCAGCAAGACCAAGGAACTGGTGGTGGATTTTAGGAGGCCCAGGCCCCTCATGGACCCTGTGATCATCAGAGGTGACTGTGTGCAGAGGGTGCAGACCTATAAATACCTGGGAGTGCAGCTGATAAATTGGACTGGACTGCCAATACTTATGCTCTATGTAAGAAAGGTCAGAGCCGACTATACTTTCTTAGAAGGCTGGCGTCCTTCAACATCAACAGTGTCATCTCCAGGCAGAGGAGTAGCTTCAGTGACAGACTTTTGTCACTGTCTTGCTCCACTGACAGACTGAGGAGATCGTTCCTCCCCTACACTATGTGACTCTTCAATTCCACCCGGGGGAGTAAATGCTAACATTACTCAAAGTTATTGTCTGTTTTTATATGCATTTTTTATTACTCTTTAATTTAATATTGTTTTTTCTATCAGTATACTGCTGCTGGATTATGTGAATTTCCCCTTGGGATTAATAAAGTATCTATCTAGCTATCTATCTATCAGTGTATCTTAGCTATAGCAAGAAAGTTCTATCTCTTATTAACTTAGAGAGGCAAAAGACTATACCGTTGTCTATGACTATGAAATAAATTTATATTCTATTCAAATGAAGCAAAAACTAACCCAAAGCTTTAACTTTCTAACATTGTCTCTTACATTAATGTTTTCATTAATCTTTTTCTTCTTTTTAAACCAAAACAACCACGTTGTCAATCTGCGCCCTTTGAAGATCGGCGCCTGGTGTGGGTTTACAGTTCCTACCGCCCACGCTACTCTTGTTTTCCTTATTGTAAGAATTATTGACTTAAAAATTTGTATTGATGACTATTTAATACATTTGACTTACCCCATTGGCAGATTTTTTGCTAAATAAAAGCAGAACAATTCCCATTTAAAGTTTTGTCTAGTTTTTGCATATTATTTTTTTTTTGCAGTGCAGGTTGTCCATCTAAACATTTCCTGTATGCCCATCTATCTTTGAGTTCTTGCCTATGTTCACACACAACATAACCCACCTAGGTCACACCGTCCATCCCTTAATTACCAGACCACCAGCCATTCTTTACTCCCACCACTTGACTCTTTCTCCCCCTCTCATTCCGACTCTAAGTTTAGTGGCTGCATCGAGGAATTGTTTTTAAGCCCCATCGGGTACTACTTCCCTATATGTTCAGATCAAGCCTCTGGAAATCCTTTAGTGGTCCTCAGTTGTCTTTAGTCCCGACTCCCAGCTGCAGGTTAGCCATTAATTCTAATGTCTGGCAGGGTGCTGGTTTGTATTACATACAAGGCCAAATTACTGCCAAATATCAGAATGGGCAAACAAATCATTTAAAAAGTATTTTGAATGGGGGATCGTGCCTCCCAGGTGATGAGAGTGTAATTTTACTGTCATGGTTACAACCATCGCTAATGCAAGTGGTCTTTCTGCCAGGGGATTTTAAAGCCCAGCCACTTTCCTGAAAAATACTTCATTACTTGCAGCTCCAGTTCCAGCCAGACCTGCTTTTAATGTAAACTCTGAAATATTAATATTATATCATGACTGACACAAATTATTTAAACAAAACTTATTGCCAATAATAATACAAGAATGCTATTACATGAAATGTTTAAAGCAAGTCTTAATTGTTCACCTCAGGAAAAGGAATAGCAGTGTTAAAATATACCAGTAGCCATAATAAAAACTCCAGGTGTCCCATATTATCAGCAGGATGGAGATTGATTATTGTACAAATTACACAGGGGCTCTGGAACTCCGACTGTTAGAAGCTCCAGATTTACCTGTCAATATGAAGGAAAAAAAATAATAATAAAGAAAAGTAGATAACCTTAACAAATAGGAAGAAAGGTAAAAACTGGTTAGATTTTGGTATAAACTCATTTCAAAATTAATTCAAGTTTGAAATGGAGATAAACAATAGTTACAGTCTGCAACTGTATGTATTAAGGAAGCGAATGGTGCCCTGGCAAAAACTGAAAAATATATGTAGTGATAAAAATATATATAATGATAAAAATTCAAAGTACTATCACCCAGTTTCACATTGTTGAATTAATAATGGTTTAAAATGATGAATGTTTTAAGAAAGAAGTATACAATTTTATTCAGAGAAAAACAAAAACATTTTTTTAGAAAAAAGAATGAGATTAATGTGTTCAGTCTTAAGTTTAATTCTCTGAGAGTTATAATAATATCTGTAAACATTATAAATTGAAAGAATAACGTGTGTGCTTGGGAGACCGCTTAAGGGCTTTGGTGACAGTAATTGCCCGCCGGACCAGTGGTTGGTGCTGTGTGCTAATGCCTCCTGTTCTTCTTCTTCTTGTCTCTCTCTCACTGTCAGCTCCTCCATTGTTGACTTCATTTCCATTGTCTGTCATCCTGGACCCTCCCCTTCCTGCTTCCTGGCCTCTTAACCCATAAAACAGTCACCTTGCTCCCAGTATTATTGTATTTGTTGTTGTTGTTACTCAACATACAATTATATGGGGTCACCAAGGTGGTCCACCAACTCTTCATCTGTTGTTAATCATATCTTTTACACTAGGCACAAAAGAGGGTCCAATTTAATTGTTCCAATGAACAAATATGCCCATGGCAATAACAATCATTTTTAGTTTTAGGCAATATGTGTGCCTTTCTGATTCAATTATTGGTCTTAGTGCAAAAACAAAAATTAGAAGGTGGGGTCATTGAGTTTTCATCGGAAGGGTCGAGATGTGAAAACGATAGAAATAAAACCCATAATATTTTCAATACATAAAATATATACCTGAGAGTGCATATGTAGCAGACTGGAACAAACAGAACCTCATCTGACTCAATGTATTATGGCAAGTTAGTGGTGTTACTTAATAGGCCTGAAGCCAAGCAGTGGCGATATCTGGGAAACACATATACAGTGATACCTGTGTGATGCCCGGGTTGGCTGCAGCTGGCATACTTCCTGAAACTTTGGGCATCAATAGTCATAAACTGAATAGGGACTGGGCAATGAACACTCACACACAGCAAGGGATGTTGCAAAAAGTGTTTAGTGTTGAACAACAAGAAATTACATTTAAATAAATAATCCCAACATAAAACCAGTGTCCATGGTGAAGGTTAAAAGTCACAATAAATAAATAACCCATAAATAGGAAAAAATTGAAGGTTAACAACACAGTCGAGATCCACACATAAAGTCAATCACACGCTGTGGTGAGTCCCTCTAAAACTGACATCTCTGACAAGCGCAGCAGTGGTGGATCTACATTTTTGGGGCCCTGAAGCTTGAACTTTTATGAGGGGGGTCCTCTTCACAACCAGTAATGAGGTCTGGGTAACCACCATTATATTCTATAATTGGGTTGTTCCTCAACAGAACACCACAAATTTGTTGAAAATGTAACCACTACATCTTAGATTTTAGTTCTCAAGAAGAACGGTCTGCATAGGCATTGTGCACACTCTTGGTCAAAAAGTAATTTGAAAAAGCTGCATTGAGACTCATCTTCATTTATTATTCATTTGTTCTGGTGGTGATCTTCCTGTCACTGTGTTGTTCCATACAGTGGCATCATTGCGTTCTGACATTTACTTCTTTTCTTAAAAAAATAAAGTTTGCACGATTTATTTTGAGAATGACAGACATTCCGCCTGTGTATGGAATTTGACAGAATTTTCAGTTTCTTGAAATGTTAAATATGCAGTATTGTTATCCATTTGATTTTTTTTTATTAAATTTATTTTTTAAATTAATTCTGCAAGAATCTTGATTTTTTGAAATGAGAAAGATGAAAGCTACTATAGAAAATCTTAATTACTTTAATTAAATAAGTTAATCGATTGATAAATGTCACATCATCTTTTTGCAATCTATGCCTTTATGAACTATGCATGCATGGACAACAACAACAACAACAACAACATTTATTTATATAGCACATTTTCATACAAAAAAATGTAGCTCAAAGTGCTTAACAATCTAATCTATAATATGAACTGATAACAATCTTCATTAACACAAATGACAAAAATAATGATATGGATGCATACTGTGCCCCTTCTGTGCACTTAAAGAATACTCTGAATCCATCAATCTTTTTTAGGTTCACTTGCACTTAGTAATTTTATTTCTTTTCATACTTTTCCTTGACTTAGTAATTATATTTTTCTTCATAAATGTACAAATTTCAGCTGTCTGTTCCAGTGACCCCGGAATTTTTCTGTTCTGTAAACTCCACCTACTTGCAACACAAACGTCGGCCGACTTTATGGAAGATGACTTCAGAATCTTTAACTGAACTTCTTCCACCCACTCTATTATTCTGAGTTTCTTTCATGGTGTTTGGTAGTTGGGGTTTCGGCAAACACAAACTTATAGACCAAGACTGGGGTGACACTCTAAATTGTAATTTTTGAAATTAGCCATTTTCAGTTTGAGCTTTAAGAGTTGATCGCATCAGTAGAAGGTTTGCTTTTGTTTGTACATTATACCTTATATATTTGCCTATACTGGCCCTAAAGAGGAGATATAGAACAGTATTCCCAACTATGGTCACACTGTACTGATCGTTTACCTTTTGTGATGTGCTCCGCTTCCATTACTCAAGCCTGATACATCTCCAGTTTCCTCATTTGACTTTAACTCACTTTACTCTTTCAACTAGTCTACACAACTTGCATTATTACAATACAATCTACAGTTTTTTTTTGTAATTTGTATGTATCCTGTTCCTCATTACCACTTTTGTAACATAACTGATAGGATGATATAAAAATAACAAAATAATGGATTCAGCAAGTTCTCAGGTCTTTTCACTTTTTGCACACTTTATTTTTGTTATACAGGGTGGGCCATTTATATGGATACACCTTAATAAAATGGGAATGGTTGGTGATATTAACTTCCTGTTTGTGGCACATTAGTATATGTGAGGGGGGAAACTTTTCAAGATGGGTGGTGACCATGGTGGCCATTTTGAAGTCGGCCATTTTGAATCCAACTTTTGTTTTTTCATGAAAGAATAAAGTTATGTTAAAACCAAGCACACCATTGTTTTTCTTGTGAAATTCCCAATAAGTTTGATGTGTCACATGACCCTCTTCCTATTGAAAAAACAAAAGTTGGATCCACAATGGCCGACTTCAAAATGGCCACCATGGTCACCACCCATCTTGAAAAGTTTCCCCCCTCACATATACTAATGTGCCACAAACAGGAAGTTAATATCACCAACCATTCCCATTTTATTAAGGTGTATCCATATAAATGGCCCACCCTGTAGATTTAATGCTAAATGGATCCATTTCTACCCGTCAATCTTCACTCAACCACCCGTAATAACAACGTGAAAACATATTTTCAGAAAGGTTTGCAGATTTATTAAACCAGAAATCTCTCATTCATATACTGTAAGTGTTTAGACCCTTTGACGTGGCACTCCAAATTGTGTTTAGGTGCATCCTGTTTGCTTTAATTCTTCTGGAGATGTGTCGAGGACTTGATTGGATTCCACCTGTGGCAAACTGAATTGATTGGAAATCTTTAAGAAAGGCACACATTTACTGTACTTGTGTATAGAAGGTCTCACAATTTACATTGCATTTCAGGATATAAACTAAGCCATGAACTCTAAGAAACTCTCCTTAGGCCTCCGCAATTAAATTGTGGTGAGGCACAGTTCAGAGCAAGGGGATAATACCATTTAGAAAGCTTTGAGTGTTTCCAGGAGCACAGTGGCCTCAATTATTGTGAAGTGGAAGAAGTTTGGAACCATCAGGCCTCCTCCTAGAGTTGGCTGTTTGACTAATATGAGTAACCCAATAAGAAAGTAGTTGATCAAGGAGGTGATCAAGAACCCAATGGTAACTCTAACAGAGCTTCAGAAATCCTCTTCCAAGATAGAAGTACCTTGTCAGAAGGACAACCATCTCAGCAGCACTTCATCAATCTGGTATTTATGGCAGAGTGGCTGAAGTGAAGCCACTCTTGAGTTAAATGTCTATGAAAGTGTAAAGGACTTTGAGAACACGGATAAATCTTCCCTGGTCTGATAAGACAAGAACTGAACTCTTTGGGCCAAACTCCACACACTATGTTTGGCGAAGAGCAAACACTGCTCATCACCTCACTAATACCTTCTCTGTGGTGAAGCATGCTGGTTGCAGCATCATGCTAGGGATAGTGATTCTCTGTGGCCGGGCAAGTGACACTTGTCAGAAATTAGGGAAGGATGAATGCAGCCATACACAAAGAGGACCTTGAAGAAAACCTGCTCCAGAGCACACATGACCTCATACTGGGATGAAGTTTCACCTTTTAACATGACAGTGACCCAAAGTATATGGTCAAAACAACACTGGCGTGCTTTTGGGACAGGTCTCTGAGTATCCTTGAGTGACCCAGGCAAAGCCCGGACTTAAACTCCATAGAACATCTATGGAGAGACCAGGAGATCATACTTTAGAGACACTCCCCATCCAATCTAAAGGAGCTTAAAGGGATCTGCCAGGAACAATCGGATAAACAGCCCAAATCCCAATACGCAAAGCTTATAGAGACTTATCCGAGATCAACTGAAGCTATAGTTTGTTGCCAAAGGTGGGCTTCTGCAAAGTACTGAATTCAGAGTCTGACTACCTCTAGGAATGACAGATCTCAGTTTTTGATTGTTAATACAATTTCAAACCTTTTGGAAAACATGCTTTTACTTTGTCATTATCCATTTAAAATTAAATACGCAACCCAATAAAGTGTGCAGAAAGTGAAGGGGTCTGAATACTTACTGAATCCACTTTTGATCTGACAGGCAAATGGCTGGTGTGCCACAGACTATTTCTATTTAATGATGAAGCTGATGTTAAAAGAAAAGAAACACTTACTTTTGCTTTTCACTGATTTGTCTAACATGTTCCTTTGTCTTCATTGTATAGGTCAAGCCCACATTATTGACTCTCCACAAGTTGGTCCGTCCACATTCAGTAAATTTAGACTACAATCAGACCTGTGATTTCCATTGAAGTAATTTTGTGATTTGTAAAACCAATTTGCTATACCTATGGTGGTTTAGAGGTGTCGTATTAACCTTTGTATAAATACCTTGGGTAGCTAGCAATCCATGATATCACATTTACAAATCTCACTGGGTCATATGATACAGTGTGGATGTATTTCCCCAATTATACCTCATTCATTTCATCCACAACATATTACTACCAAAAATATGCCAGAATAGTTTAAAATTATTCTTTTATGATTATTAATTTGCTTAAAATGTATAGGGTCGCTAGCAACCCTGAATGTCGTAAAGTGTCAGTTTTTTTTCCTACACATTTTAAGTACCAGGTTTGTAAATAATGCTTGAACAAAATTAGCTTTTTTCAGGATTTCTGTGTCTTACTATATGTTCATTACAGCTGTGTTTCTATCATGTTATTTATTATGCTGGCATTTATGAGTTTAGAGAGGTAAGAGATAAGAAAAGAAATGTCACTGTGCTTATTAGCACAGCAAGCCCTTGAACGAGCCCCTGTCGTTGATAGCAGATTACAGGTCAGAGGGAGACACAGTGCAGAGAGATACTTCTGATGCCATCAGATCATGAATGTTATGGTCAGGGAATTGTAGAGGAGCAGAGTTCAGACATGGAAGACGATAATGAAGGTGAAGGTGGCAAGCAGCTGCTGTGATTGAACAGCGTATCACTTGACAAAAAACATTGAAGATTGATTAGGAACCTTATGCAGTTTTCCTGTCAGACACATGTAGGTGTGAAGAGTGTTCTAAACTACATGCTCCACAGAGCCTGATGCCACTTGGAAAATGTTGGCACCACATTCAGGATCATGTTCCTTGATTTTTCCTGTGCTTTTAACACCATTCTGCCTCGCTGACCAGGAAAAAAGCTCCGGACTTTGCCTCTTGATTCCCCCACAATAATCTCCTTGATCATGGACTACCTGACCAACAGACAGCAGTTTGTAAGACTGAGGGACTGTGTTTCAGAAATGGTGGTGTGTAATACTGGAGCACTTCAGTGTACTGTGCAGTCTCCCTTCCTATTTACCCTCTGCACAACAGATTTCCACCAGCACTTGGCATGCACATACATTTTCAGATGACCCCTCTATTGTAGGCTGCATCAATAATGGGGACAAGTCAGAATACAGGATGGTTGTGGAGGTCTTTTTCTTGTATTGCATGGGGAACAACCTGCAACTCAACATCAGCAAAACAAAAGAGCTGGTGTTGGACATCTGGTATGCCATAGAGCCTCTGGGACCAGTCACCATCCAATGTGGAAACGGTGTACCGCTAAAAGTACCTGGGTGTCAACATAAACAACAAACTGCACTGGTCTGACAACACAGTGGTGCTGTACAAGGAGGAACAGAGCAGAATGTACTTCCTAAGGAGACTGTGGTATTTTGATGCATTCAGCAAGCTGCTGGAAATGTTCTACCACTCCATAGTAGCTAGTGTATTCTGCGTCTGATTTTTTTGTGCTTACGCATATTTCCACTTTTGTCTGTACGCCATATTTTAATATGAACTCTATGCATGGCGTTGCACATGAGGCCCAGAGTGAGGCAGTGCATAGTGGCACTTCTAATGCCATCAGATCCTGAATGTTTTGGGTAGGAAATTGTAGAGGGCCACAGGTCAGATGAGGAAGAAGAATTTAAAAGTGAAAGGGGCAGGCACTTGTAGCAGCTGCACAGAGTGAAATAGAAGAAGTCTCATCACCTGAGACAGCTTCATATAGAAAAAATTGGGCAAGAACATAGAAGGTACCACATACAGTAGGTTCAGACTCACTGGACTGCAGAACAGTTGACTGCTGCAGTGTGTGCCAGAAGCCATGCTGCAATGATCACAAAACTGTAACTGATCTGCGAATATTGTGCTGAGTAGCAGACAAAGATTGTGTATTTATATACATAAATATTAAAAATTAAAAGTAATAGTGTTAAAAATGAATTTAAAAAGAAATAAAGTATTGAGGCAAGAGAAAACGATAGAGGTTTGGAGAGTCATGGTTATTTGTTTCTTGATTTAAATATAAATATATGCCGGGTCTCTAAAGACCCTAGGTATGTAATAGTGTTTGTTGAAAGTCCCATGCATTCTAGGATTAAAGCAGATAAATACTAATGCGATCAATTATTTTGTGACTTTTAGTAACAACTAGCCACATGACCTGTCAAGGATAGGTAATACAATATATTTAAAAATAACATCAGTGCCTTTCCTTGGTATTTTCATGTATCTGAACCTCTGTAGCCTGGCACTCCCTCTATCAAGCACTTTCCCATGAAGCCTTCTTCTCAGACCCTGTTATTTTAAGGTGCGTTGCAAATCTTCTGTCCACTTTTATACCTCCCTTCTTTGAAGGCGACTCTCATTGTGCCTCTTACACCTTTACTCCTTCTCATATGTCTCACACTTGCACTTCGTCTTTTGATCGCATTACCACAGCCAAACTGACCAATCACACCATAATCAAACTGACCAATCAGATTGCTCTGAGGGGCTGTGCATACACACTCACACACACACACACACACAAACACAGACCTTAGTGTTTTATTATATAGTAGATTAATTTAGACCACTGTGCAGAGATCTTTTGTCACTTTTTCTGTTGATCAGTGTCAAAAAAGCCAAATTAAGTCCAGTGTATATAACAATAAAATATGAAAACTTCCAACGGATGAATATCATTTTATAGGCACTGTCTTTAATTGTCCTCATTCAGGACTGCTGTTGGCCCTTTCGCTTGGATAAGCTCCAAACTGTCTCAGCCAGTAATTAGACAAAGCAGATTTGAGAATGCTTTTCTATACAAGGATAACAATAATAAAAAGTAGCTAGGTTTAAAATTGTAACTTTTATGAGACTTTAATCTTCAAATATTATTCTGTATCAGTACTCATACAAGGTCAGTTAGACCCCTAATTTTATAAAGACATCAATGTGATGTCTCAGTGATGTCAACAGTGCCTAATGGAGCCACACAGCTGTCACTCTATTATAAAGTATTATTTATTAAAATGTAAAGAGTTTTATCCATAAGCTCAAGTTTGCTGGTTTGAATTCCATTAGATGTCTTTTATGTGTCTTAATTAGCTATTTATTCAATATACAGTGGGTACGGAAAGTATTCAGACTCCCTTCAAGGTTTTTGTCCAGGATATCCCTGTACTTGGCCGCATTCATCATTCCCTCTATTGCAACCAGTTGTCCTGTCCCTGCAGCTGAAAAACACCCCCACAGCATGATGCTGCCACCGCCATGCTTCACTGTGGGGACTGTATTGGACAAGTGATGAGCAGTGCCTGGTTGTCTGCACACATACCGCTTAGAATTAAGGCCAAAAAGTTCTATCTTGGTCTCATCAGACCAGAGAATCTTTTTTCTCACCATCTCAGAGTCCTTCAGGTGTCTTGTAGCAAACTTTATGCGGGCTGTCATGTGTCTTGCACTGAGGAGAGGCTTCCGACAGGCCACTCTGCCATAAAGCCCTGACTGGTGGAGGGCTGCAGTGATGGTTGACTTTCTACAACTTTCTCCCATCTACTGACTGCATCTCTAGAGCTCAGCCAAAGTGATCTTTGGGTTCTTCTTTACCTCTCTCATCAAGGCTCTTCTTCCCCGGTAGCTCAGCTTAGCCGGACGGCCAGCTCTAGGAAGGGTTCTGGTCATCCCAAACGTCTTCCATTTAAGGATTATGGAGGCCACTGTGCTCTTGGGAACCTTAAGTGCAGCAGAAATTTTTTTGTAACCTTGGCCAGATCTGTGCCTTGCCACAATTCTGTCTCTGAGCTCTTCAGGCAGTTCCTTTGACCTCATGATTCTCATTTGCTCTGACATGCATTGTGAGCTGTAAGGTCTTATATAGACAGGTGTGTGGGTTTCCTAATCAAGTCCAATCAGTATAATCAAACACAGCAGGACTCAAATGAAGGTGATCTCAAGGATGAACATGTAAACTCCACACAAATATAAATATATGAGTGTCACAGCAAAGGGTCTGAATACTTAGGACCATGTGATATTTCAGTTTTTATTTTTTAATAAATCTGCAACAATTTCAAAAATTCTTTTTTTTTGTCTGTCAGTATGGGGTGCTGTGTGTACATTAATGAGGAAAAAAATTAATGTAAATGATTTTAGCAAATGGCTGCAATATAACAAAGAGTGAAAAATTGAAAGGGGTCTGAATACTTTCCGTACCGCACTGTAAAAGACGATGTGAGCCCTGCAAAACTGCACAAAAGGTTATTGTGTTCCAGTGGTCGTATGCAGTGCCTCTATAGTATTTGGGACAAAGAAACATTTTTCTCGATTTACCCCCCCCGAATTACAAATCAGACAATTCAGACATTGTGATTAAAGTGCACATAGCAGACTTTCGTTTTAGGGGATTTGCAGATATTTTGGTCACACTATGTAGAAATGATAACACCTTTCTCCATGGTCCCCTCATTTCAGGACACCATAATGTTTGAGACACAGCAATGGCAGGTCTATTAAAGCCTTCTTATTTAGTTCTTTGTTGCAAATCCCTTGCATGCAGTGACTGTTTGAATCCTGTGATTCATAGACATCAGCAGACGCTGAGGACTTCTCTGTTGCTGCTCTGCCATGCCTCTAATGAAGCCATCTTCAGCTCCTGCTTGTTTAGGTGGCTTGTCCCCTTACGTTTTCTCTCCAGAATATGGAAGGCCTGCTCAATTGGATTGAAATCGGGTGACTGGTTTGGGGATTCAAGAATTTCCATTTTTTAGTTTGACGAACACCTTTGTTGCCTCAGTAGTATGTTTGGATCATTATCTTGTTATAGAATGAGGCATCGTCCAATGAGTTTATAGGCTTTAACTGGACCTTGAGCAGATCAAATATTTCTGAACACCTCAGAATTCATTCTGCCACTGCCATCAGCAGTTCCATCATCAGTGAAGAGAAGTGTGCCAGGACCTGTGGCAGCCATACATGCCCAAGCTATAACACCCCCATCACCATGTTTAACAGATGAGGTGGTGTGCTGTGAATATTGGGCATTTCCTTTTTGTCTCCATAATTTGCTCTAGTCATCACTCTGATCAGGTTCATCTTTGTCTCGTCTGTCCACAAGACCTTTTCCCAGAATTCTGCAGGCTCTTTAAGTCCTTTTTCACAAACTGTAATCTGGACATCCTGTGGTTTGAATCTTGCAGTGCAGCCTCTGTGTTTCTGTTCATAAAGTCTTCAGCAGATAGTCATCTATGGCACACACACACACACATCGGCTCCCTGAAGACTGTTTCTGATCTGTCAGACAGGCGTTTGCGGCTTTTTCTTTACCACAGTGAGGATTCTTCTGTCATCAGCAGTGGAGGTCTTCTTTGGCCTACCAGTCCCTTTGTGATTACTGTACTCACCAGCTTGCTTTTTCTTGTTAATGATTTTCCATTCAGTTGATTTATGTCATCCTAAGATTTTACCGATGTTTCCAATGGTTTTATTCTTGTTTTTCAGCCTCTCAATGGCTTTTTTGTCTTTTCACGAGTACAGCTGTTATCCTCATGTTGAACAATGGCAACTACAGACTCCAAAGGGTAGAAGCAAGCTGAGGTATCTTATGAAGCCATGAAACCCACCTGAGGAATCACAAACACCTGTGATGCCAATTGTCCCAAACATTGTGGTGCCTTAAAATGAGGGGACCATGTAGAAAAAGTGTTGTCATTTCTACATGGTGTGACTGAAATCTATGCAAATCTCCTTAAATGAAAGCCTGCAGTCTGCACTTTAATCACATCAGAATTATTTGATTTGTAATTTTAAACTGCAGAGCAGAGGAGTAAATCAAGGAAAAATGTTTCTTTGTCCCAAACATTTTGGAGGGCACTCTAAATCCTTGGTGATTCAGCTCACATAAAACACCATAAAACAAAGACTGGTTGATGAGGAAGTCATATTATTTATGAGTGGCTCTTTTACCTCTCCTCATAATGAGCTTTTTTTCCCAAACTTCTTGCAAACCTTTAGCAAATCAGTCAAAAGTATCCAAATAATTAAGGAAAAGTTCTGAGCTCCCTCTGGTGCTCTCCCATGACAATCTTTATTGTAGATTTAAAGCTCCAATTACCTTTGATGTCATTGTGTACCACCATTTAATTTTAACCAACGCACTGATGGGTTCTTAATCTCCTGGTATGTTACATGCTAGATTTCTGTTAATAAAACATACTAACAAATAAAATAAAATGCAATGGAACATGTAGTTGCAATTGGGATTTCCATCTCTTGCCTCTGATTTATTCAGTAATAGACGGATCTCTAAAACAAAAAAATGTAACTGAAGAATAATAAAACCTTGCGGATGCTTGAATGTTTGCAGATTTCTGGTGAGCTGTAAAATGCAATTTGTCATTTAATATTCCACTCTGGGAGCAATCATGCTTTAACACAAAAACAAATCAATTCACATTAATTTCTTGTCTAAAGACACACCATTACCTTGGTGTTCTGATAGGGCCAATATGTCAGAGGGTTTATGGGAAGACAATGGATTTACACTGGCTGGTATTAAAACTGAAACCTTGGCTTTTGCCATCTGACATTATTGATTTCACTCATGCAGAAAGATGGGCACTTGTGTTATGTTTGTGCTTGCATAACTGCTTTATGATAGCTGACTTCACCCAGAGATGACTTTAATACAGAGTAAGGCTGGTGCAGAAAGGGTTGACAACAGTTTTTGGAAAAGCTTTTAGTTTATGGATATTTGGATAGGGGTTGATATAAAGGGTCCAGTGTTAAGCTAATCATGTGTCTGTTACATACCACTGTTGTTTTATTTTGAGCACTTATTCCACATTTGTCAAGGGGCAAAACATTAGTGCAGTTTTATTGCTTTTAAATGGCGAAAGATTAAGACATAGAGGCTTTCAATTGATTTAACTTATCGGCCATGCCTTCATTTTCCACATCCATTTTTTCAAGTACAAGTTCATAGGAGTGCTAAGCCTGTTCTGGCCGCATCTGGCATGAGTAAGGAATCACCTTGGCACTCTTTTTCAATAAATGGGACAGGGCAATTTTAAATAGTGTGTGTGTGTTTAATGTGTTTGTCTGTGGTCACCCTGCGATGGACTGTTGCCATGTCAAGTGTTTGTTCCTGCCTTGTGCCCTATACTAGCTAGGACAGGCTCTAGCACCACCCATGTAACTGGTCTGGAATAAGTTGGTTAGAAAATGACATGAGATAAGAAAAATGTGGTTTATCAGAGAGACTGTGATGTAACATTTAAAACACAACCATTAAGTCAGCCATTTCACATAAACATTGTACAAATAAATATGTGGAACATTATATATAACGTGATAATAATCTAGCCTTGACAAGTAAAAAGGTTTTGGGTCAGCCTCTAATATAATTAGAAAGTGGCTGAAAATCCAAAGATTTGTAGAGAAAGGTCAGTACAGACAAGAGTCCAAAAACAGAAGTGAGGTTATGGTACAGACAAGGTGGTTTTAATGCTAGAATTACCAAAGCCTGCGAAAAACTCATAAGCCCGGCCCACCTTAAATCTGTTCGCACCTCTCCATGAGCGTCATTTGTGTTACGAATGTGTTGATAAGCAAGCAGCCTGCTCTTACACCCCTCCCTCCCCCCCCCCCATCGCCACAGAAAGGGCAAAAAGCTCTGCCAGTTCAAGCCTTGTTTATCAGGGATGAGGTACCTAGCGCTGTATAGGCTAAAAAATATATCGTTTTTTGGAACACAAGCATTTCATGTGTGTTCTGTGTCTACAAAGATCTATGTAAGTGTAGGATGACAGGAAATGCAAGAAATGTTGAACACATACCTAAAAAACAAACTTTTTTCATGTTTTGGTACTAACGACAAAATTTTGATATGAAGTGTATAATGTGTGAAGACTGAAGTCCAAATATCAAATAAGCACTTTCACAAAAGGTACAAATATAACAGAATAAGTGTGCTTTTATTCAAGACTATAACTGAAGAAAAAGGAATCGGGTTAGTGTACGTCATTGTCACAATTTCTTAAGTAGTACAGCGGTAAGAACTGCTGACTCTAATTGCGGGGTGGGCTTCTTTTTCTCCAATGTAGAATCGCCTCTGTTATAGCACGTCTTTATTTGAAAACAGCCGTGTCAGATCGGGGGAGCGTGAACGTGACTGAGAGAATAAAACTGAATTAAAAAAAACGCTAGCCTTTACTAGTACCATACATTTACAGCAGCTGTTACAGACTCAAATGAAGTGTATGTTTTTATTGTATAATAGTAACAATAACAACAACAACAACAACATTTATTTATATAGCACATTTTCATACAAAAAAATGTAGCTCAAAGTGCTTTACATAATGAAGAATAGAAAAATAAGAGACACATTAAGAAAATAAAATAAGTCAACATTAATTAACATAGAATAAGTGTAAGGTCCAATGGCCAGGGGGGACAGAAAAAACAAAAAAAAACTCCAGACGGCCGGAGAAAAAAAATAAAATCTGCAGGGATTCCAGGCCATGAGACCGCCCAGTCCCCTCTGGGCAATCTACCTAACATAAATGAAACAGTCCTCTTTGTATTTATGGTTTTCACGGAAGGACTTGATGATGATCACGTGGACTTCTGGCTTTTAGTCCATCAATGCTGGGACATCATGGTGCTTTGAGTAAGTTGGTGGTGGCGCAGGCCGCCACCACAGAAAAACCGGAAAAAGAAACAGAAGAGAGAGTAGGGGTCAGTACGGATTTTAGTGCCACCATGAATAGTTATTATAATGAATTGAACATACAGAGTATCAGGATTAAGATAAAGTGAAGTTATGAAAAGGCCATGTTAAAGTAATGTGTTTTCAGCAGAGTTTTAAAGTGCTCCACTGTATTAGCCTGGCGAATTCCTATTGGCAGGCTATTCCAGATTTTAGGTGCATAGCAGCAGAAGGCCGCCTCACCACTTCTTTTAAGTTTAGCTTTTGGAATTCTAAGGAGACACTCATTTGAGGATCTAAGATTACGATTTGGAATATAAGGTGTCAGACATTCCGATATATAAGATGGAGCGAGATTATTTAAGGCTTTGTAGACTATAAGCAGAATTTTAAAGTCAATAAGAGCAGCTCACTACTCAAAATGTTTATTTTGGGACACAGGAAGGCTCGAACCTGCAACCTTTTGAATAAGAGTCAGCAGCTCTTACCACTGTACTACCAAAGAAGTCATGACAATGAAGTACACTAACCTGATTTCTTTTTCTTCAGTTATAGTCTTGAATAAAAGCGCACTTGTTCTGTTATATGTGTACCTTTTGTGAAAGTGCTTATTTGATATTTGGACTTCAGTCTTCACACATTATACACTTCATGTCAAAATTTTGTTGTGAGTACTAAAACTTGAAAAAAGTTCATCTTTTAGGTGTGTGTTCAACATACAACTCCAGGCACCTCACACCCAGAAAAAGAGACTTGAGCTGGGAGAACTTCGACTGCGTCGGTGAGGGGGGTATGGGATAGCAGGCTGCATGCTGCTTGGGCTTATTGACACATTTACAAAACAAAAGACGCTGACAGAGAGGTGCAAACAGATTTTAGGTGGGTCAGGTTTATGAATTTTTTCGAATGCTCTGGTAATTTAAGTGTTAGATAGAACTTTATTTGTCCCTTTGGGGAATTTGGCTTTTTTACAAATGTTCTTTAAATAAATAAATACCTAAATAGATAGATAAGTATGTACAAAAATAAATAAATACACACACACACTATGGTCAGAGCAAAGAAGAAAATTCAAAAGATAGAAAACTTCCAATTTGGGAGTCCCAGTTCCTGTGAGGCACTATACAAGTGTATTGCTGTTGGTACAAAAGGAGCCCTCAGTCACATTTCCTGACACACTTCTGCTGAATAATCCATTGGTTTGAAGTCCTCAGTGTTGGTGTGTCAAAGTGGGAATGTGTGGCATTGTTCATTATGACACTCAGTTTTGTTTTCATTATCTCATCCTCTACTACCTTCAGGGGGTCCATGGTGTGTCCCATAACTGAGCCTGCCATTTTAATTAGCTTATTAATTTGGTGGGCCTCTCTTGAAGTGATGTTACTAGCACAGCACACCACAGAGTAGAAAATCACACTGGCCATTATAGAGTCATAGAAGATGTGAAGGATGTCACTTCCCACATTAAAGAAATGCAGTCACTTAAGGAAAAAGAGTCTGCTCTGCCCTTTCTTCTGTAGTTCCTCTGTGTTCCAAAACTAGTACAACCTATCATTAATGTGGACCTCCAAGTACTTGTAAGATTGGACCACCAATTCCCTTTGCACCAAGAAACAAAGTCCACCACCTGACTCTGTCTCATCCCCCTTATTGATACACCCAATAAGTGTAGAATCATCTGCGAATTTCTGGACGTGAAGTGATCTGCTGTTATATTTATAGACTAAGGTGTGCAGAATGAAGAGAAGAGCAGACCGACCTGTTCCTTGTGGTGCTTTAGTGTTGGTCACAAAGTCCTTGAGTCTCACACACTGTGGTCTATCCAGGTGGTCTACCACAAGAGGACTTATATAGTCCAGAAGCAGCCTCTGAAAGATCTTCATGATGTGAGACGTAAGTGCCACTGGTCTGTAGTCATTAGGTAAAGAGGCTCCCTTCTTCTTTAGAACAGGAACAACGTAGGATGTTTTCCACAGCACTGGCACTTTCTGAAGCCTCAGGGACAGACTAAACGGGTGACAGAGAACATAACAAAGATGGTCATCAAGGGCCTTAAGAGGACTTGTTTCCATCAGCTCCCACAGCTTTTCCTGCCTGTAGGTTCCTCACTTGTCTCCTCACTTGGTCTTCAGTTATGGAGAGCCTACCCTGATGGCCATAGGTGGACTCATCACTGACCATTCCAGTTGACAGGGTAGGGGTTGTTGATGTAGTAGGGATGTTATGGGAAGAAGGTGACACTGGAAGGGAAAATCTATTAAAAAAATTTATTCTGGGCATTAGCTTTGCCCTCATCCCCTTCTAGTACTTAAGCCCTGGATTGCTTGAGTCCAGTATTTATACCCAGTCCATTCCAGATATCCTTTGTTATTCTGAATGAGTTTCTTTTCTATGAGGTTTATAAGCTTCCTTTCCTTCATTCAGCTTTTTCTTTAACACACACTGTACATCCTTCAGAGCCTCATTGTCATCAGATTTAAATGCTCTCTTTTTCTCATTCAATAGACCATTTAGCTCCTTAGTAATTCAGGGCTTGTTTTGCTTGGAAAGCAACACACTGTCTTTGTGGATACCACTGTGTCAACACAGAATTTAATATAGCCTGTGATTCAGTGACAGAGGAGGAGGAGGAGGAGGAGGAGGCTGGGCAGAGTTCCTCAATGTTGTCCCTATATGACTTGCACATCATTTTCCAGTTTGCCATTTGGAAGCATCATTTAGAGCCATTTCAGCCTCCAGACTCCACTTCCTCACTATTCTAATAACATGCGTGTAGCTGGAATTAAGATGAATCAGGTTATGTTCAGGTTTGCCTAAAGGTGGCAGTAGTTTGCATTTAGGGGCATCTATAACATCTGCATATAGTAGGTCCAGGTCGTTATCTCCTCGAGTGGAATGTGTCACAAACTGATAGAAATTTGTCATTGTTTGTTCCAAAGTCTTTTGGTTGAAGTCACCACATATTAAATAACATATAGCAGTGAACATAATAAATATGGTCTAACAACAGACCTTACATGTTACATATAAAAATTAAACCAACATTAAAACTGACAATTGACACAAATGCTAATTGAATGGCCATTATTTGAGATTGTGAATGTTTATTGAAGTAAAACTTGTTTAGATGAATGAATAGCAGTTGGGATGAAGGGGCTTAAAACAATTTTTTTTTTACTATCCTATCCTTAAACTTGGAATTGTGATTTCTGTCTGTGACAATACGCTGCAATGCTTCCTTTTTTAAACAGATTTGACAGATTAGGGACTGTTGAGACCTTGTGATTTTACTGCACCATTTTACAATTTGATTTATTCTGTTTTTGTTGCTAACATTAAGATTTTCATCCGCATGGCCACAGAGGAGGTTTATGGATGTGGTGAGGGAGGACGTGAAGGCAGTCAGTATGGCAGAAAATGAAGTAAAAGACAGGGATAGATAGGGACAGGTGATCCGCTATGGTGACCCCTAAATGAGAGCAGCCGAAGGAAGAAGAAGATTAATATTTTCAAAATAAGCCAGCAGAACATAAATAAAGACAGACTCCATGTAAAATTTATAATAAACTGACTTAAAAAGTCCCCGCTGCCTTATACAATATAAAAGCTGTATTTTGAGATTGTCTCATGATATGTGCAATTCAACAATCCCCATTTCCTGGTCTTTGACTATTGCTTCTTGTGGGCGAATGACATATCTTCTAAAATCAGTTTTTAGTTATTTAATTTTAATAATCTTAAGTTGTAAAACAAACAAACAAAAAACTCATCACGCCATTTAACAAAATCATTTCTCCATGAACCACGACTTGTTTCATTCTCATTAGGCCCATAAAATCCCTAAGCCATCAGTAAGTTTCAGGATGCCATTCTCTGTGACAAGCATCAGTACAAGTCCCCAAACAGGAGCACATTCTGTCTGAGAATGTGTTCTTTTAGAATTACAGCTCATAATTTGAAGTTATGCATATCCCTTATCAGTAACCATGGCGGAGATACTAAGACAAGACAAATATGGTACAATGAAAGGATACATTTTACTTGTTTAAGTGCAGCTTTCACTCCTAATATACTGTATGTTGTGGCGTACAGCCGGGGCCCTCTACGCTGGAAGGACTAGGAGAGGGAGCATATCCAGGGCATTACCTCCCCCGGAACACTAGGTGGCAGCCACAGACCCCGGGTTGCAGCGGTACCTCACACTCCCGCAGGGCTCCATGGGAGCTAGAGTTTGGTACAGCCCTGTCGGGTTCCGTGGCCGCCGCCAGGGGGTGCTGAAGCTGCTGCTGAGCCCGAGATTGTAGCTCTTTCTGCCACACCTGGAAGTGCTGCTGTAAGTAGACCTACGAGCACCTGGAGCACTTCCGGGTGCCTTATAAAAGGAGCCAGCAGCCTTTACTCCGGGGGCCAGAGTCAGGAGGAAGAAGACTAAGCTTGCTGGAGAAGGAGTGGAGGCAAAGAGACAGAAAGAAGAAGAGCATTTTGTGCTCTGAGGCTAGGGATCTGCACTGGCAATTGGAAGGTTGCCGGTTCGAATCCCATAAATGCCAAAAGGTACTCTGCTCTGTTGGGCCCTTGAGCAAGGCCCTTAACCTGCAATTGCTGAGCGCTTTGAGTAATGACAAAAGCGCTATATAAATGCAAAGTATTATTATTATTAAAAAAATATTTTGTGTAGTACTGAACTGTGCTGCACCAGTGGGAAACGGGGAAGGCGTTTCCCATGAGAAAAGAAGACAAAAATAAAAGCGTGTGTTTACACTTGTATCCCATTTCTGTGTCAGTGTTGGGGTGGCAGGTGTGCTCCCTGGTGGTCCATAACGTACAGTAGATTCCCTTCACTTTCTGAACACTTTGTTTTGGTGTAAATTTTATTTTAAATATAAATATGCAGTTTTTGCCCCTCAATCTACACGCAATGATGCATAATGACAAACTGAAAAGATATTTTCACAAAGGTTTGCTAATGTATTAAAAATCAAAAACTGAAATCTGTCATTCACATGCAGTAATTATTATGATCCTTTGATAAGACACATCAAATTGTGGCCAGCTGCATCCTGTTTGATTGAAGTCCACCTGTGGCAAGCTGAATTGATTGGACATCGTGTAGAAAAGCACACGTGCTCCTGTTTATAAAAAGGTCCCAAAATTCACACAGCATGGCAGGATGAAGCCTAAGGATCTCTCTACAGAGTTCTGTAATCATATTGTAGTGAAGCATAAATCAGGACAAGGGGATAAAACCATTTCTATAGCTTTGTGTGTTCCCAGAAGCACAGTGGCCTCAATAATTGTGAAGTGGAAGACGTTTGTGACCAGCTAGACTCATTTTAGGGTTGGTCAACCTATGGAACCAGGGCAAGAAAGGTCTTGGTCAGGAAGGTGACCAAATACTAAACAGACACTTTAACAGAGATTCAGGAGGCTTCTACAGAAATGTGAGACCTTGTTGGTAGATTAACCAACTCGGAAGCACTCTATTAATAAGCCTGGCTAGGTGGAAGTCAGTCTTCAGTAAAAGGCATTTAATGAATTCTGAGAGCATGAGGAAAAATAAATCTGTGGTCTGATCAGGCAGAAATGGAACTCTTTTGGCCAAACTCAAGCACTATGCCTTGTGAAGATCAGATACTGTTCATCACCTGCCTAATACCATCCCAATGGTAATGTGGGTCCTTCTCAGTGACGCGGACAGGGAGACTGGTCAGAATTGACGGAAGGATGAATGCAGCCAAATGCAGAGATGTAATGGAAGAAAACCTGCTTTAGAGTACACGCCACCTCGGACTGGACCTAAGGGGTTTACCTTCAGAAAGACAATCACCACAAGCATACAGCCGAGACAATGCTGGAGTCACTTTGGGACGAGTCTATGACTGTCTTTGAGCGGCCCAGCCGAAGCCCAAACTTAAACCTCATATAGCGTCTATGGAGAGACCTGAAGATGGCAGGTTACAGACACTGTGTTTCACTGTTGCACTGTGGGTGCCGCTAAGGGGAGCTCACCAAGAACCCGGGGACTATTATGGCGACGTTAACCCGGAAGTACTTAGGAGTCACGAGTGTCGGAAACCCGCAGTACTTTCAGGACACCTGAAGAAGACATTTGACCCGGAGACGGAATACTTCCAGGTCAGAGACTTTAAAAGGACTGTGGGAAAACCCAGCAGACTGAGCCGGAGTTGGGAGGGAGTGTGACAGAGCTGCTGGGAGGAGTGGAGGATTTGTTATTGGTTATTGTGATTATTAATTTATTGGAGTATTGTGGAGTGAAGGTACTTTGTGCACATTGTTATAACAATAAATTCAATTATTTGGACTTTTACCTGGTGTCTGACGTGTCGTCTAAGGGCTCAAGGGGACGATAGCGCCCTCTATATTCCACAAGTGGTACCAACAAACTTGCTCACTTTAGAAATAAAAGAAAAATGTCAACACATACAAAACTAGGAACCAGTAAATTAGTCAAGTAAAAGTATACAAAGAGTAAAAGACGTTTTAAAAAAATTCATTCAAGGTTGTCTGCAGAGACATATATCATAAAATGCAATAGAAACAGAGCTCTGACTTTTTAAAATGTGAACATTTATTGTTTGAATTAAATGTGCCACTGAAGTACATTATTGCTACTCTTTTGTTGGTCTTGGAAGCTTTTAAGAAATTATTTATAATTGATAATAGTGTAACAGCCTTTACTTTAGTCCCTCACAAACAAATGAATGTTCCCATTAAAACCTGAAAGGCTGACCTAATCAAAATTCAACAACATTTATTAAGTCCAGATCGTGCAATACAAAAACAAATTATGGTTCCAGTTCCTGAATCCTTTTTTTTTTTTTTTTTGCTTCAACTAGGAGTTAATTTATTAGACGTGGGACGCCTGCAGAATATCATTGCAGCACTGGCTGCCTGCTGGTTAACATTACTCCTCAGACCATCTTTTTCCAGTTGCTTTGATTCATCGTCTTGATGGATCTCACACCTTCTTTCTTAGAAGTATTAATTGCTCCTTCTTCTGGTTTTACTGTGAAAACATTAGCTGGGACTTCCAGAGCTTGCATGGTTTTCTTAGAAAACATACAAAAAAGAAAAAGAGATGTCCACCTTTTACTCGTTTCTGACAGAACTTGTGTATCAAAGAGTTCTTTCTCCGATAAAAAAAGAGTTCTCAAAACCACGAAATAAGAATAAATCTACTGGAACTGACAGTATTAAATTGTTAATTCTGGCCAGCACAGTCAGCGTAGTTAATAAATATGTGCAATTTCAATTAATTTGATGTCTTCTTGGTTTCCTTAAGCATCAACTTTTTCATTTTCTATTAAATCCAACGAAAGGCATTTTTCTCTGCAGCGATTATTGTGTGTGCATGCTCATTACTCCAGGAATTAAATTCTAAACGGTAATGCAATAATAATGGCACATCAGATAGAATGGTTAATGACCAAATTGATCCATCAGCACCAGGCTGACATTATTAAATCTCGCCATCCATCAGGTAACTTAAGGCACAGTTTACACATTATTGATGTTGCTTACAAAATTAAAGCTCTCTTTAATATCCTCTCATTTAACACAGAAGAGACTAACTGAGATGTCTCTTGGCCATTTTATAATGCATTGGTTATAAAAAGTTTCTTTGCACTGAAATTAAAAACTTTTTCCATTCTCTGTTGGCTGTATTCCACATACATTCCCAAATCTCTGCATTAAAAATTGAGTATACTGTACAGTAATGATAACAGGTATAATAAGGCATTGAATACAGACACATTTGGAAGGGACCATGGTGATTCCCACACATCAGGACTGCGTCAGCATGCATCTGCAAAAGAATGAAAAAGTTAAAGGTTATTATCACGGTATAAAAGAAAGAAGGTTAAAAACACGAGGATCCAGATACAAGGGGTATTGTTGGTGATGTATTTGCAAGTGACACAGCTCAAGTGCCTGGTGATGAATGTGACTCCCCTCTGAGAAGTGAACTGCAGACGATAATTCAGCATTAAACAACAGGCCTCTTTGATTAGGTAAACTTTATTAATCCTGTGGCGGAATTCAAATTCATAGAGCAGCAGAAACATAAAAACAAGAATATACACTCATAGGACAAATAATAGAGACAATTAATCAATCAATCAATCAAAAAAAAGAAATGTCAGTTTTGCAAATAATTCAAAATGGGTGTAAAGAGTATATCAGGAGAAAGCATTTGGTGGTGGGCACAAAAGACCCCCAGAGGAGCTTCTTAGCGCATCATGGTGGAATGAGCCTGTGGCTAAAAGTGCAACAAGAGAGCACCTCCTGGAGGTGTGAGAAAGGATTTTTCATGATGGCATCCAATTTTGCCACCATCCTCTTTTCTGCAACAGCTACCAGTGTGTCTAGAGTTTGACCAATGATGGAGCCGGCTATCCGGTTAGGTTCCTGATAAATTAAGGGAAAAATTGGGCAACACATGGCAAGAACATGAATTTTACCGAACAGTCACCATGGTTTCAGACGAGAAGGTTGTGTTTTATCAACATACTGGAATTCTATGACGAAGCAATGATCAATGTGGAGCATATGATGTTATTTATCTGGACTTTCAGAAAGCATTTAATAAGGTGCCACAGGAGAGGATGGGCATCAAACTAAAAGAAGTGGCAGTTCAGGGTGTGGTGTGTGGATGGGTGCAGATTGGCTGTAAGAAACTTTATCAGAATTGGCTGATGTGAAGAGTGGAGTTCCACAGGGGTCAGTGCTAGGGCCGCTGCTATTTTTAATAGATATAAGTAATTTGGATAGGAATATGAATAACAAGCTGGTTAAGCTTGCAGATGATACCAAGATAGGCAGATTGGCAGATAATCTTGACTTCACTAAATCAAGGGACTTGGACAGCAGGCAGACTTGAGCAGATTTTTTGCAGATGAAATTTAATGTCAGTAAATGTAAAGTATTACATATTGGACATAATGGTAAGAAGTTGTGGTGAGAAGCAAAATTGTGCAAGCTTTTGAGACAACTCAGGCCCCTTCTTCAGGCAAGATGATTACAATAAATGGCGTCAATTTGCTTAACTTCTCACCACATCTATAATTGCTAACACGGTACAACACCCTACAACTACAGATATACAGTTTTTCCGGAAAAGTATTCACAGCGCATCACTTTTTCCACATTTTGTTATGTTATAGCCTTATTCCAAAATGGATTAAATTCATTTTTTTCCTCAGAATTCTACATACAACACCCCATAATGACAACGTGAAAAAAGTTTACTTGAGGTTTTTGCAAATTTATTAAAAATAAAAAAATGAGAAAGCACATGTACATTAGTATTCACAGCCTTTGCCATGAAGCTCAAAATTGAGCTCAGGTGCATCCTGTTTCCCCCTTATCATCCTTGAGATGTTTCTGCAGCTTAATTGGAGTCCACCTGTGGTAAATTCAGTTGATTGGACGTGATTTGGAAAGGCACACACCTGTCTATATAAAGTCCAACAGTTGACAGTTCATGTCAAAGCACAAACCAAGCATGAAGTCAAAGGAATTGTCTGTAAACCTCCAAGACAGGATTGTCTCAAGGCACAAATCTGAGGAAGGTTACAGAAAAATTTCTGCTGCTTTGAAGGTCCCAATGAGCACAGTGGCCTCCATCATCCGTAAGTAGAAGAAGTTCGAAACCACCAGGACTCTTCCCAGAGCTGGCCGGCCATCTAAACTGAGCGATCGGGGGAGAAGGGCCTTAGTCAGGGAGGTGACCAAGAACCCGATGGTCACTCTGTCAGAGCTCCAGAGGTCCTCTGTGGAGAGAGGAGAACCTTCCAGAAGGACAACAATCTCTGCAGCAATCTACCAATCAGGCCTGTACGGTAGAGTGGCCAGACGGAAGCCACTTCTTAATAAAAGGCACATGGCACCCCGCCTGGAATTTGCCAAAAGGCACCTGAAGGACTCTCAGATCATGAGAAACAAAATTCTCTGGTCTGATGAGATAAATATTTAACTCTTTGGTGTGAATGCCAGGCGTCACATTTGGAGGAAACCAGGCACCGCTCATCACTAGGCCAATACCATCCCTACAGTGAAGCATGGTGGTGGCAGCATCATGCTGTGGGGATGTTTTTCAGCGGCAGGAACTGGGAGACTAGTCAGGATAAAGGGAAAGATGACTGCAGCAATGTACAGAGACATCCCGGATGAAAACCTGCTCCAGAGCGCTCTTGACCTCAGACTGGGGCGACGGTTCATCTTTCAGCAGGACAACGACCCTAAGCACACAGCCAAGATATCAAAGGAGTGGCTTCAGGACAACTCTGTGAATCTCCTTGACTGGCCCAGCCAGAGCCCAGAGTTGAATCCGATTGAACATCTCTGGAGAGATCTTAAAATGGCTGTTCACCGACGCTTCCCATCCAACCTGATGGAGCCTGAGAAGTGCTGCAAAGAGGAATGGGCGAAACTGGCCAAGGATAGGTGTGCCAAGCTTGTGGCATCATATTCAAAAAGACTTGAGGCTGTAATTGCTGCCAAAGGTGAATCAACAAAGTATTGAGCAAAGGCTGTGAATACTTGTGTACATGTGATTTCTCAGTTTTTTTATTTTTAATAAATTTGCAAAAACCTCAAGTAAACTTTTTCATGTTGTCATTATGGGGGGTTGTGTGTAGAATTCTGAGGAAAAAAATGAATTTAATCCATTTTGAAATAAGGCTGTAACGTAACAAAATGTGGAAAAAGTGATGCACTCTGAATACTTTCCGGATGCACTGTAGGAAGGAAAATGTGAGGTTTGAATACACAACGGGAGATGTGAAATTTGAAAGTCCACCTTATGAGAAGGACTTAGGAGTTGTAGTGGACTTGACACTATTGACTTCCAGACAGTGTTCAGAAGCCATTAAGAAGGCTAACAGAATGTCAGGTTATATAGTGCCCTGAGGTGAAGAGTACAAGTCACAGGAGATTCTGCTCAAGCTTTATAACACACTGGTGAGGCCTCATCTGGAGTCCTGTGTGTAGTTTTGGTCTCCAGGTTACAAAAAGGACATAGCAGCACTAGAAAAAGGCCAGAGAAGAGTGACTAGGCTAATTCTAGGGCTACAGGGGATGAGTTATGAGAAAAAATTTAAAGACCTGGGCCTTTTCAGTTTAAGCAAAATATGATAAAGAGGAGACATGATTGAAGTGTTTAAAATTATGAATGGATTCAGTACAGTGGATCGAGACTGTGACTTTAAAATGAGTTCATTAAGAACAAAGGGACACGGCTGGAAACTTAAGTGTAAATTTGAGTTTTCAGCTATCCTAGGTAGCATCTGTCCACATTACCTCAACAAAAACATGAATTTATTTCCACCGGATGTGGACAAAGTCGCAGAAGAAGTATACATTTATTTCATGTTTAGCCCAAAATCACACAATGCATGCCTCAATGGGCCCTGTTTTTTGATAGCCCTCCCGCCTCGACTCCCTAAGAAGACAAGTTAGGTTGGGTGTGTGTCTCAGAACACTGGCATATGTCAATGTCCACTTGTAGTCCATTGCCAGATGGTGCTCAACATGCCTCAAAATGCAGATAAAGCACAAAGTACTTTATAACCACAGTTATAAATGTTTATTGTAGGACGAGTCATAATCGAGTATTTGTTGATGAAAATAAGAGCAAATAAAAATCAACAAGAAAACTGTGCCATCAACAGGTAACAATCCATAAAAATTTGCAGCAGTCAAGCAAAAACAAAATAGTCGTATTCCAAAAAAAAAAAGGACAATTTCAATTAATAACTGAAGACTTTCATTCACTGTAGTTACAGGCAAGGGCTCTGAAAACAGCATAAAAAAACTGTGCACAATAGCGACACCTACCTTCACACTGACCGCCGAACTACTGATCTCCACTCTTGCCTAAAGGCAATGGACTCATACCATTCCTACAAATTGGGAGTGGTCTCCCCTAGTCTTTCTAGTATTCCCAGATATGGGGATGGATAGTTGAGGAGGAAACCATTATATTTGTATGTTATGTACATTAAAGAACCATCAACAACAATTCAAATCAAATTAATAATACAGTAATCCCTCGCTATATCGTGCTTCAACTTTCGCGGCTTCACTCTATCGCAGATTTTAAATGTAAGCATATCTAAATATATATCACAGATTTTTCGCTGGTTCGCGGATTTCTGCGGACAATGGGTCTTTTAATTTATGGTACATGCTTCCTCAGTTTGTTTGCCAAGTTGATTTCATACAAGGGACGCTATTGGCAGATGGCTTAGAAGCTACCCAGTCAGAGCATGTATTACATATTAACTAAAACTCCTCAATGCTATAAGATATGCTTCCCGCGCGGTGCTTGATTGTTTGCTTGTCTCTGCCTCTCTCTCACCCTCTCTGACATTCTCTGCGCCTGACGGAGGGGGTGTGAGCAGAGGTGCTGTTTGCACAGAAGCTGTTTGCTTTAAAGATACTGACGCTCCTCTAAAAAATGCTGCTTTATTGCGGTGCTCAGCATATTTAAAAGCACAAAAGCACACGTATTGATTTTTTGATTGTTTGCTTTAATCTCGCGCTCTCTCTCTGACGTTCTCTGCGCCTGACGGAGGAGATTTGAGCAGAGGGGCTGTTTCAACAGAGGCTGTTTGCTTAGAAGATACTGACGCTCCTTTGAAAAATGCCGCTTTACTTAAAAGCACACGTATTGATTTTTTGATTATTTGCTTTTCTTTGCGAGCGCGCGCTCTCTCTCTTAAATTCTCTGCTCCTGATGCAGGCACTCATTTGAAGAAAAGATATATTTGCATTCTTTTAATTGTGAGAAAGAACTGTCATCTCTGTCTTGTCATGGAGCACAGTTTAAACTTTTGACTAAAGGGTGTTATTTCATGTCTATAGGGCTCTAATAATGTTAACAGTGTGGGAGAGTTTATAAGGGCTTAAAATATATAAAAATAACCATACAAACATATGGTTTCTACTTCACGGATTTTCATCTATCGCGGGGGGTTCTGGAACGCAACCCCCGCGATCGAGGAGGGATTACTGTATATTGAACAATTATTATAAAAATAAAACTGAATAAATCAGACTCTGCAGTTGCATGAATAAAAAAGTACCACTTCCGGTTAACAGAAATAGCTCAAAACTTGACGGAAATCTACATTTTGTACCTAATACTTGTATGCAAAATTTGGTTGACCTAAGTGAAAGCGGACTCAAGTTAGCGTGTTTACAGACACACAGATATAATTCCAAAATTAATTATTATTTTGGGACTCATTGAGGTCTAAAACGCTGATATTCATCAAAATCTCGAAATCCAATTTTTGGCCGATTACAATACTCTTTCCAACGAGAAAGTAAATCGGACTCAGGGAGGTCTAAAATGTCAAGATTCAACAAAATCTCGAGGTCAAATTTTTGGACGATCACAATATTTTCCCTATAATTCATATACAAGAAAGTAAAAAGGGGGGAATTTATCCCCTTATAAATTCTTTACTTCTATACATAACTGAAATTCCATATATTCCACACATCCCCAGGGATTACTTCTAAACCCTTAAACAAAAAAAACACAAAATCCACGAGCAACTCGATTAAAACTTCTACCAACCCAGCACTGTGACTGCTCTCCCAACCCTTTTATTCTTAATAAAGTACTAGGCTGACCCGCCTTTTAAGGCGACCGACTTTTAAGTTGACCACTTCTTAAGGCAATTCAATATGTAGATCAATCTGATATTTTATACAAACTCATTAATTTGGTTATATTGCATTTGAGCGGTAATACTCGTAGTTTCTGTTATTTTTGTGATGAAATTTAAACTTTTTTTGTATATTGAGGTCGCCCTTTTGAACCCCCCTGATATTTACTACACGGTGAGGCATTTGTACTCCATCAACATTAATTATTTCCAGAGACATAATTTTGTGTATTTTTCCAGCACATTGCGCACAAAAGCAAGGGGACGATGGGAGCACCAGAACTCTGCTCACATCATGTCGCTTCGTACCGCAAGCTGCAAGTAGTAAGTCTGTGATAAGCGGAATACCGCTACGCTTTCCACTCACGGGACGGAAGGACAATCCCGCTTTTATATAGTAAGAAAGAAGAAGATATCGCACAGTCTGGAGTAGAAAATCATCTTTTACCTGGAAAAACGAAAACTACAAATCCCATCGTGCATTGCAAAATGGACGGGGTGTGTGTGAAACTCTGCGCCTGCGTAGCACTCACGGGACGGAAGGACAATCCTGACCGCTTTTATATAGAAGGATACATTTGCTTAAGCAGCCCTAATGTTAAATTAGACCACTGATCAGTAATTATTTCTCAAGGAATCCCCACCCTAGTAAATAGCTAAACTAGGGCATTATCAATTTGTGTAGACCTAACTTTATTAAGTTCACCATCATACTGCAATGTATGTCAAACAAACAGGGTAAATGCAACACACAAAACAGATCACAAGTAATCCTCTTCACAGAGCTCAATGGCTAATCTAACACGGTCACCTCAGAAATACAATACAGCAGTAAAAAACGACTTCATTCCTGCATGATGCTCCTCACCTACTGCAGGCATAGAGCACTGCAACAACTCTCCATACAAAATGTGAGAATAGATGATACCACTCACTAAGTACGAGGATAAAGGTTCATTCAAATACATCAAAAACAAAGTAAGAGCTAATTAATATAAAGTAAATGAAAACCCACCCTCATCTAATTGTGGACAGATAGTAGCCTGAGGCCCTGCCAGAATGACTGATCAGCTTTTTACGTAATGCAAGAAGACTTTCCCCCCTGAGCACCAGTCGCATTGTATGTTGTGCCATTGAGGAAAAGGGCTGCTATCAAACCAGGTTGTATTTATAGTAAATGCCACACCCAAATGTACTGTATATACTCTATTATAAAATGAGTCTTGAAAACCAAAAAATCAATGATAAATTCAGACCCTGACTTATACGCCCGTTCAAAAATACAACACTTAAATTTTTACATCTTCTTGCTTCCTCCAATCTTGCACCAGTTTCTCAGACACATCAAACTTTGTTGCAGGCAGCGCAGTTACCAATGTCTTTCACCACTTCAACGACTTTTAATTTAAAACCAGCTTCATATTTTCTTTTGATCGAACGCTCCATCGTAGATAAAGGATGCTCTTACAATAAAGGTGTATGAGGTTGTGAGATACAAAAAACACAAAACAGTGCAAATGTCGCTTCGGAATAGTTCGGGTATTACCGCGTGGTCACATAGAAAAAGAAAAAGACTGTGTGTTCCTTGGTTACTCAGGTGGGCGTTAGCATATCATAATCTCTTGGATCAATAGCGTGAGTTTTCCGCATTTGACTTATACGACCGACATTATAAAAATACCAGAAATTATATGATAAAATCAAGGCCCGACTTATCCACGGGAGAAGTTAAACGCGAGTATATATGGTAATAGCTTTGATTCTGCTTTAGGCACATTTACAGTTTAAATGTATAATGAGTGAATAATTTGGTGATACAGATTTGTTCAAGTACATCAAAGACAAAGTAGAAACATTAACATAAATGGAAAACAACAGTATCTGTCCATCTGCTCATTGTGGAACCACGGCCAGATTGTAGAAAAGGATTCAGAGGCAAGCCAGACACATTGAGAGTCCTGGAGACCTTAGCCAATAATCTGCTTCCCCCTCATTGGCCATTCTATAGCTGAGTCAGTGCCAGGCCAGCCAATCAGATGAAAGGACCCTTCTACCTGATAACTCCAGTGCTCATTTATGAGGATTGGACTTTATGAGGATACTTTATTCTCTGTTTATTTCTGTCTTTATTTTGAATAACAGAACTAGTATATGAACAAAATCAACATGCTAAGTATGAAAAGAAATTCTCTCCTAATCCTATAATATTCTACATAGAGAAGGAGGTTGTTTCATAGAAAACAAAGTAAAGAAAAAGAAATGTGTGACTCTCTGGATCAGACAACCCCAGGTCTAATATTGTAACAGCCTTTACTTTGAGCAGGGCTGTGGAATTCTGCTTTGACATTACCCATTATCTGATCATCCATCAATGGGTTGGCCAGCCACATCTGTTCTTGCTCTATTTTTAAAACAAAGCCTTATTCTAATATAAGTGTGAATTCCTAGTCTGGGAGGCTAGAAATGACCCCTTTGTGAAACTACACAGAGTAGAACAGTAAAGACAAACTTGTAAAAGACTTTAAAACTCATTTTAATGACCACATGTAATGTTCCTGCATGGTTCCTAAGCAAAGTGATTTTTACTGAGGCACGGTTGCCATATTACAGAAGGTAGGGAATAATTGCAATTCTCTCACTACTGCTTGACTAATGGAGGGAATTGACACACTACTGTAAGCAAACTGTTTTGAGCAACACTGAAATGATCATGAGGAAACGAGAAAACCCTTATTTATAAATAACTCAGTGACAAGGGTCATCTTGACAATCAGTTCAATTCAATTTATTCTGAAAAAGTGCTCTTCTGAGAAGACAGGCATGGAGTGCTTACGCAGGTTTAAAATATAAAGCAGTGAGATGGATTTGCAGGAGACAGAAAGAACTGAAAGCAGAGAATGCCTACGAAAGCCAGAAACAGGTATGCAGGTATGAAGCACAGTGGATTCAGGGCGTATTCAGATCCCTTCACTTTCTGCAAATCCTATTATGGATTTTATTTGAAATGAATGGATTTATCATTTTTGACCATTAAACCACACTGATAGCCCATAACAGAAAAGTGAAAACATTTTTAGAAAGGTTTGCAAATTTATTAAAACATTAAAAGCTGTACTCTCTCACTTACCTATACATTGCCCTTCATAATATTTGGGACACATTTTTTGTTGATTTGCCTCTCTGACACCACAGTTTAAAATTACAAATCAAACAATTCAGACTTGTGATTAAAGTGCACACTGAAGTTTTTCATTAAACAAGATTTGCAGACATTTCAGTCACACCATGTAGAACCCACTTCAGGTCATTTAATGTCTGGGACACAGCAGTGGCAGGTCTATTAAACCAGCCATATTTAGGACATTGTCACGTATCCCTCGCATGCAATGACTGCTTGAAGTCTGCGATTCACAGATGTCACCAGGTGGCAGCCAGGCGTGCCCAAGCCATAACACCACCAGCACCACCATGTTTAACAGATGAGGTAGTCTGCTTTGGATCTGCTTTTGGATCTCATCTCAACACTTTGCTCTTGCCATCACTCTGATGTGGGTTCATCTTTGTCCTGTCTGCCCGCAAGACCTTTTTCCAGAATTCTGCAGCCTCTTTGAAGTCCTTGTGATGGAAATTGAGCCGTCAGCAAGCCCAAAATCTCCAAACATGAACACACAAAGAGTCCCGGGTGAAAATAATGGAAGGCTTATTCAAATCTCCTCCTTAAACTATCACACGCACAAATAATCTCTCGCTCTACAATCCACAAATCCTCTGTCCTTAAATACTCTTACCACCGCACTGCCCTCTTCCAGTTGAGTATTGCCTTCCTTCCTCCCAGCTCCGACTCACCTGGATGGGGGAGTGAACAAGTCACCATCCGAGAACCAGTCCAATGATTTTCGTTCATTTGATTTGCGAATAAGTCACTACTCAAAATTCTAATGATTCCCATTCAATTTAGTCAAGAACAAGTCAATATCCAAGAACCACTCTAATGATTCTCTTTCATTTGATCTGCAGATGAAAAGGAAAGGGGTGTGTGGCACTCCCGATATCTCTGTAAAAGGACAAAGGACCTGGTACTTCTTGTCTTGCTATATGGTTGCAAGACATGGACGCTATCCAGTGACCTGAGACAAAGACTGGACTCTTTTGGTACTGTGTCTCGCCGGAAAATCTTTGGGTACCGTTGGTTTGACTTTGTGTCGAATGAGCGGCTGTTCACGGAGTCCCGAATGAGGCACATTACCTGCATTGTGAGGGAGTGTTAGTTATGGCACTACGGCCATGTGGCGCGTTTCCCAGAGGGTGATCTGGCTCGTAAGATCCTCATTGTTGGGGACCCCAGTAGCTGGACCTTAGGCCAAGGGGTCGCCCACATAACAACTGGCTGCGGCAGATAGAGAGTCATTTCCGGAGGGTGGGACTGAACCATGTGTCTGCCTGGGGGGGTTACAAACCAGGATCCCGAGTTGTTTTGTTGTGTAGTGGGTGCGGCAATGCACTGTACCAGTGCATGCTCCCCAACTTGACTTGACTTGACTTGATGTATTATTATAGAAATAGGACCTATGAATCACCATGTTAAATATATGATTAATTATATATTTTGTGATATATAATATAATTACGGGATTCCTGGGATGGTCCCTAGTTTCCTACCTGGCCATGATGGTGCTGGTTGGCTCCACACTACTGGTTGCATCCCGGGAGCCTCTTGAATCCACCACCATCTCTAACATAACAAGAATGAGCCTAGCAAATGAGTACACACATGCACATAAAAAGGGCAGGTGCAAAAGTGCCTTGGTGCTTTAATTAAAGCCATCAAAAATCAACAGTGTTCAAAAGTGCAATGCATCAGAACCCTCCAATAAATAATTAATCCAATAAAACAAGGAAAAAAATTGTGAGATAAAAAATCCAGGTTAAAACAAGATTAAAACCAACAGCCATTGGGTCCTTCATATTCTGTTGGATGAGACCAGCACCTCTCCAGTTCTGTCACCCCAACTCACCCATTGCTTTCTCAGCCGTGATCCTCACCACCCAACCTCCGCTTTAGCTGCCTAACTGGCCAGACTGCTTGGGTTTGGTTGTCCTCCTGCCTTCTTTCTCGCACCTCTGGCATACCTCGGATCCCTGGGCTAGGGTGCCACTTCGATCATTCCCACTCTTCAATAATTATTCAGTGGGGATGATCTCTCGCTACCTCACGGGCCTATAACCGTGCTGCTTGGACACACACGAATGAATCAAAAGAATCGATTCACTTAAATGGGTAGTTTGAAAGAATTAAATGGGTAGTTTGAAAGAATCAAATGAGTAAAGTGAATTGAAATGCCCATCACTCGTTCACAAATACACTCAGTGTAGAGTGTAGATCAGTTTAGAGTCTCAGGTATCCTTGTGTGGGATCAGTATATGTCCAAGTTTGCTCTGCATTGGACTTATGCAAAATACAAAATATGATTCTGCCTTGTGCGTGATGTTGGCCCAGCTCCATACTGCCCTAAATTGCATAAGTGCAGAATATTTACGGGCGATTAACCTAACCTTTGTAAAATGTCAGAAAGAGCAAAGAAAACCCATGGAAACAGGACCCAGCAAGGATTCAAATCCAGGTCCGTGTTGTTTACCAAATTACTGCTGCTGCTCCATATAAAAAAAAAAAACATATTATTTTCATTTTAACTGTATCCATTTGTTTTCTATCATGCTTTTATTCTGTACAGAGTCATTCAAAAGTAGCAGCCAGCTCAGGGGAGGCTCCCACCCTGAACGTATGCATAGAGAAACACATTTGGGCAATCAACTTGACAGCATTTCCAATCAACCTGACAGCATTGTAAGCATGGTTAACTCCATTAAAATTCACTTACTGTAAATGTAAGCATTTCTGAATCACAGTGTAGGCTTAAAACTGATGCAAATCATAAGGAAAATGGTCATATGATCAAATTTTGCTTTCTTGAAAATTCTTTCCCATAAAAGACCCCTTGCCAATTGCTTTTAGAATTTCAATGTGTTGCCATATCAATACCCCTAAAGGAAAATGTGAAAAATTATACAAAACTGAATTATCCAAAAATTAGCAAATATCAGTAATTTTCTATACAAAATGTTGTGGATTATTACTACCTGGAAAAAGATTACCAGGTGCAGAGATGATACTAAGGTGGCACAGGACCTGGGTGGGGTCTGCCAAGGTCACAAAGAGAAAAGAACCCAAAATGTGTGCCACAGTACGCCTCTGTACCCCATTGTAGACGCACAAATCAGCACAGGAGGGTGACAGAGATATTAGGTATTTTTGGTGATCCTGAACTTATGGTCATGGGGGAAGTAATGGTAGAGAGAAGTCCATGCATCATTACAGACCACTAGTAGGGAGCAACCCCTTCCTAAACATGGGGGTGTGTTATACTTTAATAGGACCAAAAGCTTTTTTTAATCATCCAAGGCCTTTAATAGTATAATGGACTTTAGAGTCTCAGTTGGCCATCACATCATGGATGAATGATCATCACCTCAAACTTGACCTTTCAAAGTCAGATATCTTGTACTTGCCCTCTGATTCAATTTCCTCAGATTTGCTTTAAGCATCAAATATGAAGATGTTACCCTTTCACTGTCAGTCACAGTCAGGAATCTTGGTGTGACCCTGGACTCATCGCTTTCGTTCTTTGAACATATAACTTCAATGACCCAGTTGTGTAATTTCTTTGTTTATTATATTCAGGGGATCCAACCCTTCTTCACTAATTATTTCATTCAACCTCTTTCTCATGCACTTGTCTCTCAGTTGAACTATTGCAACTATCACCTGGTGGGACTTCCATCAACTGCTATCCGAACTTTCCAGTTCGTCCAGCATGCAGCTGCTCGACTGTTGTTCTCTGTTCCTTATTTCACTTCTTCTACTCCTCTGCTTCTGTTTCTCCACTCACTTCCTGTGACTTCAAGGATCCTGTCCAAGACTCTTGTCTTGAATTACAGATCTGTGAACGGTTCTGCTCCTCATTATCTTCAATCCATGGTTCTCTTCTTAAGCCCCTTCAAGAAGTTGCTGTTCTGCCTCTGCCTGTCTCTTGACTGTCCCTTCTCTTGCTAAATGTTCCAAGACTGAACTATGTATCTCTCTTGCTCCAAAGTTGTGTAATGATCTCCTTGCAGCACGTACAGCACGGTGACACTACAAGATCTTATTACAGGTCCACGTGCACAGATTTGTCCACTCCCATGGTCTCTTTGTCCTACTTCCATTTGGCAGAAGGTACTGTAGCATCTGAAACAGTTCTGACAGGTTCTGAAACAGCTTCTACCTCTCGGCTGTGAGGACTCTGAACTCCGTGCTAACCCCGTGTCCTCATAGCTGCTCCCAGTAGCTTAGTTATATGCAGTGCATTTATTAAACTTGTTGCTACTGTTGCATTTTACTATCAGTTTTTGTTATTATTTATTTATATATTATTATCTCTTCAACTAACTACAGTGCCTTGCAAAAGAATCTGTGTTTGTACTGTTTTGTCGCATTATAATCTGCAATTGAAATGGATTTTCATTTAGATTTTATGTAATGGATTTCACAATATAGTTCAAATTGTTGAAGTGGCATGAAAACAAAATAACTTGTATTTATATATTGTCACAAAGAATAAGTCATAAGAACACAAAAAGAAATATAAAGAGTTGGGAAAGCTTCTTCTGATGGAGAGTAGTCAAAAAAGACTGAACATGGGGGTGTGTTATACTTTAATAGGACCAAAAGCTTTTTTTAATCGTCCAAGGCCTTTAATAGTATAATGGACTTTACAATCTGCAATTGAAATGGATTTTCATTTAGATTTTATGTAATGGATTTCACAATATAGTTCAGATTGTTGAAGTGGCATGAAAACAAAATAACTTGTATTTATATATTGTCACAAAGAATAAGTCATAAGAACACAAAAAGAAATATAAAGAGTTGGGAAAGCTTCCCCTTGTAATCTTCTGATGGAGAGTAGTCAAAAAAGACTGAACTTCTGGTGATTTATATGATACAGGAAAAAAATGAATACAGGCATTGGTGTTCTTACATATTGGATACAGAGGAAGTGAAATGAATCAAAATTAGAGGAACTGGAAATTACGTCTTCACGGAAGTGGCGGAATTGATGTCATCAGACGGGGAGTGGAAGTGGCTTTATTGGTTGGAGCCGTAAGTAATGTCATGAGTTGGGGACCGGAAATGATGTGATTGTTCGGGACTGCAAGGGTTGTCATCAAACTGTGGTCTTCTGGTAAGGATGAAAAAGAGAGATTATTTTTTCTGTAGGTCTTTTGAGAAAGGGAAAAAAGAGCTAGTACTTGTTTCCAACCCTCTATCTGTTGTTCTTTCACTCACATTCGAACCATTTGGCGCACATGTGTAACTATATATATATATATATATATATATATATATATAGAGAGAGAGAGAGAGAGAGAGAGAGTTTATAGTTTATAATATATATAAATATAAATAATTAAAACCAGAAAAGTTGAGAGTGCGTATGTGTTCATCCCCTTTGCTAGGGACCCCCTAAATAAGATCTGGTCCAACCAATTAACTTCAGAAGTCCCATAATTGGTTGAATAAGTGCCACCTGTGTGCAATCAAAGTGTCACATGAGCTGTCACATGATATCTGTATAAAAAGACCTGTTCTGAAAGGCACTTGACTCTGTAACATCTCTAACCAAACAACATGAAAACCAAGAAGCACTCCAAACAGGACAGAGACAAAGTTGTGGAGAAGCAGAGATCTGTGATGGGTTATAAAAAAAAATCCCAAATTTTGAATATCTCACCGAGCACCACTAAATTCATTTTAACAAAATGGAAAGAATATGGGGCGACATGGTGGTGCAGTGGGTAGCACTGCTGCCTCGCAGTAAGGAGACCTGGGTTCACTTCCTGGGTCCTCCCTGCCTGGAGTTTGCATGTTCTCCCCGTGTCTGTTGGGTTTCCTCCCACAGTCCAGAGACATGCAGGTTAGGTGCATTGGCGATCCTAAATTGTCCCTAGTGTGTGCTTAGTGTGTGGGTGTGCATGTGTGTGTGTCCTGCAGTGGGTTTGTTTCCTGCCTTGCACCCTATGTTGGCTGGTATTGGCTCCTGCAGACTCCCGTGGCCCTGTGTTAGGCTATAGCGGGTTGGTAAATGACTGACTGACCGAAAGAATATAACATCACTACAAACCTGACCAGCAAAACTCACAAACCAGGCAAGGAGGGCATTAATCAGAGATGCAGCAAACACACCAAGGATAACACTAAAGGAGCTTCAAAGATTCACAGCGGGGATGGGAGTATCTGTACATGGGACCACTTTAAGAAATACCCTCCAGATCAGGGCTTTATGAGCTAGAAAAAAGGCCTTTGCTTAAAGGAAAAAATAAGTAAAACATGTTTAGAGTTTGTGGGAGACTCCACAAACACATGGAAGGTTTTCTGATCAGATGAGACTAAAATTAAAATTTTTGATCATCATGGGAAATGCCACGAGTTGCGCAAACTCAACATGTCCCATCATCCTGAGAACTCCATTCCCAGAGTGAACCATGGTGGTGGCAGCATCATGCTATGGGGACAGGAAAGCTGGTCAGGACTGAAGGAAAGTTGGATGGCACTTATATGGGGCAATTCTCGAGGAAAACCTGTTTCTGTATGCCAGGGAGATATGAGACTGGGAAGAAGGTTCACCTTTAAAAAAAGGTAAACATTTAAAAGTCTTGTCAAAGCCCAGACCTCAATCCAGTTGAGAACCTGTGGCATGAAGATAGCTGTACACCAAAGCAACCACCTAACTTGAAGGAGATGGCTCTTCAAAGTATTCAAAGTGAATATCTAGGCAAACTACAGATTTCTGTTGTTTTGTCTCAGCTATTGTCTTTCTCACAATATAACATATTTTTCACCTTCAAAGTGGTAGGCTGTGACCGTGCGGGTCCGCTCCTCGCTCCCTCTTCAATAATGGGGTCCACTTGAACCCAACACCATCGATAACGTAACCAGATGAGCACGGCAGATGAGGACGAAACACACGTGAAACAAGGGAAGGTGCAAAGTGCTCAGTGCTTTTCCTATAAAAACCAAATCCAAAGAGTGTCCAAAGTGCACTGCTCAAACAATTCAATGAATAAATAATCCATAAAATGAGTATACAGTGGAGATTAAAATCCAATAAATAATCCATTAAAACGAGGTTTAAATTCAGGCAAAAGTCTTTAAAATTCTCTTCCCTTTTAAAACCGACACCTCGCTGGGTTACCTTACTCTGACTTTGCAGCACGGAGAGATGTCCACCAACTGGCGCAGACATCCTTCTCTTCTAGCCTGTGTCCCTGCCACCCAATCTATGGCGTCCAACAGGGAGCCACCGGACCCTGCTCCTGTGCCCACCCTTGCCAGTCACAGGCTTCACCTGGCGAGAGGATCCTCCTGAGCGTAATGATCACTCCCGCTCCCAGCTGTCTTAGCAGGAATGATGTTCGTGCCCCCTCCTGAGCACTGGCCCTTTGCTACCTCATGGAGGACCATTCTCATCTGCCTGCTTCCACTCTAAGCACTGGCTCGCTGTTGCTCCTGCCTTTTTCTCTTTTCTTTAACCTTCCACTCTCTTTTGTTCCTTTTCTCTTTACTTGTCTTTCTTTCTTATGCACCCCTTTATAGTCTGGGGAGGTGTTACAGGTACGATCGCCTGATTGCCGCCCTGGGCTGATAATAAGGCAACTCTTTTTGAGCTGCAGACCGACTATACCACATAGGCATGTTGTGCATTTCAAATGGTGCTACCCCCATTTCCCCCCAGAAATCCATTTTAATTTCAGGTGGTAATGTGAACAAAACAGAACAAATGCAGGGGAGATGAATACTTCTGCAAGGCACTGTAGTTATAGTACAGTATAATTCTTTTTCGATCTTGAACTTGTTCTGTGTTACTTATATGTTGCACCGTGGCCCTGGCAAATGTTATTTTGTGCCAGTGTGTGCTGCAATACGGTGTATGGATAGCATGACAATAAAGACACTTGCCTTGACTTGATTTACAGAGTTACAAAAACATTAAGGCACACTTATAGCACTGTGACCCTAGAAGATGTTATGGGTACTGTACATCAGTCTGTTGCGTTTTAAAGTGTAATTTTATATTATGAAATAGTTTGTTTCTTAACAATGCAAAAAAGTTAAATGAACTCAAAAATCAGCTTGCTCATTATTTAATTAACTTGCTAAAACACACAAAGAGCTCACCCATCTGCTGAACATCCATATTCTTTTATCTGGTTGCATGGAGCTGCAGCTTATCCTCACAGCCACCAATAACACTGCAGGAAAATCCTGGATGTCACACCAGTCCATGAAACCTTTCCAGGCTACTTTATATACTTTAAATAAGTCATCTTTTTTTTCTTAAATACTTTTAGGATTTAGGAGTAACCTGGAGAAAACACATGCATTGAAATGTGGCACACTTCACGCAAGCCTTGGCCTGTTTATGAGACAGCAATGTTAAACGCTGAGCCACTCTGCCACCCTAAAATGATCATACTAGCTGGCAAAATTTGAACAATAAATCAGTGCCTTGGGCTCCTAAACAGTTCTCTTCTTTTCAGGTTTTCTATGGCTCTGCCTGCTAAAATTCAGAAGTATAAACAGCCTCTCTGGTGCATACATTGTTAAAATATATAAATAACTTAAGTAATTAAAATTACCATAGTATTCTTAATTCGCAAACAGATCAGGTTTTATGTCTAAAAAAAGTCATTCGCGCACATCAGACGATCTCTTTGTCCACCAGGAAAGCCGAATGAGGAAGTTAAGATCAAATGCAAATGTGAGAAATAGTTCAAAGACAGCTTTTATGTTCAAGTGTCCCAAAATACCCATGTGGCCGCAGAATGAGCTGTTTAATCTTTATAAGCTCACCACAAGTGCTCTGGAGTTTATATAGAGTACATTTCAAAATTACATACATTTCTGTTTTTGTATATATTTCTAAGAGTAACTTAAATTGGATTCCATGATGGTATAATATCAAAGAATGGATTTAAATACACTTTAATGTTCTTCTTTGGACTACACTCTTGTATTGTCTTCTGCAGTATTAATTGGGTTTAGTTAATAGATTTATGTATATATATTGTCACCCATGCGTGAATAGAGGACAGCCACAGAGGCCCGATAGAGAGCGAAAGAACGAAAGGTAGGGACTGGAATGGAGTATTAAAGCCGTTTTTACCCTTCCTCAACAGAAAAACCGAAGACCATATGTAGCGTCCATGTGTTAAAGTCCATTCCAGCTACAGAAGATGACTCCAATTCCGACTCCCAATGATTACTTCACTTCCAGTCTCCTCCTGATTACTTCATTTCCACCTCCAGATTATGATGTCAAATCTGGCTCCCTCGATCATCATCACATCTGCCTAGATTTCATTTCCTGTTTCTCATTGCATTTCCTGCCATGTACCCATAAAAGTACCCTGAAGCTACTTTGTAGTTGTCAAATGTCTATTTTATGCAATTTTCAACTAGCAATAATCACGCCTCAGAAAAACTTCATAAGCTACAATACTGCCATTGCGCAAAGACAATTTTTATGCAATTTTAACTGTGACTTCATTCCAATTCTGAATCCAGGATCCACCAACATTATACGGGGCATTCCCCCAACTCTTGATATTTCTTATTTGTGCTTTATTTTATTGGCTTAGTCGGCAGGATCCACTGTTCGAATGATGACTGAAAAACAGAACCTCAATACTGAACAGGAGACCATCTTAACAGAGCTTCAATTCATAAAAGTTATAGCTGGGACAGACCTGTACACAACTTTTGGAGTAGAAAGCTTGATTCACCGCTGCAAAAGCGGTAAAACCGGAGGCTGCTTGACTTCCTCCTAGTCCGCTAGTAGTAATAGTATCAGAAGGAGATGATATTGAGTCTTATTTGTTGATATCTGAGTGCACCACTGCTTGTACTCCTTGGCTAAGGTCGGAGTGGGTGAAAATACTTGTGCCGTACCTGAAAGGCGATGCACAGCGGGCTTATTATGACCTTCCCGAGAAGAAGGCCACTGACTATGACACCCTTAAGGGAGAAATCTTTAAATGCTACGGCATTACATCAGACCAACAGGCGACCCCAAAAAACCCGCAAGGGCTCAAGCTTTCGAGATCTGCAGGAAAATGGGGCAATTGCAACCATCTGACGTGAAGAGAACATTAGAACACTTTAGACGAGAACAGGCCATTCAGCCCAAAAAAGCTCGCCAGTCCTATTATTTCTTCCAAAAAAAACATCAAATCAAGTTTTGAAAATCCCTAAAGTCTTACTGTCTACCACACTACTTATTCCAAGTGTCTATCGTTCTTTGTGAAAAGAAAAACTTCCTAATGTTTGTGTGGAATTTATCCTTAACAAGTTTCCAACTGTGTCCACGTGTTCTTGATAAACTCATTTTAAAATAACAGTCTCAATCCACTGGACTAATTTCCTTCATGATTTTAAACACTTCAATCATGTCACCTCTTAATCTTCTTTTGTTTAAACTGTATAAGCTCGGCTCTTTTAATCTTTTCTCATAATTCAACTCCTGTAGCCCTAGAATCAGCCTAGTTGCTCTTCTCTGGACATTTTCTAGCGCTGCTATGTCCTTTTTGTAACCTGAAGACAAAACTACGCACTGTACTCCAGATTAGGCCTCACTGTAACGCCAGACAAGCCAAGGGGCAGATATCCTGTGAGACTCTGGTTAATGCCCTGCCAAGCTACCTTGCCCAGCAGATCTGTAGACAGCCATAATATAACATGGATGCCCTTATTTTGGTGATCGAGTGACATCAGGCAGTCTCCAAGGTGGAGAGGTCAGAAAGGTCTGCTTGCCTAGTCCGACAGGCGTGTGTCGCTAGCTCTGAGCCCCCCGACCCAGCACCAAGCCTCTGGCTAAGCCAAAAGAGATAGTGCCAAGTCTTCCCTGCTGTTTCAAGTGTGGGGAGCTGGGACATATAATCACCTCATGTCCGCTCTCAAATGATTCGATGAACTGTTCCTGGGCACATGGGGTATTTGATATTGTGCTCTGTCCAATCCTCTGTCTGTTAAACATACAGGAGTGGTTCTAATAAATGTGCATTGGTTTCTTGGTATTTTGGAATCTGGGAGTAACGTGTCTGTTATTTCTCTCTGTTTTGTCTTACTGCAACAATTTAAAAAAAATGAAGACTAGTTTGACATGTATATTACAGATCCACCAAGTGTGTTATAACCTGGGAAGGCAAACCCAAAAACCTGTTGGTCACGGTGTTGCCTGACCCTTCTTTCCCAGTGATTTTGGGGTGAGACTGGTCTAACAATAAATGCGGTATGGAACTAATCACTCCTAACAAGAAGTTGGGCCTTATAATGGATGGGGATTCCCTGGACCTCTCTGTCCTCACGCGTGTCCTCACCATCTTTACTTCTGAGAGCCTCTCTGGGATGCTCTTTTTATGCCCAATCATGTGACTGACCTGTCACCAGGTAACCAAATTAGTTGCAAGATTTTCTACCAGTTGCTTGTTTTTTTTTTTAGCATTACACGACATTTCCAGTCTTTTGTTGCCCCATTGCAATATTTATGAACCATGCTCAAAATGAGCATACATTTTTTCATAAAACAATAAAATTCCTCAGTTTCAACATTTGATATGTTGTCCTTGTTCTATTTTTAAATTAAATATGTTTTTAAATGATTTGCAATCATCGTGTCCTATTTTTGTTTACATTTTACACATCGTCCCAATGTTTTTGCAAATGGGGATGTAATATCACCACTTTGATCGTGATGTTTTTGCTTCCTCAAACAATTTCACATTAGTAGTGGAATGCCATCTCCTCTGTGTAAACTCACGTTAACGCTTGACTAATACAACTGTGCATGGTATTTGATGTTCAATCATTTCCGTAATATGCTTTGATTAATTTGCCCATGATGCATGTTAAACTTTCTGCCTTATAGTTACTTGGATTAGCTTGATCACCTTTTTAACTAACCTTGTTTAACTAATCTTCTTAAATACTTCATGATAAATGTTGTCTTGTCCTGGGAATTTGCTTTGTTTCAGCCTATTTAATCCTAGCAATACTTTTCTCTCTATAATTCACAAATCACTGAATATGCTGGACAACACGTTTTCCAAAGAGTTTGCTCCCTAACAAAAAAAGGTGATCATGATAGTTTCAAGTTGAATGCAAATATAATTTCAGATTGAATGTATCACATAAGAATTTGGAGAAACATGAAATTAAGTTTAATTGAATAATTAACTTTGCATTATTATGGTATTTCCCTCTACTTAACCTTTACCTAGGGGTAAGTGTACTCATCAGAATCGTTACCGGGTTGATCTATTGTTGCACCTTAAGATTAACACATACATAAATAGGTATATGCATACACACAGAAACTCAACAGTGTCCTATGAATGACACACACACAGCTGGTTAATCTCTAGCACTTTAAACCACACCAGTGCCTTAGGAATAACACAACTTGTCACTCTCTTAGCACTTCAAGAGACTTACTTATTATTGGCACAAACATACAATGTTTTTAAAGATATCTCAGACTTAAATATTACTTTTGGTCTCCAAGAATACATTTAAACATACAAAGGCTCAGCATCTTTGACTCTAGGCAAGAATGCCTTACTTTACATCCTGTTCCCTACTATTGGGTGGAGCTCTCACCCTCAGCCTTAATAAACCTCGCAGCACAGAGATAATGACAAATCTCCAGCTGCATCAGGTGCTCAAAGAAATCTACCTAATTACTTCAATCACTCTAGACATGAAGATAAAGTATAGAAAGTTAAAAGCAGCATAGTATTTATTACAGGAATAATAATACCAGTGGAACAAAGAATAATAGAAAATAGGACTGATAGTAAAGTTTGGATATATAAAGTCTGTAGAAAAAGCTTATAAAAAAGTAAGGATGAGAAGGATGAATGTCGCAGATGGCTTGTGATCGAGCACTCGTTCATTATATGCTTTTCTGACAATCAGATGGAAACAGCCGCACGTTGCCAACGCCTTCTTCTGACATTGCTCTGTTCCCTTCTCCTGACATCTTCATCCCTTCTTCTTCATCCCTCCTATGTCCCTCTTCAGATGAGGCATATTCATTATAAAATTTTTCCGGGGGTTTCACAACACATGATTGTTGCATATTCCTGATTGGCTAGCTGTCAATATGATGGATGAGTTTTGCTCAGATTCTTTAATCTTGAGTATGTCCATTTTTCCCAAATAATAAAACTTTTGTTGTTGCTTAGTACTACTGGCATGTTTTCCTTTCCCAGGCTGTAAACCAATTTAGCTACTTGTTATCCCAGATACCCAGGTTATAAACTAATCGATAACCTTAGGCGCCAGAATGTCGTCTTTTCTTTGTTGGAACAGCTGTTTTAAAAGTGAGGTACAATAGGGAAGAGGATATACTTTGATGTGTCCTGAATTTAGTTAATTTCTTGTTGTCTTGAGCGAAATATAATGAAAATATAAACCAAAATGTACAGATTTTGTACCCCACAACAACTTAATTAAATTTAGTGCGTTTAATCACTTAGCGATTCTGACACATTGCATTAGTTCAATTTAGTTAAAATGTTTTGCTGTTGATTTTTCTAAATTGAGTGTCTGACAAGATTAGCAGGGAAGAATCCTAAGTACGGATGAAAGTAAAGGAATCTATAGCGACATGTTACACTTCATAGTTTTGCATGTTTGAAGCATTTAGTCATAGAGGTGGACATAGTTTGGTGCTCTGAAAAAAATTCACAAAAACATTCTTGAATTCATTCCATGTATATTCCTCCAGCCCCTCTAGCAGATCTTCAAACTGCTTGTCATTGGTGCTCTGTATCAAATTTGTGGACCAATAAAAATAGCTTCCTTAATGTTGGCATCAGTTATTTGTGGAAACAGTCAGTCAGTCAGTCATTGTCCAGCCCACTATATCCTAACACAGAGGTCTGCTGGAGCCAATCCCAGCCAACACAGGGTGCAAGGCAAGGAACAAACCCCGAGTAGGACGCCAGGCCACGGCAGGGCACACACACCCACACACCAAGCACACACTAGGGACAATTTAGGATCGCCAATGCACCTAACCTGCATGTCTTTGGACTGTGGGAGGAAACCCATGCAGACATGGGGAGGACATGCAAACTCCATGCAGGGAGGACCCGGGAAGCGAACACAGGTCTCCTTACTGCAAGGCAGCAGCACTAACACTGCGCAACCGTGCCACCTTATTTGTGGAAACATCTGCATTAAATATTGAATCATCCATTTCCTTGTTCATTGCTTTCATGAAATTATTCATCAAGTTTTACAGTATAAGAGGAAGAGCCGACAAGTAAATTACGTACCACACTTATCTGCCTTGGAACCAAATACTTATGAAATGGACAGTTCTTTTTAATATAACGAGTCTCTTTAGCACGGATGTCCCATTCACAAATGAACCAACAGCACTTGTTGCTACTACTTTTAGATCACCACAGTTGCAGTTTTTGTACTGTATATGTATGTATAATTATAAAATGAGAGGAAATCACAAAAATAAGTGATTGTAATTAAACAGTATGCGATAGGAAAATGTAACCTTTTTTTTATCAAAAGAACAAAATATGTTAAGATACATCTGAAAATGTTCAGAATGCAAAATCTTTGTTGTCCAGTGATACCTCCTTAAGGGTACCTGTAGCTTGTGAGAAGTTATCAAATTTGTCAGAGGTGAAAACATCACAGAAAAAAAAAAATAGATAATTTCCTGCTTCATTGTTATTGTAAGTTTACCCTTACTGTCCCTTATACACATTGCATCTTCTTTGACCATTGTTATGCTATAAAATAACAAAAGAAATGTATTGTGTTATTTTTTCCATTTCCTCTAAATGCCTTTTGTTTATCTTTCCCAATATCCTTTTGAACTTCTGCATGGCTGTTTTTTTCTTAGCAACTACTTTATTTATCTCCTTTGTTCATTCGACACAGAGTTCTCCTTAACTTCATATTGCTTCAAAATTTGATGAATGTGTCCTTCACTGCATAAAAAAAGCTTTTAAACCTGCTCCACTACTCACTGACCATCTCCTCACTTAAAAAATTGACTTTCTTAGACATTGGGGCATCTGGTCAAAACTTTTTTTTTGATTTACTATATTAATTCCCGAGATGAAATTGTCTTTTTACATGACCTTTGGGGATTAGAGTGCAGAGTCAGCCATTGTAATAGTGCCCCTAGAGCAATTTATAGGTTAAGGATCATACTCAAGGGCCCAGCAGAGTAGGATCCTTTCTGACAGTAATAAGATTTGAACCAGCAACCTCCCAGATAGCAGCACAGAACCCTAGCCTCCGAACCACCGCTATGCCTCACTAAGGTTAAATTAAATGCACTTTTTTAGATTTTCTGTCAAAATACTATGAAATGTATTGTGGTATGGTGACGAGATGCTAAATGCTCAGTCATCTCCACCCGCCAAACCCTACTATGATTATTAGTGAGTAATAAATCTCGACAGGCATCTTCTTGTTAAAATGCAATCACTCACTCCCGTCTACAAATTCCTGTTGTTATGCTTGACTATCTGTAAGGTTATTCCTGTTAATATTTGTGTGTTTAAAATTCATCATTACTATAATATCCCCCTCTTAACTTGCATTTTCACAATTTTTTAAAAGATACATATTAACATTATCTGCATTTTGGTCTATAAGATATGCTCAGTATAAGGCTTTATCCCTAATGCGTTCCTGAAATCCTAATTAAGATGCAGCTCATCGCCCATTTGAAGTACATACACGTTCAAATTCTCTTCTACATGAATTGAAACTCTCTCTTCTTTTTGATTTTGTGTTATTTTCCTAAATAATGCATAACTATTTGTGGTATGTTATACTCATCCCCAGCCCTCAAATTACCCAGAAAGCTAATGCCTCTGTTATTGAAATAATATCTCTCTATTATAAAAAAAAATCTTGGGACGACTCAAGACATTTTTTCCTGCAACGAGACGTGATCTTTTGAAGAGAGACACTTTCACATTCCACGAGACGGTCAAGTCACTTCATACTTACAACCTTTGGAAGCAAGTCTGGTGAGACAGTGACTTTTGCAAGTCTTGCCCTACTTACAACCATTTTCAAACAAGATCACGGTTGTCTAACCTCTCAGTTGTTGAAATGCTTTTGGCAGACACACTTCCTGTGCTCTCAGCTCTTAAAAATTTTAGACGTTCTAGATGACACGTCAATGACAAAGCAAAGAAGAAAGAGCAGCGTGTCGAAAACAAAACCAAAAGCATTGGAGAGAAAAGAATGCAAAAAAGAAAGCAAAACAGAACAAAAATAATCTATGTGCAATTTCTGAAAATAAGGAAAGTAATAACCAGCCCATACGCCCGGGGCCGGAAAAGTAGAATGTTGTAAAGAATTCAAAAATGTTGGCGCAATACACATGCAGAGTGGGTTAGAGATAATGGAAGTAGGAAAATTCAAAAGTTTTAAAATAATGATAGTAAAGATCGCATTATCGCAAACAAACAGAAAATATTACTCGCTGAAATAACGGAACACCGAAAAGAGATCGAATAGTGTTTGAGGATGTCTGGGGGAGAAGAGAGACAAGGTAGTGAGAGAAAAGGACAGCTGCTGTACGGGCTTTCAAACATTCAAAGTGCCGCACGAAATGCAGATCATGCGGCATGGCAGCAGCAGTAATCCAGCAGCTGATCGAGCAAAGAGGAGATAAAAAAAAAAACTGTATTTGTTTCCCATTGTATCACCATTTAAGAGGGGGTTTGAAGGAGCAACAACGTCTCCTTGGGGTGCGTTCAGCCCCCCTTTTCACAATGGCGCATAGCACTGGCGTGGGGCGGGATTGAGATTGGCGAGCGAAGTGAGCAGGGGGCATAGCCCCCTAGTAATATATAATATAATATTGCCCCTCTGGTTCAAGTGTAGAATTTTCCAGAAGTACAGGTCACATCTGATCCAGATGGCCCCTCAAAGTCCTATACTGTAAATCTGTGCTCCTCTATTCATCACCAAGATAAGAATCACACATTCTAATCGATCTTAAAACCATCTTGCACAGGCACAGAAAATAGCACAGAAAAAACCACCTTGGATTGCATAAGAAGCCTGGTCTTATAATATTAATAATGCAAGTAAAAAGTCTGAATTTGAGCAAATTTGCCTAAATTCAGGGTGCTCATAACAAATGCAATAATTTACTTCCTGAGGGAGAAATACGTAATAAAGAAGAGGTATTTGAAATATTAAAATGTGTGATTAAATTTAAGTGTTTAATATCTAAATACTGTTGGTTGTATTAAAAAAACTGTCATTTTTTACCTTCTGACAGAGGTCCATATAGGGCTCAATCCCTAGCAAAGGATCAAGAATAAAATCTTATTCATAACCACTGACCCTGAAATAGTCTAAAATGATACCCCACATACTTATATTTGAAATTTGTCATTTTGAACCTTCTGACAGTGGCTAGGATCAACAGTAAAGAATCAAATATCAAACATATTACAATATTTGTGATCAGCAAACTGAAAATACTATAAAGCAACAGGCCACATTCTTAGATTACCCATAATCTATGAGAAAAGGAGTAACTTTGACCCTTTAATGCTTAGGGGGTCAGTTGATGTGGCATGCTCAAGACTTTATCATTTTTGCTGAAGACAGGCATTCGTGTACATTCGGATGCACAACTTATGGTCCACAAATGGCCTAAAGATGAGAGTTTTTTTGGGTGAACAGGGCCAAATGTAGGGGGAACCACAAAAAGCTTGCATAATGAGACATCAAGATGAGTTAAAAGGTATAGCATATGCTATATTTATTTGTTTTTTGTTTGAGTAGTCCAGACTGAACGCTTCCTCTGAACACAGTGATGTTCAATCAGCAAAGCATATTTCAGCAGAGTAGCAGTGCAGCCCTTATTTAGGAAACAGCAAGAGCTGATGGGAGGACAGAGCACCAGGTGCCTCATGCATAATGCCGTGCATAGAATTCACACTAAAACATGGCGTAAGGATAAAAGCGGAAATGTGCGAACACACAAAAAAATCCATATGCATAAATCTGTGCGTTCGCCAACTTCCACATAAATCCCGGTCATCATGAAAAGTAACGCACGTGCACGCACCTGCTGGCCAACCCCAACTCCTCCCAGAATTACACCTCTTTAAATATGCAAATCAGTATAAATAGCCCTTAAGATCAGCCTTCTGTGAAAAGACAATGGCAAAAGCACAGGGGAAAATAGAAGAATTTCAGCGAATACCAAGTGGAGGCAAGGAAAAATGTACTATTTGTTGGTTTAAATAGTGGTATAAACAGCAAAAGTTGATCGACTGACATAGAGTGTCGGAGAAACTCTAAAGCTCAAGTTCACAAAGTTGCACAGTGCCCGAAATAAAAAAGAAGTTGTCAGATATCAAAGTCGCCGTGAAAAGGCGAGTCGTAGCCCACCGTCTGAGTGTCATATGAAAGCTTGTTAGGGTACAGACAAAAAAAAAATAGGCACACAGCAGGGTTGAAATGTCAACGTTATTCGCGAAATTTCCACTTTAATCACATAGTTTATTTTGTCATTAAAGCAGAACATCATAAACTTCATCTTTAAATCGTTTAATTTTCTAGTTTCTCAAATATCATTGTAACTAAAGTAACACGTTAAATACTTTGTTTTGTATTTGTTCTTCTATGTGCTGTATGTGTGTGAATCACTACATGCTTGTCCGACAGGTCACAGAATCCATTACATTTGTGATATTACAGCTCTCTAAATAATTAAAATCCTGAGATGTATACATGATATCATTTTCATGATGATAGGAATTAAAGCATGTTATTAAACATGGAAACATGGTGGCGCAGTGATAGTGACGAGCCAGCGCCCTGTCCAGATATTGTTCCTGCCTCACGTAAGATGCTTGCTGCACTGTACGCAACCTTTGATGAAATAATTTATTCCAGCAGTATTGTCTCTTTCAAACGTACTAACCCGCAATTTCTGTCCTTCCTTGTTGTGAAGAGCAAACTTTGATAGATCCCTGTTCTTTAAATAACACAGGGTGCCCACTTACACCTGACTAATTTCACCTTCAAACTAACTGCTAATCCTAGAGGTTCACATACTTTTGCCACTCACAAATATGTAATATTCAATCATTTTCCTTAATAAATAAATGACCAAGTATAATATTTTTGTCTCATTTGTTTAACTGGTTTCTCTTTATCTACTTTTAGGACTTGAGTGAAAATCTGATGATGTTTTAGGTCATACTTAGGCAGAAATGTAGAAAATTCTAAAGGGTTCACAAACTTTCAAGCCCAACTGTATATTACAATACAATACAATACAGTTTATTTTTGTATAGCCCAAAATCACACAGGAAGTGCCGCAATGGGCTTTAACAGGCCCTGCCTCTTGACAGCCCCCCAGCCTTGACTCTCTAAGAAGACAAGGAAAAACTCCCAAAAAAACCTTGTAGGGAAAAATGGAAGAAACCTCGGGAAAGGCAGTTCAAAGAGAGACCCCTTTCCAGGTAGGTTGGGCGTGCATTGGGTGTCAGAAGAAGGGGTTCAATACAATACAATACACAGAACAGAACAAATCCTTAATACAGCATAATAATAAAAATTGTAGAAGTACAGAGCAGAATTTAACAGTAGATGATATCACATAATAAGATTTTGATATTTTTAGAGTGCTGGAGACCTCATCCGTCAAGCTGCCTCCCCATTTGGCCATTCCACGGCTGAAACGTTGCTCGGCCAGCCAATCCGATGAAAGGGCCCCTCTTTCCCATGATTCCTGTGATCCTCCACCAGGGATGACTTTACCATCGGCAGGCAAACAACTTGGCAGGTGGGCCGTGGCACCAATTGCCACATTTGAGTACCGAGAACAGAAACAGAATAGGTGAGGGTTAGTATTCAATTATACTTATCATGTTACTTATGTTTTAGTGCTAATGACTAACAACAGAGATGCAGTATGTACAGTTAATCAGCAGCTCTAGTCAGGATATGCTAAACTGAAGTAGTAAGTCTTCAGCCGGGATTTAAAGGCTGGGACCGAAGGGGCATCTCTTATAGAAGCAGGAAGACCATTCCACAGTTTAGGGGCCCTGTAACTAAAAGCTCGACCTCCCACTGTTATTTTATTAATCCTTGGAATCATAAGCAGACCGGCATCTTGAGATCTTAATGTGCGCTCAGGTTTGTAAGTCATGATAAGTTCAGACAAGTAAGCCGGACCTTGGCCATTTAATGCTTTATATGTTAAAAGGAGGATTTTGAAATCTGCCCTAAACTTAACCGGGAGCCAGTGTAAGGATTTAAGAACTGGAGTTATGTGTTCATATTTTCTTGTTCTTGTAATAATTCTTGCAGCCGCATTTTGGATTAACTGGAGGCTGTATAAAGAACAGTTTGAACAGCCAGTGAACACCGCATTACAGTAGTCAATCCTACTAGAGATAAATGCATGAATTAATTTCTCACAATCCTGTTTATTTAGAAAGCGCCTTAATTTCCTAACATTTTTAAGATGGAAGAAACATGTTTTGGACAACTTTGTAATATGTGCTTTAAATGACATGCTAGAATCAAAGATAGCTTCTAGATTGCGGGCTGATTCAGTAAAATGAATTGGGATTCCAACTGAGTTAAATGTCGACAAAATATTGCTGTGATCAGCGTCATTCCCTCCAACAATTAACATCTCTGTTTTATCTGTATTTAAAGACAAGTAGTTCTCATTCATCCATTCCTTTAATTCACTAACACAACTAATTAAAGACAACATCGGAGAAACTTCATTTGATTTAAATGAAAGGTATAACTGGGTGTCATCTGCATACGAGTGAAAATTAACATTATGTTTCCTAATGAGAGATCCCAGTGGAAGCATGTAAAGTGAAAACAGTAAAGGTCCCAGTACTGAGCCTTGTGGGACACCATATTGAACTTCTGTGTATAATGATGGAGTACTGTCAGCACATTTCTGTACATATTGGAATCGATTTGATAAATAAGAACTGAACCAAGCGAGCACGTGGCCTGTAAGACCAACATCATTTTCTAGCCTGTGCAGTAAAATAGAATGGTCAATGGTGTCAAATGCTGCACTTAAGTCTAATAACATAATTACAGTGGAGTTTCCTTCATCAGAGGATATCAGAATGTCATTTACAACCTGTGTTAGTGCAGTTTCTGTACTATGACCAGTGCGAAAACCAGACTGGAATTTCTCAAATAAATTGTAATGCATAAGGTATGACTGAAGCTGACTGGCGACTACTTTTTCTAGTATTTTAGAGAGAAATGGTAAATTTGAAATAGGCCTATAATTATTTAGTATGTGTGGGTCTAGGTCTGACTTTTTAAGTAAAGGTTTAATGACTGATACTTTTAGTGCATCAGGTACTGTGCCATGCAGTAATGAACTATTGATAACGGTTAGAATAGGTGCTGCAAGAACATCCATTGCACTTTTTACTAGTTTTGTTGGCACTGGATCTAGGGAACAAGTAGAGGGCTTCATTTTAGTAATTAAAGTTAAGACTTCCTGCTCAGTTACAGAATTAAAATTACTAAAGTGCTGAATGCAATGTGCAGCAGGGTCTGCTAAGCTAGTATTTGGTTTGTACTGCGATGCAGAGATCTGGGATCTTATATTTTTAATTTTCTCATTGAAGAAGTTCATAAAGTCTGTACTGCTAATATCTGTTGGTATTTTGCACTGTTGATCTGAATTGCCATTTGTTAATTTAGCCACTGTTCTAAACAGTACCTGAGGATTTTTATTATTGCTATCTATTAATGTAGAATAGTATTCTGAGCGAGCTTTAAAGAGGGCTTTTTTATATTTATTAACACTCTCTGTCCATGCAATTTGAAAGACATGTAGCTTTGTTGTTCTCCATCTGCGCTCCAGTTTTCGACACTCTAATTTAAGAGCTCGAGTATTTTCATTAAACCAGGGAGAGTTTCTATGCGCTTTGATCACTTTTGTTTTAAGGGGAGCCACTGTGTCCAGAGCATCTCTCAAGGTCACATTATAATGTGATATTAGCTGATCTAAATTGTTTTCCATGTTTACATTTGATGTTAACTGATCTAATTGGTTTTCCACAATTACACTCGACTTACTCAAGGTGTCTATAAATTTTGAAGCAGAATTACAATCTAGATGTCGCACTGTCTTTGTTTTAATCTGTGAGTGCGTTGGCATGGGCAGAACTAAATCAAATGTAATTAAGAAGTGATCAGAAATAACTACATTTAATGGAGTAATATTTAAATTTTGAATTTCAACTTTGTAAGTTATAATTAAATCTAATGTGTGGTTATGATTATGAGTTGGACCTTTGACAATCTGACAAAATCCTACTGAATTTAACAAATAAGTAAAACATTTGCTAAAAATGTCAGTTTCCACATCAATGTGTACATTAAAATCCCCCATCAGAACTACGTGATCATAATTTATAGCCAAATCAGACAGAAGGTTGCTAAATTCAGTCATGACCAATTCTAACTACAGGGTCACGGGGGTCTGCTGGAGTCAATTCTAGCCAACACAGGGTGCAAGGCAGGAAACAAACCCTGGGCAGGGTGCCAGCCCACCGCAGCAAAATTCCACTGATGGTCCAATATTTGATAAAATGAAAGTCATGCTGAACAAATAGCCTGATTAATGGAGACACTGATCATAGGCACAATTTAGCTTCTCAGATTCCGTAGAACACCAGCTATATAAAAAACTGTCCCACCTCATGCCTCAAATGATTTGGTTCGATTACAGTGGTGGATTCAGAATTTATTAAGGCCCCTTCACTCCCTGCTCTTTTTAATGTGTTGTATATTTAATATTAAAATGGGTAAGTTTGCCATTTTTGCCCATCAATCTACACTTAATAACCCATAATGACAAAGTGAAAACTTCAGAAAGATTTGCAAATTTATTAAAAATCAAACACTGAAATCACTCATCCACATTAAGTATTCAGACCCTTTTAAGGTGGCACTCCAAACTGGGCTCTGGTACATCCTGTTTGCTTTAATTATCCTTAAAATTTGTCCAGAATTTAATTGGAGGAGTCCACCTGAGGCAAGTTATATTGATTGGATATAATTTAATAAGGCAGGTCCAACAATTTTACACCACATGTCAGGACAAAAACCAAGCTATGAAGTCCAAGGAACTCTCTGTAGATCTCTGTGATTAAATTGTGGTGAGGTATTGATCAGGGCAAGGTGATAAAACCATTTCTATAGGTTTGAGTGTTCACAGAAGCATAGTGGCCTCAATCATTGTGAAATGGAAAAATTTTGAACCACCAGGGCACTACTTGGAGTTGGATGCCTGATTAACAGAGTAACCAATGAAAGAAAGGGAGGTGACGAAGGACCCAATGGCCACTGTAACAGAGCTTCAGAAGTCTTCTGCTGAGATTGGAGAACCTGCCAGTATGATGACAATCTTGTCTGTAGTTCATCAATAAGGCATTTATGATAGGATACCTAACTTTTGCTTGGAGTTTGCCAAACAGCATTTAAGACTTTCAAAGTATGAGGAAAACATTCTTTGGTCTGATGAGACAAAAATTGAACACTTTGAGCAGAATTACAAGCACTATCTCTGGCAACAACCAGAAACTGCTCATCAACTACCAAATATTGCCTTGGAAAAACTTTTCTCCATCTTGAAAGAAAGCCGTCAAGGAGCCCAGATGAGAATTCAGAACATTTCTTTATTTGTTATGCACAAATGTCTCAGTCCATGGAGTAAGCAATCAATTCAAGAATTCATTTGCTTTTATAACTTTTCTAATTACCATCTCCTCATAAAATACATCATATCATCATGACTCTTAATATACAGAACTTTATTACTTCCTACAATCAACTAATGCCACCAGTAATTTCTGACTACTGTTGATTCTCCCATTATTCAGAACACTGATTCGTTAAGAGGCACGTTTAGTGGATTTTCCTATTGATTTTAGCACCGCTTCATATGAGTGGTGTTTGGGCTTTCCCATCAGTTTATCCCCACTTTTTGGAGGGGTGTTCGTTACTCATTTACCTCATTTTAACCCTGCAAAATTACGTCAGTAGCTTCTCTAAGACGAGGCAGAGACCTCTTGTGCTTTTTCCTTTAGGTTGCTCTTAGTTAACCCTTAAGTTACACTCAACCCTTTTTCTTGTGTTTAATAATCATTCTTTTATTGCTTCATATATATATGCTTGTCGAACTCTGGCTGTGGTTCTACAAGCTGATGGACAGATATTGTTGTTTTTTAATTTGATGTTAGTTTGTTACTTTGTTTTTGGTATATTTGAACAAATCTATACCCTCATTTGTGATAGCTTTGTATTTATTGAGCTTTATAATCTTTTCTTGCATTTTGCCTTGAGAATTGTTGTGGTGCTCTGTGCCTGAACGTAGTGAAGAGTGATGTGCAAGAACAAAGTCGTTTGTACTGCTGCATTGTATTTCTGAGCTGGCCATGATGGATTGGGCATCCAGCTCCGTGAAGAGGATTACTTGTGTTCTGTTTTGCATCTTGTTTTAACCCCATTTTCAGGCATCCATTGCACGTCCAACCTACCTGGAAGGGGGGTCTCTCTCTGAATTACCTTTCCCCAAGATTTCTTCTGTTTTTTTCCCCCAACAAGGGTTTTTTTGGGGGCTTTTCCTACTCTTCTTAGGGCGTAATTGGGCCTGTCAAAAAACAAGACCTGTTTAAGCCTATTGAAGCATTCCTTGTGTGATTTTTAAGCCATACAAGAAATAAATTGTTGTTTTTGTTGTTACTGTTTGGATGGATTTTAAATGGCAAATTTTTCTATTAGATCTACAACACAATAAAGTGTGCAGAACATGAAGGGGTCTAAATCATTTCTGTAAATGCAAAACAAGAGGCAGGATGCATGGAATGGCTGGCACCTTTTAAAATTCAATAAATAACCGCAGAGGAAGAGGAATTGGAAGGAATGGTTAGCAAGAATGGCAACTGCAGTTTCTAACTCCACCTTTGTAATGAACTCTTATTAAAAGAAATATTAGAATAACAACATAGATGATATTCGAAATGGCATTTGTATAATAATCACTGTTACAAATAGAGGGAAGTAAGCCACATAAGCCGTGTCTCTTAAGCTTAGATGTATCAGTAAGTCCCAGTAGTTTGCTCTGTCACTTTGAAGATAAGGACACAGACGGCTAAGTCAGGCTAACTCATTTCGGCTGAAGAGAATTCCTGGACTGCATTAAATTTCATCCAATTTTCCCAACAGAATAAAAAGGTGATTTGTTACAGTGTTTCCAGTTAGTGGTTCAGTGAAAGCTGAGCATAAGAGCTGCTATTTAAATAAATTAATCCAATTTTAATTTAATTGCCAGAAGTCATACATATATATTTACTGAGTCCCTGAACCACGGAACTATTGCTATGGTACAGTAACCCAGTATAGAAGGAATTTGATTAAATATGAAAAATTTGATTTTAATAGCAGTGTGAGTCAAAGCAGTAGATGATTTACTCTTGCTGGAACAATGACTGCAGTGAGTACACTGTGACAGAAATTATTTATGGGTTAAGTAGACTAAACATACTGTAATTTGCCATCATATTTTAATAATACTAGAAAATGGCCTCTTATTTTCCATAAAAGTTTAATTGTGAAACATGCTGCTCATGGTTTAATATATCCTCTCAAGCTGACCAATAATTGCTATTCCAATTTTAAAAAAAAAAAATGTGTTTGGCTTTTTCTTTGCACACCATTTTTCTACTTTCTATTGGTATACCTTTTAATTCCTGCTGCTCTGGAGCGGTCACCCGGATAACCTAATTTAAAATGGAGAGCCTATACTTATTATGCAAGTTAATAAATGGTGCTGTCATAAAGTCCCCTCAAGAACACTGTTGTTCGCCCTTGCTTGCACTACATGAGAATAAAACATCTGTTGACTGTCAGATGTCAAATTAAAATGAACTAATGTGCAGAGTATTTGTAAAAAGGTGCATTTATATTGTTAAAAGGCATAATGCACTTCAGGGCAAATTGGTTTAATGGTTGGCGAAGGGGAGCTACACAATGACATTCATTACGTGTCAGTCTAAGAGCAGGAATAGTGTGTAGCGACATACAGTAAAGGACAGGATCAGGGCTGAAAAATGAGACACCTACACAGGAAGACTGGGGGGCAAGTTCAGCAATCCGGCCGGACCTCTGAGCTCCGGTTGCAATTACTACTTAAGGAGGACCACTTAAGATGGTGCGGTAATTAGTTGAGAAAATTATGCATGTGCCTTTAACACTAGAATTACCAGAGCCTACAAAAAAACCTGTAAATCCGTCCCACCTTAAATCCCTTTGCACCTCTCCATCAGCCTCTTTGTCTTGAAAATGTGTCGATAAGCCCAAGCAGCCTGCTATACCATAACCCCACTGCCGCAGAATGGGCAGTAATAAATCACAAAATGTATTTGGCCATCAGCCTTCACACATTATACAGTTCATGTCTACATTTTGTCATTTATTACTAAAACATGAAAAACATTTCTGTTTTAACGATGTGTTTACATAGATTGTTGTACACACAGAACACACATGAAATTATTTCCCCTTACAACTGTAGGTAGCTCACTCCCAGATAATCAATCAAGGCAGGAACTGGGAGAAGTTCTTGTCCATTCTGCGGCGGTGGTGGGAATGGTATAACAGGCTGCTTGCTGCTTCAGCTTATCGACACATTTACAAGACAAAAGAGGCTGACGGAAAGGTGCGAAGGGATTTAAGATGGGATGGATTTACGAGTTTTTTTGTAGGCTCCGGTAATTCTAGTGTTAACTACAAACTAGGTGGAAAACTGAGGTATGGTGGAATCAGAAGGTTTTCACTTTCAGAACACTTTATTATTTTGTAGATTTCATTATTAAAGGATAGCTTTGATATTTTTGTCCATCAGTCTACACTAAACAACCCATGTGATGTGTAAAAAGATCAGCCATTTGTTCACTCCTTCATCTGAGCTGCAGATAACAAAACCCTTTTCGAAGGCACTTTGTTACGGTCTTCTTTTAGATAGATGATAAATCGATGGACCTTTATTGTCGTTGTCACATTTTATTTAACATACTCCTGCCTTTGACTTCTGTAATAGAAATTTTGGACCGCAATACATTTGCATCTCATTTTGGTTTTGGCGCTCATGCGTTTGATCTCTCACTTTTGACCTTTGCCTGTTTAAAAGACATCCGTCTCATGATTTGCTCAACAAATCCTTGTCAACTCACTTGCATAAAACTTGCATATTCCTTTGCTGTGTTTAAAAAGTTCTCGTTAGTGAATTACGGCTCCATTTCTTGACTACGATTGAAATTTAACATTTTGATTGAATGTGTGTTTTGCTGATTGCGGTTTTATTTTTTTAATTTCTGTCTTGCTACTCGACTACGATTTTTGTTACATGTACTGAGACTTTCGGTGGGATATACTCAGATTTTCATTTTCTGGTTAAGATTCAGGCTGCTGCATTCTGATCGACCTGGAACCGGTTAATGTCTTTCTTAGGTAGTCCAGTTAGGAGTGCGTTACAGTAATTTATGTCACCTAAAAGCAGAAGCATGAGACGAGAGTTCCCATTGTAAGAGTTTGCCTTTTAAAAATAGTTACATTTATATACAGTTTTCTTGCTACTCAAAAGTGCTTTACATAGACAGAGTTGAGCCACTTCAACCACCACCAATGTGTAGCACCCACCTGGATGATGCAGCAGCAACCATTCTTGTGCCAGTACTCTCACCACACATTAACCATTAGGGGGTGAAGTGGTTAGAGAGAAACTTAGCCCATTAGAGACACAGTAGGATTAGATGGCCAGAATGGGCAGTTTAGCCAGGACATCCAGATAAGCCCTACTCTTTCTCGAAAGATGCCTAGGGATCTTTTATGACCACAGAGAGTTGGAACCTTGGTTTCATTAGAAGGACAATGCTATATAAGTAGCGTGGTAGACAGTAAGACTTCAGGTACCTTCAAAACTTGACTTGATGTTATTTTAGAAGAATTAAGTGTATAGGACTTATGAGATTTGCTGTGCTAAACAGCCTGTTCTGATTTAGATTGTTCCAATGCTCGAATGTTCTGTGTTTCCAGCACAATGTCCTTGTTACTGCACGGGGCATTGGGATCCACATTCAGATCACAGGGTAAGCGCCCCCTGCTGGCCTCGCCACCATCTCTTCCAGCAGTAACCCAAGCTTTTTCCTGGTAAGATAAAAGGCTCTGCAATCTTTATTGAGACATGAACTAGCAGTCCATTGTACGTTATTGATATCAGCAATTCGGACGAGACTAAAATACAGAGGTCCTACAGTGATAATTATTTTACCCATTTTTTTTAACATTTTATTGAATTAATTAAAACCAAGTAACATTCCAAATAATCAAGTCAAACTAAACAAAACTAAATTCAAAATATATATATTTTGTTATAAAAGATCCTTTCTGAGTATGGGTTTTGGTGTTTTGACTCTGGTTATTAAATCGGATTTTCTCAGTAAACAACCTTTGCAGCTCCATTCTGACTTCATTTACATTAATCCTTCAGTTAAAACAAACTACAGTAAAACTTTGATTATCCATCACTTGATTAACCATCAGTCTCTGTTAACCCTCAGAGCCAAGGAAAAGAAAAACACCGGCTCCTACCTATTACTGTACTACTACTGCCATATGGTACGCTATGAGCTCTACACATTGGAACCACTGCCATGCCATGCTGCATTTATAGTGACATTTATGTATCTTCAATTTTAATAGCATTTCGTAGCTTTTCTCTTTAGTTATAATCAATCTACTATACATTGTTATGGCTGATAAACGTTAGTATGTGGTGTTGGAATTGTTACAAAAAACTGAAATTATTAAATCTATACTAATAAACGGCAAAGCCCTCACTCACTCACTGACTGACTGACTGACTGACTGACTGACTCATCACTAATTCTCCAACTTCCCGTGTAGGTAGAAGGCTGAAATTTGGCAGGCTCATTCCTTACAGCTTCCTTACAAAAGTTGGGCAGGTTTCATTTCGAAATTCTACGCGTAATGGTCATAACTGGAAGTTGTTTTTCTCCATTTACTGTAATGGAGTTCAGCTGGAGGGGCGGAGTTTCGTATGACATCATCACGCCTCTCACGTAATCACGCATTACGTAGAAAGCCAGGAAGAGCTACAAAACGCGCTTTAGAAAACATGCATTATATAATTAAGAAGGCAGCGAAACAATTAGAAGCGAGCGACTGACATATAAAACCATATTCAGCGGCTCACGTGAACTGACGCAGTGCGCAGACAAAAAGTAACAGTTCCAAAGAGTGCTGAACAAAAACCGAATTACACTACTACGCTCAAATAGATAAACCACACGCAGTGGCGCGGTAGTAAAGCATTCGTCTGTAGCGCCCACGTCCGAGGTTCGATTCCCGAGAGGGGATGCACTAAGTATGTACGCGCGCTTCTCGATTTATTTTAACCTCGCATCACATTAGTTTGAGACGTATGAAAATGCATGCGGTTAACGCAGAAAGACAGATCACCTATTCACCTATTGAAGCTTCATGAATAATGGATACTTTATTTGCGATCAATGATTGTTTTGGTAAAGCCATACTCAGTGTATTCATTAGATGAACGGTAAAAAAGTAAGAGCGAGGGGACGGTAACTTACTGAAGCACACAAGCAAAACCACAATAGCACGTGGGCTCGATGTACTGACTTGCGCGATCACATTCCAAAAAATATTTCTTTTCAAGTTCAATTTAGTCCATATGAGTCAAACTCAAAGCCCACGGGCCACATCCGGCCCGGCGTGTAATTATATCCGGCCCGCGAGATCATTTTATATACTGTATTATTGTTATTAATGGCCCGGGTATATGAAGC
>JANRMT010062820.1:19920364-19942686 GCA_026402145.1 Polypterus bichir lapradei
ATTGGTTTATTGTGAGTTTAATGAGAATTGTGGTGGAGAGTGTGCTTTGTGCACTGTGGCGATTAAATAAAGTCAACTTGAGGACTTTTACCTGATGTCTGGAGTCGTGGACAGGGGTTCAAGGGAGCGAGAGCGCCCCCTATCGTTCACACTATCTATCTATTACTGTATATAATGCATTTCTTATCTATCTATCTATCTATCTATCTATCTATCTATCTATCTATCTATCTATCTATCTATCTATCTATCTATCTGTTATAAAAATAAATGCAGATGAAAACAATGTAGAGGTGCATTGACTGATGTTGTATTGGCCAGGCTCATACTGTGCAATATTTTAAAAAACTGCTAAAAGCCCACTGAATTATAGGCATTAAGTTATCATATTCTTCAGGGATTTGCTCATTTTTACTAATCTCTACTTTTCTCTGCTTTCTTTCCAGGTTCTTCTATTGTGGTGTTTTCCGCCACCACCACCTGACCAAGGCCCAGCGCAGCCCCCTGAAATGCTTGAAAGATGGCATGTGCCCCCGCTGTCCACGAAACCCACTGTATTGAATCCTATGTGATGGACCATGGAAACAATGTGGCATGATTTAAGAACATTTATGTTAGGTGAAATGCCAAGTGGGGGCTGGTTGGTCTTTTGACCATGGAGCCCCTGCGGATTTTATTTATTTATTTATTTGTTTATTTAGCTTAACTGGAGTTTGTTTGTTTTTTCTGTCCTCCCAGCCATCTGACTCTTTCACCAGACTCATCTTTACTAACGTACAATATGATATTGCATATAAGGGAGCTACTCTTCTCTTAACTATGTATCTATGTTTTATAAGATCATATGAATTTATTTTTTTCTTTCTTAGATATCATTAATATTCTTACCTAATCTTATTTGTTTTTTCTTTTCTTGTAACTTTCTCTTTGACAACTTGTAAAGAACTTTGAGATACACAGTTTGCCTGAAAATGTGCTATATAAATAAATGTTGTTGTTGCCTTAAAGCTGCAGGGATCATCCTGCAGACTGTGTGGATTTGCGTGTTCTTCGTGTATCTGCATGATTTGCCCTTCTGGTACTCTGGTTTTCCTCCCACGTCACAAGACGTGTGGGTTTTATTAACCTGGGATTCTAAACCAGCCCTGTACAAAACTTTTTGAGGATGCACACTCTCATGGATTACATTCTGAGAAAACTCAATTTATAAAGTGCTCACCAATACATCAAAAAGGCCTGGTCTGTCTATGGATTTTTCAAAGGCATTAACTAATTTTAACAAAATTTAGCTTTGAGGTTAATGATTTCTGGCAGAAATCAGAAGAAACACAGAAGAAGCAGCACAGGAGGAGCTCTTCAGACAAAAGTAAATGCCACATCTCCTTTTTATTAGCCTGTCTGAAGCCTCATCAATCTAACATTGGTTACAAAAGAAATGCTTGACAATAATGACTTTTTCTGTTAAAAAGAAAATTATTAAAACTGAAAAGAATTTGGCACATTAGAATAATTGCAACTTATTGATCATCTTAGATCAAATGCCCAAAGTGTGCATTAGAAGCTCTCAGCGTGAGCAGCTGAAAACAGCAGTATTTAATTTAAGAGATCAGATTGTTCTGGAAGTACAATGACAGTTGTTTTCTGATGTGATAAAGGCGGGTATTTAATATAAAGGTGAAAACCAAGAAGTTTTCTCGAATTTTTTTTTTTTTAACTTTTCTATTATTATCTAAAGAAAGATATTATCAAAGTGAAGCCAGTAATAATACAGTTCTAGCATTACCAAATAATGGGCTTAGCTCTCCAATTTACAAAGCTCAATGCTGTGCGTTTATGTCCACCTCGGTGAACGAACCTGGGGAGTATTATTTATAAACAAAATTGAAGATGATAAATATAATTATATGCGTATTGAAGAGCATGTAAAAAAAAGAACCCATGATTAGTGGTAATCGATTTTCTTTTCCATGCTAGAATCAACAACACGAAGGAGTGCAACCTCATGGTTAGTAAAATGGGCTTTCAACTACAAGGGTTATCGGCTCGTGCAAAATCCAAAGTGTGATCCTGAGCATGTCACTTGATCTGCTTGTGCTTCGGATGTACCAAAGGTATGAAAACTTAAATGTGCATTTCAGGTAAAAGTATCTGAGAAATAAAGAATAATAATCTCGGAGGAAAAACGAACAGGAGTACCAGAAGGGCAAATCATGAAGATGCACAAGGAACGTGCAAATCCACACAGTCTGCAGGATGAGATTTGAACCCAACAAGGCAACAAGAACAACAACATTTATTTCTATAGCACATTTTCAGGCAAACAGGTTATCTCAAAATGCTTTACAAGATGTCAAAGAGAAAGTTACAAGAAAAGAAAAAACAAATAAGATTAGGTAAGAATATTAATGAATATCTAACAAAGAAAAAAATAAATTCATATGATCATATAAAACATGGATACATATTTAATAGAAGAGTAGCTCCCTTATATACAATATCATATTGTAAGTTTCTAAAGATGAATCCGGTGATATAGTCAGATGGCTGGGAGGAAAGAAAAAACAAACAAACTCCAGTTAAGCTAGATAAATAAATAAATAAATAAATTCTGCAGGGACTCCATGATCAAAAGACCACCCAGCCCCCACTTGGCATTTCATCTAAAATAAATGTTCTCTATAATAGATAGATAGATAGATATGAAAGGCACTATATAATAGATAGATAGATAGATAGATATGAAAGGCTCTATATAATAGATAGATAGATAGATATGAAAGGCTCTATATAATAGATAGATATATAGATATGAAAGGCACTATATAATAGATAGATAGATAGATATGAAAGGCTCTATATAATAGATAGATAGATAGATAGATATGAAAGGCACTATATAATAGATAGATAGATAGATAGATATGAAAGGCACTATATAATAGATAGATAGATGGATAGTGTCTATCTATCTATCTATCTATCTATCTATCTATCTATCTATCTATCTAAGTCTTTAATAATGGTGGTAAACTGCTAATGAATATGAGGGATTCACAGGTCCTATACTGAAGTATGTAATATCAAGAAAATTATGTCTGACTTAAGCCACTTTTGACCTTTCCAAGTGAAATTATTCTAGTAGGCCACATTGTACAAAAGTATAACCACTTAAATGATCCTTTGTTAAGTGTTATTAAGAACATAAATCCTACTATAGGGATTATATATCTACATTTCAAGTCATCATAAAAATACGCCACCATACAAGACGCTGTACTTTTAGCATTATTCCCACTCACGCTACAAAGGCATGGTTGGATTTTCAGCAAGCTCAAGTGATCAAGTGTTCCAGACATGGTGTTGCATATACAGTATGTGCCAAGTGATATTCATTTGGGTGTTAGTGTGTCTGCTGCTTTTTTCTGTCACACAGTAAGGGACAAGATGACATCTTGCTAATGTTCATGCATGTGTGCTGCTGTATGGGTACAAAACCTCTCTGATTGCAAATGCTGCCTAAAAGGTAAGGCTTACATCAAGCCGTGTCTCTAAAGGTCATAAAACTAATGTGGAGGAATATTTCTTGGTTGTCGTGGTTACCAACTTTGCCGGCATGTACAGTACAGAACACGGAGGCGAGTGTTAGAAATTCTACTGAAGCCAAAGGTGAATTCAAATTTGACAGCACGCAAATGGGCAGAATGGTTTTTTTATTTAATTATTTTTTTAAAGGGGGCTCACATGAACTCTTTCCCAGTTGTATTTTCCATTTCTTAGGATATGATGGAAAAACCTTTCAGTTGTTGGGAGCTAAGCTGTTCACATTTGTCATTTATTTTGTGCCACATGCCTTATGAAGCAGTAATGCCTTTTGCCTTTAAAAATGAGAAGGAGAACATGGTGTAGGGTGTGAGCTGATGAAACACTGTTCAGCTAATATTTACAGAAAGGAGAAATAAACACTAGGAGCCATGGATGTTTTTATTTTCATGATTTGCTGTGATGTTCTGGGTTGGCTCCATGCTCCTTGGCAGCTTGAGGCCAGAATCGTTGATAACTTGTCTGAGGAGGAGCCGGGCATAGGAGTACACACACAGAATCAGCAAGAGGTAGGCACAAGTGCTTTGTGCTTTTGTTAAAACCAACAAGGTGGGAAATAGTGCAGCGGTTCTTCTTAATTAATAAATAAATAAATAATCTATGGTAATAATAGATGGTTGACTTTGCGTCGAATCAGTGGTTGCTTAGAGTCCCGAATGAGGCACATTACCTGCATTGTGAGGGAGTGTCAGCTACGGCACTATAGCCATGTGGCGTGATTCTGACGGTGATTCGGCTCACAGAATCCTCATTGTTGAGGACCCAAGCGACTGGACCAGAACAAAGGGGACGCCCATGCAACACCTGGCTGTGGTAGATAGATGGTCATTTCTGGAGGGTGGGACTGGACTGCATATCTGCCTGGGGGGGTTACCAACTGATCTGTTTCATTGTGTGGTGGGTGCGACAACACGCTGTACCAGTATATGCTCCCCGGCCTGACCTGACCTGACCTATGGAGGTTACAAACAATAAGAAGACATTAAATGTCCCAAAAGCAGAATTCTTCTAGAAACAAACAAGCCACAGCACTTCCCTCTAAACACTGATGTCTCCTCTGCTTACCCTGGATGGGATTCTCCAGCCAGAGGAGACGTCCTCCCGAATGGCACAGCCAACCTTTAAAATCACAGGCTCGAGTCCCTGCTTCCGTCAACTTCAAAAGTTTAATGCATGCCAGTCAGTGCCGATACAGTTATATGGAGCTGTCATTGAAATGCATCGTCACTTCCTCTATAACAGTCTGGAATGGCAATGCATCTGCTCACTCCAAACATAAACTGCAGCGTGTTTTATGGACAGCAGAAAGAAATTGTAGGACTGAAAGTGAACTCCATTGAGATCCTGTATGCATCACAGGTCAGGAAACGGGCTGGAAATATAGACATAGACTACACTCACCTGGGCAACCATCTTTTTCACTTATTACCATCAAAGAAAGGTTAGTGATCATTAATGACAAGAACTATTGGACAAATAATGTTTCTTTCCTGCTGCAGTCACTATGGTTGAGCAAAGTTTCTGATTTGTCAGTATGTTCCAGATTTTTATTCTCCTCCTTCCTCTCTCATTATACAGTAAATTATTGTAGCATCCTGGCCAGGGTGAAGCCTGGAGGCCGAGGGACTTGTGAGTCTGTGGGGTGGGCAGTGAGCGGCAGGGGAAATGACCGATGCAGGCAGGAAGAAAAAGGGTTGGTATTCAAAATGGAAGAGATGGAAATGGAGACAGGGGTTTCTGGACGATTCGGGGACGACAAGAAGGTGTGGTAGGAGCATGGGGGAGGGAAGATTCTGAGTAGGGAACTGGAGGTTTCCTTTAAGGTATCTCTCAGGGCCACAACAATGAGACGTTTATAGACAATTCAAGTACTTCCTGCTCAATTTCCTTTGTTTTACATTTGTGTATTCTTCGTACACTGTTATGAGTAAATTGCTCTGCAATCACTTCTTTGTCCTGCTGTGTTTTACTTCCAAACTTGTTTTGGAGAAGTTGCTACATTCATTAATTTTATGTAGGACTGAATACAAGTTCTGATGTTACGTATTCAGAATACAAAAGTTAGCATTCAAGATTCATCTGATGGTAGGTTGCTAAAGATGTATTTAAGAATAGATAGACAAATAAATAGATAGATAAATAGATAGTTTATTAATCCCCAAGGGGAAATTCACAAAGAATACAGTTACTTAATAAAATTTAATACTGAATACTTTAAAACTGCATCTAAAAAATCATGTACATGTCGGCCCTTCATATCTGCGGATTCAATCAACCGTGGATTGAAAATGTTAAAAAAAAAAAGCAAACCTACACTGAATCCACAAAATGAAGTGATGTGTAGGCATACCCTGCTGTAGCCTCCTGACATTTCACAGATCCTCAGTCTCTCTCCAGCACTCGTTGTTTGAGCATTGTTTGTCTTGCGTCTCGTTTGTTTTCTACTCGGGTTGTGTGTGTGGCTGGTAAATTTATTCATTAATAGTGATGTGCAAGGAATGAACGAACAAATTAGTCCTTTTGTGCTTTGTCTCTGAATGAACGTACTGGTTCAGTGACATTAAAGAACAAATCTTTTCAAGGCATGTGCAGTATGTGCTATGTTTTATATAGAATTCTGCAATAGTCCGGGGCTACCATCTTAACTACAGGTAGTCCCCAGGTTACGGACATCCGACCTACAATTTACGAACAGGGCCGCAGCTGTGACGCATGTGCCTCAGTAACTGCCGCTCCGTCATCTTCAGCCTGGGGATGCTGCAAGCAGTGGCTGGACGGAGGCTATAGGGGGGCGATTTCGCTGCCTGTGCAGTGTAGTGTCCCTCGGACGGCTCCCAGTGTCAAGCGGTTTCACTGCCAGCCCACCACACAAGGCTGCCCCGTTCGTTCTCGGTGGGTTGCTGGTAATGCTGCAAGCGGTGACCTGGTTGTGGCTGAACGGAGGCCATTGAGGGTGAACGGGGAGGCGGGGGGTAGCATTGTAGTGTGCATCGGATGGCTTCCTATTGAATGGGCGCGATTCAATACCCGCCTTTGGCCGCACCGTGTTTGTTCTTGGTGGACGGACTCTGCAGGCAGCATACTGTAGTGGAGGTGACTGTGAGGTGGGCTGGTGATGAACTGCCTGTCGATGCCCCCATTCATTCTCAATAGCAAGCCTGCTTGTACTGTTACGCACATAGCAGGAAGTTGTCTCTTGTCAGTACATCAGACGTGTTGACGAATGTTCAATCAATCAATCAATCAACATTTATTTATATAGCACATTTTCATACAAAAAAATGTAGCTCAAAGTGCTTTACAAAATGAATAGAAAAATAAAAGACACAATAAAAAATAAACATAAGTCAACATTAATTAACATAGAATAAGTAAGGTCCTTCCTGCTGTGATAGTGTGGACAGTGCTGTGCAGAAGAGCTCATCTTAATCTTTTGTCTTCACCCTTCAACAATGCCTCTGAAACACAAATCTGATGCAAGTGCTGGTGATACAGTAAAGAAGAGAAAAACCATCACCATGGAAAATAAAGTAGAAATAATAAAAAGGTCAGAGAGAGGTGAAACGCCATCATTCATTGGCAGAGCACTTGGTTATAGTTGGTCAACAGTAGCATTTATTAAATTTATGTACCTGTTCCGACTTGCATACAAATTCAACTTAAGTACAAACCTACAGTCCCTATCTTGTACGTAACCCGGGGACTGCCTGTACATTTAAATGGCTGCTGTCTTTGAGAAAGCGGACATGACAACAACTAGCCAATGATTGACTTGGTAGATGACACCAAGCACCTCCCATTGTTTGGTTCACTCTGACTGAGTAACTATAACCGTGTCAGTTCACCGACTGATTGAATGAATCAGTATGCCCTTCTGCTGATCTGGAGAACCCCTGCAAGTTTGTTCACGAACTGCAGACAAGAGACTTGCAGTACAGTACACTGATCTAGTTTGCCGAAAGAATCAGTTCATGTATTGAGCCGAGGAACGAACTTCTGAACTAGTTCACTGAAAAAAACAGTTTGTGTACTCAACTGCAGACAAGAGACTCGCAGTACATTGAATCGCAGTTCAGTTCACTGATGATATACATATGGGAAAATGCATCAAAATGGACAAAAAAAGAAAGAAATTGCGAAATGGTTAATCCAAAACATGAAAATAATTTAGTCATATTTCAATGTTGTTATAGTTTTATCGTGATGTTTGCACCAATACAAAATTCTATTTGTATGATTGTTTTTTTTTTTAAATTTATTGTCGAAATTTTATTTATTGTCAAAAGATTATTACTATTATTATTATTATTATTATTATTAATATTATTGTTATTATTATTATGTGTGAATTACATATTTTATTGCTTGTTTTTTATATTGTTTGGAGATTAAAGTTGTTACACTGTTATGATACTATTCTAAATTTTAAACTAGAAAATATCTTGGTGTTTTTGAAGTGAACAAATCAATGATTCAAAGATTCAAATCATTTTGCTGTACTGAATGAAATGAATCGAATCACTAAAAAGAATCATTTTGCACATCACTAATGTTTAAGCACTGAGTGGTTTCTAAATGTTTTCTGTTAGGATACCTGGCGCTTGGCTTGCCTTGTGCTGGTTGTCGACAGAAAACAGTTTGCGACACGCAGTTTCCGTTTCCGTTTGCTTTGTAGGTGCGCTAAAATCTTTCATAAATCTTGTTCTCTTTACCCAGTTTTTTACATTTTTGTTGTTGCTTTATATTTGTTTGTGCTTTAATAAGTAGCAGTTAAGTTATTATTTGATGTTTTAAGAATATATGGAGGACATGCAAAACGCCTTGCCCCATCCTGTTGATTCTGGCTGTTTCTGTTTGCTTTATGTTGAGCTGAACTCTTTCATGAATCTTATTCTCTTTACCCAGTTTTCTAAAATCGTTTGATGTTGCTTTATATTTGTTTGAGTAGCAGTTTAATTATTATTTGATGTTCTAAGCAACAGCGCTGCAGACGCAGAGGAAATGTAAAATTGTTTGCGACTCCCTGGCTATTCTGTTTCCTCTTTAGACTATTGAGCTAATTGAAGCTTCAAAAGGACAATAACGTTAGAAGTTGATTTGAACGGTGATCTGTGGTTGTGGTTAACGTTGTTTGACCAGATAAGACATACTGTAGGTACACAGCGCAGAGCAGACCATCTGGAGTTAACAGGCATGTGGGCCCACCCCTTATTACGGCACACTCCAGGAATTGAGGGACCCGTGTAAAGGGTGGCTATATGTGCATCCTTTGTTTCTACAAAAAAAATGATTAAAAAAAAACAATTAAGAAGTCAAAACAATCCCTTAAAGGCTATGACGGAGCGTAAAATGGTATTTCTCGACGGGAAAATAACAATCTTTGCTGGATTTGATTTCAAATATACATGAGGATGTATGTATATATATATATATATGCAAATATTTTAGTAGTTAAGTCTAAGTATGCCATGTGAAAAATGCATAACCTGACTTTTTTGGGTTTTTTTTAGTGATCATTTTGTTTGTTAAGTTTGTTTCTTAAAAGCAGAGCACCTCAAGAATGTGAAATGGCTGAAGCACACTTCAAGTTACAGTCATTTTTTTTTCAAATATTCATCTTTTATTAATGAAAGTTTCCTAACTTAGCCACAGAGGATGCACAAACCAGTGTGTTTCTTCATGCTGGTCCCAAGCCCGGATAAATGGGAAGGGTTACGTCAGGAAGGGCATCCGGTGTAAAATTTTGCCAAATCAATATGCGGACAACAATACAAATATGACATTGTGATCTGTAGTGAGAGTAGGGAGCAGGTTAAGGAGACCCTGAAAAGGTGGAGATATGCTCTAGAGAGAAGAGGAATGAAGGTCAGTAGGACCACCAACACAGAATACATGTGTGTGAATGAGAGGGAGGTCAGTGGAATGGTGAGGATGAAGGGAGTAGAGTTGGCGAAGGTGAATGAGTTTAAATACTTGGGATCAACAGTACAGAGTAATGGGGATTGTGGAAGAGAGGTGAAGAAGAGAGTGCAGGCAGGGTGAAATAGGTGGAGAAGAATGTCAGGCGTGATTTGTCACAGACGAGTATCAGCAAGAGTGAAAGGGAAGGTCTAAAGGACTTTAGTGAGACCAGCTATGTTATATGGGTTGGAGACGGTGGCACTGACCAGAAAGCAGGAGACAGAGCTGGAGGTAGCAGAGTTAAAGATGCTAAGATTCGCATTGGGTGTGACGAGGATGGACAGGATTAGAAATGAGTAAATTAGAGGATCAACTGAGGTTGGGCGGTTTGGAGACAAAGTCAGAGAGGTGAGATTGTGTTGGTTTGGATATGTGCAGAGGAGAGATGCTGGGTATATTGGGAGAAGGATGTTAAGGATAGAGCGGCCAGGGGAGAGGAAAAGAGGAAGGTCTAAGCGAAGGTTTATGGATGTGGTGAGAGGAGACATGCAGGTGATGGGTGTAACAGAACAAGATGATGAGGACAGGAAGATATGGAAGAAGATGATTCACTGTGGCGACCACAAACGGGAGCAGCCGAAAGACGAAGAAGAATTAATGAAAGTTTCCTGAAAAGGTTGACTTCACTTGTTTTTGATGAACAGTAAAATCAGAGCATCTCTTTCATGTGATACTGAAGTGTATTTTCAGGTCACAATTTGTTATATTTGGGTTACCAAATTTATGAATTAGGGTTGTCACGCATGCGCGAGTAGGAGGCCGCGGACGGACCTGAAACCGCTTCGAAAGACGTTCGCCGGCAGGGAATGGCGGGGTACTAACCTTTCTGCTCTCTCTTTCAGGAAAAAAGACACTCCGCCATCATAACCTGCCCGCAGTACGTCCACTTCAGCCCTTCCTCCGCCATCTTCCCTGACGGCAGCAATCCCGTCATCCCTCACGCTTCCTTCCCAGCATTCCTCCACTTCCGGCTCCTCCTCTATAAAATGGCCGCCGACGCCTTTGAAGGGCGTCGCGCATATGAACATTTATGTTTATATATTTTGACCTGTTTGTAAAGGAAAATTTGTTTTTGTACAGTATATGGGGCCGGAAACCCCAACCCTTTATGCTGTGTGTTCTCTTCTTTTTACAGGGTATACATCAATTCCTGAAAGTATTTGAAAAGTATTCATACAGTGTTCAGAATAAGTTACACATTTTGAGTATTCAATCAGAATGCAAATCTGAATACGTTAAGGACTGTATATTCAAAATTCAGTAAGTGAATACTTTTTTAGGGTGTTATATTACCAGGTGGGAGTACAATTCTCATATACTATAGAGTTTTATATATGTTTATTTACTGTATATAATGCTGTCATGTATTGTATATATTGTGTCATTTAATTCTACCTTGTTATGCGTATGTATGGATCACCAAAGGAAATTCCTATCAACTGCCTAGAAAGTATAGGCAATAGAGTTCAAGTTCATAGTTTGAAAATAAAATCATTATCTACACTTTACAAACCTACACAGAATGCTGTTAAGATATCATATGATTTGGAAATGTTGTTTCAATCAAATTGGACATTGTACAAATACTGATTTGGGTGCATCATAACTGAAGAATGGGTGACGTTTATGGGTAGCTGAACAAAAGTGCCCAGAGCCTAAAAATGGGAAGAACCTAAGCTGTTGATGTTTAAATATCTTCAGGTCTTCAGCAAACATGTAGTATTAGCAAAGAACAGATCAGACCAGACTGCCTTCTTCCATTGACCGAAGGTTCAGTTCCTACACTCACATATCCATTGTAAGCACTTCCAACCCGGACACTCTGACTGGCCTGTGGCTATGTAGTCCAGTACACAGCAGCATTTGATACACTGTGTGTCATGACACATTGGTCCCATAACCAACATTAAAATTATCTGTGATTTGTGCCACAGTGGCAGAGTGGTGACTTCTGAGGTGAGGGATCTACACTGGCAATCGGAAGTTTGCCGGTTTGAATCCCAAAAAAGCCAAAAGCGATTCCACTCCATTGAGCACTTGAGCAAGGCCCCTAACCTGCAATTTCTCCATCTTGGGTATGACGTTAATCTCCATCCAGCCCTACAAGCAGTTCCTCCAACTTGCAGGAAAAACTCAAGGGTTGGTGGCAGGATTGGCGCTCCAGCCACTGTAAAAAAAACTCACGCTGTTCCATTCCATTCAGACTAGTGTGGTGCTGAGGTGTCACCTGTTGGACGGCTGTGCTCGGGTCCTAATTTTGGATCCTAAGGTGGTCTGAAGTATTGTTGGTGCAACAATGTTGCATACTCCTAACCCCCCTCTCTCTGTGCCACAGCAGCCCTTCTGTTGAAATATACCAGACATGACAGCCTGAGTTGTCCTGATGTATCAATTACTCTTACCCTTTTAGTGGTATGTGGTTTTTCCCTCCTCAGACCACTGTCAGTAAGTATTCACTTTGCTGTTTTGGAAATATGCTGACCCAGTCATCCGGCACTACCAATTTGTCACTTATCTGAGGCTAAGGGTCTGTGCTGGTGTCTTGATGTTTGTTGGTTCAAGTTTTGTTACTGACAGAAGAGATCTTATTCCATTGGGCCCTTGAGCAAAGCCCTTAACCTGAAAATTGCTCCAGGGGCACTGCACAATGGGGGCTGACCCCGCATTCTGACCACCAAAGGTCATGCGAAAAGACCATTCCCCCTCAGCAATTAATAAATCACATCAAATCAAAAATCCAAAAAAAATACAAGGATCAAAGTCCCACAAGCCTTCAGAGCTGCCCAAATCTTGACAACAAGTCCCTTATGTCAACTTAGTGTCTAATACATCCCTGACCTTAACATGAGCTGCTCTGATTGGATAGTCGATGTGATTCACCTTATATTGTAGTGATCATAATAGAGGGTGTCCCAAAATTCACACAAGAAGTAATTTTGATAGAGAACACAGGTTTTTCATAAAGTATACAGTATAGGGTTATGTATGGAATAGCATATCGGGTAAATGGCCTCCACGGCTTTGCTGCACATACGCACTTTTTTGTCGAAATTTTTCATGACCGTTTTGCATAAATGTGGCTGAATTTCGTTGATACAGCGCTCAATTTCCTCCTTCAAGGCGTGGGTGGTCGTGGGCTTGATGGCATAAACCTTAGACTTCAAAAAACCCCAAAATAAAAGTCCAAAGGCATTAAATTGCATGATCTGGGCAGCCAATTCTGATCACCAAAATGGGAAATTACACAACCAGGAAAATTGCGAACTATAGCTGCCAAACCTTCGTTATTTTTAAAATATTGCTCAACAATGAAAACGCGTTGTTCTTTCGTGTAGCTCTCCATTATTAATAACCCTGAACTGTGAGCTGTCACGCTTTTTTTTTGTTGGCAACACTTTACCGCACAAAGGGCGCCAAATTCAAATCTTACATGAATTTTGGGACACCCTTTATTTTGGCTCATCAATGCATATACTAATTTTGTATTTTATTTGACTAAAAATTTAGAACTGTGGTGGGCTTGAGCCCTGCCCGGGATTTGTTCCTGCCTTGCGCCCTGTGTTGGCTGGGATTTGCTCCAGCAGACCCCTGTGACCCTGTGTTAGGTTATGGCGGGTTGGATAATGGATGGATGGATAAAAATTTAGAAAAGAAGTTTGTTAGACGCTAGATATATATATATTTTTTTGTGCAACACTTAATTCATTAGAGCAGGCGTCGCCAAGTCCAGTCCTGGAGGGCCACTGTGGCTGCAGGTTTTCATTCTAATCCTTTTTTTAAATAAGTGCCCAGTTTGTGCTGCTAATTAACTTTCAATTTTAATAGAATTGCTTTTTTCAGCTTCGTTCCCACTGAATTTCTCCATCGTTCCTTCATTTCTTTCCTTAAATGGCACCCAAATAGAAATGAAATATGAAGTGAGTGAGCCAACAGAAGACCAACTAAGTCAGGGCCTCAAAATCCAACCAATTTCACTCCAACCAGCTGCTTAATGAGGTGCCAATTGTTGTTGTTAATTAAACCCGTTCTTTAATTTTGTGGTTTGTTGCTGCTTTTGTGGTGCATTAGCAGACATTTCCCAAATTGTTGATTTTCTCTTTTCTAAGAGCACTGGGAAAATATTTTGGGGACCTGAGCAAATCAACATTCCTGAGACTTTCACATTTCTTTATTTTCAGATATTGTATGATGGATACCAGTTGATTTGGCTCATTTTGTATCTCATTAATGTTTGGCTGCTAATTAAGGAAAAAGAAACAATTAAGGGGTCTGAGTCTTCGGGAGCAAGTCAATTAAAATGAATTCAAAAGAAGTTAATTAGCAGCAAAAACAGGTCGCTCATTAAGAAAAGGGTTACAATGAAAACCTGCAGCCACGGTGGTCCTCCAGGACCGGAGCTGGTGACCACTGAATTAGAGGGCAGAGCAGTGGCAGCACTGCTATCTCACAGTAAGGAGACTCGGTTTTGCATCCCAGATCCTCCCTGCGAGGAGTTTGCATGTTCTCCCCGTGTCTGCGTGGGTTTCCTCCCACAGTCCAAAGATATGCAGGTTAGGTGGACTGGAGATACTAAATTGGCTCTAGTGTGTGGATGGGACGTGTGTGTGTGTATTTGTATTTGCCCTGTGATGGACTGGTGCCCTGTCTTGGGTTTGTTCCTGCCTTGCACCCTATTCTGGCTGAGGTAGGCTCCAGCACCCATGTGACCCTGTTAAGGACTAAGCGGGTTAGAAAATGACTGACTTAAACCATTCCAGTACTTGCAGAATTTTGAAAACATCTAACAAATGTAGTTACATCACTGCACCACTGGTCCAAAACCAAATCCTTCTACGCACCCGTGTGACCCATTGCCTTTATTTTGACAACACGTTGGCTTCTTTGGTTCCCAGTCACATATCGATAGCACTGACCTTGGGTCCTCAGACAGCTCGGGGACACATTCAACAAAGCTCCTTTCATCAACTCCATCCTGTACGGAGTTCTTCATGCTCATTTAATATGGATTGCAACCACTGAAGTGAAGAAACGGCTCAGGCTGATGATGTCAGTTGCTCTATTATGTGTGTAACTGTAATGTGGTTCTTTACCAAGCAGCTTGCATCTCATTTTACAGTGATTGCATTTAATAACTAGGATTGGAAAAAAAATGGCTCCCATTCAATCATTACTTTTTCTTAAAAATTACTCTCTGATGTGTGATCACACATCGAGCATCAACAAAATGAACATTCAATTACATTACACAGAACAAATTGTTAATTTTCCTTAACATGATTGAACAAGCTGTTGATGCAATTTACATTAGTAATGGAATATTCTGCGAGGGTCCTGTAGGATAGAAGACGTCCCTGATCAAAATTCATAAGAGGGTCAGTCTTGAATAACTAAACTCTCTTCTTATTTTAATGAGGGTTGAATACAATTACTGATTGATGCTTCACCAGATAGAGAATACTACAGCCCAGCAGCTGAATGTGCCAGCTAGATTAACTTTTAAGGAATATTAAAATAATGCTGCCGTCTGACCCTTTATTTTTATATCACTGAATGTGCTTGTGTTAGTTGGTCCTGTTCAGTACGTGTATTACATAACGGAAGACCTTTCTTTGAGGCATTTTGTTCTAGAAGTGTTTCAAAAGCATTTCTGGAATGCTGCGGCATGTATTCTTTGTGAATCTACATGAAATGAACAGTATGGTATAAAATAAAGATTGATTGATTGATTGATGTTCTGCAAACCTTGAAAATATGAAGGTAAGTCAAAAAAGTATTTGTGATTTATTTATAAAAAATAATGTCATCTTTGCTTGAGCATTGTATTCTTGACATAACCCTTGTGGGGTGTTTTACCTGGTTGAGTTTAGGTAGCGTCATCGACCGTCGTAAGTAAGGACAGGAACTCAGTTTATTCCCATTTACTCAGAAAAGGATGAAATCAAATAACAAGTGCTCAAAGACATGAAAATGAATTGAAATAGCTTTACCCGTTTGGCTAACATGACGTTGCTTTTCTATTGAAGGCAAGCCTGTGGTTTGGAGCTCTGTCTTGTGGGTCGCTCGTCTTCCAAATGAGAAGGTGCCGCTCGAGAGAGCTCTGTTTTTACTGCTCATAGACCGGAAGGGGTGGAGTTTGTTGCCTTCATTGGGCGGCTTCTTAGAGGTGTGGCTGGAAAATAGGGCAGGTCTCCTGGGCAGCTGAGGCACCATGGATTCCTGCAGGGCACCCTGGGAGTTGGAGTCTGGCACAGCCTTGTTGGGTTCTGTGGGGGCTGCCAGGGGGAGCTGCAGAGCCCTACTTTGGGAATACTCCCAGGACCACCTTAAAAGGAGCAGCCTCACTCCATTCAGAGAGCCAGAGTCGGGTGGAAGAGGATGAAGCTTGCTGGAGGAGGAGGGAAGGCAAGAGAAGGAAAGGAAAGGAAAGAAAAGAAAAGAAGAGTGTCGACTGTGCTTTAAACTGTTCTGTACTTTTGGGAGCGAAAAAGAAGCGATGCCCCAGCAGAAAATAAACGTGTGCTGTGTTGAACTTGGGCTCTGTGTCTGTCAGTTTCGGGTTAGGGTGGCTGTACGCACCCTGGTGGTCCACATTATCTGTCATATAGTCGGACAGTCAGTCAGTCATCGTCCAACCCACTATATCCTAACACAGAGTCACGGGGGTCTGCTGGAGTCAATCCCAGCCAACACAGGGCACAAGGTAGGAAACAAAGCCCGGGCAGAGCGCCAACCCACCGCAGGACACACACACACACACCAAGCACACACTAGGGACAATTTAGGATCACCAATGCACCTAACCTGCATGTCTTTGGACTGTGGGAGGAAACCCACGCAGACACGGGGAGAACATACAAACTTCACGCAGGGAGGACCCGGGAAGCGTACCCAGATCTCCTTATTGTGAGGTGTCAGCAGTGCTACCACTGTGCCGCTGTCATATAGTGCCTTTGATATCGACACCAACAGCAACATTTATTTCTGTTGCATGTTTTCATACAAATGATGTAGCTCAAAGTGTTTTACAAGATGAAGAAAGAAATAAGAAAAATATAAGAATAAGATTAGGCAATACTAAGTAACAAAGAATAAAGTAAGGTCCGATTGGCCAAGAGGACAGAAAAATTAAAAAATAAAAAAAAAACTCCAGAGGTCTGGAGAAAAACAAAATCTGCAGGGGTTCCACAGTTAGGGTCCAAATTGTACATTTTTGTGATATCCTGGAACAGAAGTGAATTAAAACTTATCCTGACAGGAAAGACAGTTGTCAAAATAATAGAAGAATTTCTATAAAGTGGGTACTCTGGAGATAAGATAATAATGGCTGAAAAGTGGAGGAACCAGAACAAGATGTATCAAGTCCCCTATGCTACAAGATCAGTCAGTCATCGTCCAACCCGCTATATCCCAACACAGGGTCACGAGGTTCTGCTGGAGGCAATCCCAGCCAGCACAGGGCGTAAGGCAGGAACAAACCCGGGGCAGAGCGCCAACCCACCGCAGGACACACGCACACACCAAGCACACACTAGGGACAATTTAGGATCCCCAATGCACCTAACCTGCATGTCTTTAGACTGTGGGAGGAAACCAAAGCCCCCAGAGGAAACCCACACAGACACGGAAGAACATGCAAACTCCATGCAGGGAGGACCCAGGAAGTGAACCCAGGTCTCCTTACTGCGAGGCTGCTACAAGATGGTAGGTGATATTGTGTACTGCTGTTCCCAAATGGATCCAAAGTTCTGGGATTCCGTTTTTGTTGGCTAGGAGGAGTCTGGATAACCTACGCTTGGTTGTATGGGTTTTTCTCAGAGTTTTTCTCAGTTTTCCTCCCAAATCCCTTAAGACATGTAGATTTGTTAATTGTGTATTTCATATCGGCCACCACAATGGACTGGCACACTCTGTGGTGCTGTCTACTGCTTTTTGTTTTTGATGTATTTAAACAAATCTTTACTCTCATATGTGATAGTTCTGTGTTTAGTGAGTAGTACTGTATAGTCTATTCTTGCATTTTTGCTTTGGGAGTTGTTGTATCACTCAGTGCTGTGCAAGAACAAATTTGTTTGTACTGTTGTGTTGTATTTCTGAGGTGGCCATGACAGATATATCAGTTGTAGTATGGCCAGTAGGGGGGAGGCAGCTTGTCAGGACTCTGACTGTGTCTGGCTTGTCTGACTTCTTTTCTATAATCTGGCAGTGGTTTATAATTAGCTGATGGACAGACATTGCTAATTTTCATTAATGTTAATTAGTTTCTACTTTGTTTTGATGTATTTGCGCCAACGTCATTTGTCATATTTCTGTATTTACTGAGTGCTTTCATCTGTTCTTGCATTTTATCTTGAGAGTTGTCGCTGCGCTCTGTGCCTCCACTTGGTGAGGAGCGTCATATACAGTCATATGAAAAAGTTTGGGAACCCTGCTCTGCCTGCATAATAATTTACTCTCCTTTCAACAAAAAAGATAACAGTGGTATGTCTTTCATTTCCTAGGAACATCTGAGTACTGGGGTGTTTTCCGAACAAAGATTTTTAGTGAAGCAGCATTTAGCTGCATGAAATTAAATCAAATGTGAAAATCTGGCTGTGCAAAAATTTGGGTTCCCTTGTAATTTTGCTGATTTGAATGCCTGTCACTGCTCAATGGTGATTACTTACAACACCAAATTGGTTGGATTAGCACGTTAAGCCTTGAACTTCATAGACAGGTGTGTCCAATCATGAGTGGTAAAAGGTATTTAAGGTGGTCAATGAAGAGTGACAGCATGGGATCCTCAAAGCAACTCTCAAAAGATCTCAAAACAAAGATTGTTCAGTCTCATGGTTTAGGGGAAGGCTACAAAAAGCTATCTCAGAGGTTTAAACTGTCAGTTTCAACTGTAAGGAATGGAATCAGGAAATGGAAGACCACAGGAACAGTTGCTGTTAAACCCAGCAGGTCTGTAAGGCCAAGAAAAATACAGGAGCGGCATATGCGCAGGATTGTGAGAATGGTTACAGACAACCCACAGATCACCTCCAAAAATCTGCAAGAACATCTTGCTGCAGATGGTGTATCTATGCATCATTCTACAATTCAGCACAATTTTCACAAAGAACATATGTATGGCAGGGTGATGAGAAAGAAGCCCTTTCTGCACTCACGCCACAAACAGAGTAGCTTGTTGTATGCAAATGCTCATTTAGACAAGCCAGATTCATTCTGGAACAAAGTGCTTTGGACTGATGAGACAAAAATTGAGTTATTTGGTCATAACAAAAAGCGCTTTGCATGGCGGAAGAAGAACACCGCATTCCAAGAAAAACACCTGCTACCTACTGTCAAATTTGGTGGAGGTTCCATCATGCTGTGGGGCTGTGTGGCTAGTTCAGGGACTGGGGCCCTTGTTAAAGTCGAGGGTCGGATGAATTCAACCCAAAATCAACAAATTTTTCAGGATAATGTTCAAGCATCAGTGACAAAGTTGAAGTTACTCAGGGGTTGGATATTCCAACAAGACAATGACCCAAAACACAGTTCGAAATGCTCGGCAGCCATCAAATTTAACTGAACTGGAGAGAATTTGTATGGAAGAGTGGTCAAAAATACCTCCATCCAGAATCCAGACACTCATCCAAGGCTATAGGAGGCGTCTAGAGGCTGTTATATTTGCAAATGGAGGCTCAGCTAAGTATTGATGTAATATCTCTGTTGGGTGCCCAAATTTATGCACCAGTCTAATTTTGTTATGATGCATATTGCATATTTTCTGTTAATATATTAAACTTAATGTCACTGCTGAAATGCTACTGTTTCCATAAGGCATGTCATATATTAAAAGGAAGTTGCTACTTTGAAAGCTCAGCCAATGATAAACAAAAGTCCAAAGAATTAAGCGGGGTTCCCAAACTTTATCATATGACTGTAAGAACAAAGTTGTTTGTGCTGTTGTGTTGTATTTCTGAGGTGGCCATGACAGATCGGTCATTGAGCTCTGTGAAGAGGTTTGCTTGTGTTCTGTTTTGTGTGTTGTATTTACCCCATTTTTTTGACACCCAATGCACAGGGTCTCTCTCTCTAAACTGCCATTCAAAACTTTTTTTTCCTGCAAGGTTTTTTATTCTTGTTAAAGCTGGGGAGTTGTCAAAAAGCCCATTGTTAAAGCCCATTGATGCCTTCCTTGTGTGGCTGTGAGCTATAAAAGAAATAAATTGTTGTTGCTGTTGCTGTGCACCCAGTGCCACCAGTATAAGCTCCAGACCATACAAACATGAATTTTATTCAGCGGGTTTGAGAATGGGAGAAACACTTCTACACTTCTTTTTTGTCTGGAAATATTTCTTGTTAATTTTAATGTGATAAACACACATTAGCCTTTTGTTTATCCAATTATGATAATCACCTTTGAAAAATGAATATGAAATTTGTTTTCAAATCATTTAATTACTTAAGGGCTACAAGTAATATATTTAAAATTATGCTATATTATAACAAAGTCTTTTGGGCTTCAGATATGGTACTAATAAAGAATATACATAAAATGCCTATAAAATTTAGATTTTGCCTTAAAGCAATAAAAAAACAACAAAACAACAAATAAAAGTTTTTTCCGTCTCATTGACAGCACTTTTTTTTTTCTCGCTTGTATGCTGGCTATTTGGCTGATTGCTTTAACAGTATATTGACTAAATAGCTTCCCTGGAGTTCATTTTTTAATTAAGATTGTAATAAAGCAGCCTAGTTTGCAGTAATACAAAGCGGAAGATGGTGGTTTTATTAGAATACACCAAAGTCTTGTTTTCAATTCAAATTTGTCACCCTGGGTACAATCTTGTCAGAAAAATAAGTAAACACAAAGCAATGAAATAACTAGAGAGGAGAGAGGTTGGGAGTGTGCGCTGATTAGCGCGTTGCTGCATCCACCACGCGACGAAACCACCTGGATTGGGACCCAAGTGCGACGGGTGACACTTCAGCGCCACACTGGAAGAGTGGGAGGTTTTCTACTGTGGCTGGAGTGCCAAACCTGCCAAAAAACCCCAAATTTCCCTTGCAAGTTGGAGGACCTGCTTGCAGGGCTGGATGGAGATTAACGTCATACCCAGGACAGAGCGATTAAAGGTTAAGGGCCTTGCTCAAAGGCCCAATGGAGTTGAGTCACTTCTGCCGTTTGCGGGATTCAAACCGGCAACCTTCTGATTTAAGCTGTCAGCTTAAAAAAAAAGGGCAAAGCAAAAATATTTCTTGGAATATAAAAAGTAAGCGTGGGTTGGGTGTTGAGCACATTTATGCTTCATTGACAAACTGAACCTTGGTTTTGATTCAGCTCTTCATTACTTTCTCACATACATAGTATGCAGGGTGGTCCAGATCTAATTATGCAAATCCAGATTGCCTGGATGACGATTCCAGTTCGGCGCGAAGACAATTCTTCATGTCATCAGTTGCACACTTCTCGATGGTCAGGGATTTTTCGGGTGATTTTTTATGTAATAAACTTAATAAGTTATAGCGTAATGAAAATTGCATAATTAGATCTGGACCACCCTATAGAGAAAGCATAGGAATCGTGAAAAAATTGGACCTCGAGATTTTGATGAATCTTGATTTTTTAGACCTTCCTGAGTCCGAAAATACCATTTTTGACATTATTTCTGTCTGTAAACACAATAACTCGTAAACGCTTTGACCTCAGTCAATAAGATTTTATACACCTGCTTTATATCTAAAATAAGGAATCAACTTTTGGGTGGCAACCGGAAGTGGTACTTTAACTGAATACTTTCCAAATTATTGTTGTTATTGTTTACATCCCCCCTCAAGCGAACACGGAGATAGCGAGTGACATCATCCATTCCGCAGTCGCTAAGTTACAAACGCAGCACCCCGAGGCGCGTGTGCTAATCTCTAGAGACTTTAACCATGTGACGCTGGACAAACCATTACCTGCCTTCTCCCAGTATGTGGATTGTAACACCCGGGGAAATAGGACTATCGACCTACTGTATGCAAACGTTTAAGATGCATACAGTGCCACCCCGCTGCCTGCGCTTGGGAAAGCAGATCATAACCTGGTTCTGCTTCAGCCTCACTACAAACCAAGAGTGAGGGCGCTACCTACAACCACACGCTCATTCAGGAAGTGGTCCCCTGAGGCAGAGCAGACTCTGAGAGACTGCTTTGGAACTACAGACTGGGATATATTGCTGGGGTCACATAGTGAGAACATTGAAGAGGCTGTTGAATGCACAACTGATTACATCAACTTCTGTATGGACATTGTAGTTCCAGTAAGAACAGTACGCTGCTATGCTAACAACAAGCCATGGATTACAAGTGACATCAAAGGCCTTTTGAACCAGAAGAAAAGGGCTTTTAAAGGTGGTGATCAGCATGAGCTCAAGCGCGTGCAGAAGGAACTCCGAGTCCAGCTCAGGGCGGCGAAAGAGCAGTACAGGAGAAAGCTGGAGCAGAAGTTGCAGAACAACAGCATGAAGGAAGTGTGGGATGGGATGAAGATTATCACTGGCTGCAGCTCGAAGCAGGGTGCCGCCATCGAGACAGACATGGAGAGAGCAAACCAAATGAACAACTTCTTTAATAGGTTTGATCACCCTAACCCACTCTCACCTCAGAGTACTGCATCCTCCAACCATCCTTCTGCTGATACCAGCATAGGTGAGACATCCCCACCCACAATTACAGCAGCCCATGTGAGCAGAGAGCTGAAAAGACTTCGTGCCAGCAAAGCAGCGGGTCCAGATGGTGTATCGCCA
>JANRMT010062820.1:19947686-19957686 GCA_026402145.1 Polypterus bichir lapradei
CTGGAAAATGGCAAATATCATTCCATTATATAAAAAGGGTGACAGGGCAGATCCAAGCAACTATAGGCCAGTAAGCTTAACATGCATCACAGGAAAATTAATGGAAGGAATTATTAAGGATAAGATTGAGCAACACATGGCAAGGACAGGAGTTATTCTGACCAGTCAGCATGGGTTCAGAAGAGGGAGGTCGTGCTTTACTAACATGCTGGAATTCTATGAGGAGGCAACAAAAGCATACAATCAAAGTGGAGCATATGATATTATTTATCTGGAAATTTTAGAAAGCATTTGATAAGGTGCCACATGAGAGGTTGGGCATCAAGTTAAAAGAAGTGGGAGTTCAGGGTGATGTTTTTAGATGGGTGCAGAATTGGCTCAGACACAGGAAGCAGAGGGTGATGGTGCGAGGAACCTCATCAGAACTGGCCGATGTTAAGAGTGGTGTTCCACAGGGGTCAGTGCTAGGGCCGCTGCTATTTTTAATATATATAAATGATTTAGATAGGAATATAAGTAACAAGCTGGTTAAGTTTGCAGATGATACCAAGATAGGTGGATTAGCAGATAATTTGGAATCCGTTATATCATTACAGAAGGACTTGGATAGCATACAGGCTTGGGCAGATTTGTGGCAGATGAAATTTAATGTCAGTAAATGTAAAGTATTACATATAGGAAGTAAAAATATTGGGTTTGAATACACAATGGGCGGTCGGAAAATCGAGAGTACACCTTATGAGAAGGATTTAGGAGTCATAGTGGACTCTAAGCTATCAACTTCCCGACAGTGTTCAGAAGCCATGAAGAAGGCTAACAGAATGTTAGGATATATAGCACGATCTGTGGAGTACAAGTCCAAGGAGGTTATACTCAACCTTTATAATTCACTGGTGAGGCCTCATCTTGAGTACTGTGTGCAGTTTTGGTCTCCAGGCTACAAAAAGGACATAGCAGCACAAGAAAAGGTCCAGAGAAGAGCGACTAGGCTGATTCCAGGACTACAGGGGTTGAATTATGAGGAAAGATTAAAAGAGCTGAGCCTTTACAGTTTAAGCAAAAGAAGATTAAGAGGTGACATGATTGAAGTGTTTAAAATTATGAAGGGAATTAGTACAGTGGATCGAGACTGTTATTTTAAAATGAGTTCATCAAGAACACGGGGACACAGTTGGAAACTTGCTAAGGGTAAATTTCGCACAAACATTAGGAAGTTTTTCTTTACACAAAGAACGATAGACACTTGGAATAAGCTACCAAGTAGTGTGGTAGACAGTAAGACTTTAGGGACTTCCAAAACTCAACTTGATGTTTTCTTGGAGGAAACAAGTGGATAGGACTGGCGAGCTTTGTTGGGCTGAATGGCCTGTTCTCGTCTAGAATGTTCTAAAGTTCTAATCATTTTTCTTTTTAATCTCCTCAGACAAGTCTCTCTTTTGCTTGTCTGGTCCATGTTCAGTGTGGGACACACATTGGCACTGAACATCAGAGTGATGACTTTTCTCCACTTAAATCAGCTGAATGACTGCACAATTGTAGACATGTGTGATACTAACTTAAAAAAAAAAGATAGTTTGACAAATCACCTTAATTCAATTATTTGTGATCTTTTCTAGCAGTCCCAACAAATGTGTCCAAGCCATTATAGAGTATCTTTGTAGAATAAGCAGTACTTGATCTATTTACACGCTTGCTTTGCTTTTCTCAATGACATATCAAAGGCATGCAGGTATAATTTCTTTTCATTTCATCACTTTTCAAGAGGCATACAGTACTTTTTCAATGAGCTCTAAGGGTACCAACAAATCTGGTCCACATCTGTAAGTATTATGAAGGCAGCTGTGTTTTTGTGAACCTTCCCCAGATCTTTGCCTCCACACAATCCTGTCTCAGAGCTCTGCAGGCAGTTCCTTCAACCTTGTGGTTCCATTTTTGCTCAACTTTGGGACCTTCTAAAGACTGATGTGTGCCTTTTCTAATCGTTTGCCACATCTCAACTTTGATCAAAAGAATTTGGTGCACCTCATACAACGCTATCGTTACCTCTAGCCATGTACCTCTGATCATGGAGCTTAAATTTCTGCATACTACAAACTCATCTCATAGCTGGCATCTTAACCCCCTGTCATTAGCTGATGAGAATTGTACAGAATTCATATCCAAGCAGGTTCAGGTCAAGTCAGGTGCATTGCTGCACACACCACATGACGAAACAGCTCAGGATCCTAGTTGGCAACCTCTCAGGCAGACACATGGTCTAGTCCAACCGTTCAGAAATGACCCTCTATCTGCTGCAGCCAGGTGTTACGTGGGTGTCCCCTTGTCCTGGTCCAGCCAGTTGGGTCCTCAACAATGAGGATCCTGTGAGCCGGATCACTCTCAGGGAATCGCACCACATGGCCATAGTGCCGTAACTGACGCTCCCTCACAATGCAGGTAGTGTGCCTCATGTGGGACTCCATGAGCAACACAAAGTCAAACGAACGGTACCCAAGGGATTTTCCGGAGAGACACAGTACCAAAGGAGTCCAGTCTTCATCTCAGGTCACTGGATAGCGTCCATGTCTCGCAACCATATAGCAAAAGAGGAAGCACCAGGACTCTAAAGACTTGGACCATTGTCTATTTGCATAGATATTGGGAGTGCCACACACCCCTTTGCAACAACCTCATGATCCAACCATGCTCTCCAAATCCCTCTACTGACTTCACAGGAAGAGTCACCAGAGACATGAATGTCACTGCTGAGGTAAGTAAACCTCTCGATGAGGTCAACACTTTCTCTGTAGACAGACACACTGTTGATGGCGATGCCCAAGAGGTCATTAAAGGCCTGGATCTTGGTTTTTATCAGGACACTCACAAGCCCAGACACTCAGACTCCTCACTCAGTCTCTCGAGAGCCCCAATCAGAGCCTCCATTGACTCTGTGAAGATCACAGCACCGTTGGAAAAGCCAAAATCAATGAATTTTCACCAAAAGATGACACACAGCTGCTGGATCCTACTACCCTGCCCAACACTCAGTCCATGCAAGCATTGAACAGAGTTGGAGCAGAACACACCCCTGATGAACCCCAACTGGGAAAAATGCAGAGGTTCTGCCTCCACTCTACACAGCACTCCTAGTACCAGTGTACAGGCCAGCCGTAATATCCAGCAACCTTGAGGAGATCCCACAAAGTCTCAGGATGTCCCACAGGGCAGCTCAAGCAACTGAGTCGAATGGTTTACGAAAATCGACAAAGGCTGCAAAGAAACTCTGCAGATAGATGCAAACAAATTGATTATTTTCTTGAGACAAATGCATCCTCAGAGGTCTCAGCAGGTATACTCTGAGAAACTGAAGGCATTTTTAATAGATTATTTCATATCCTTCTCATCAAAATAACTGGAAACCAAGACGGTGCCTGAGTTAATCAGAATAGATCTAGAATACACCAGGTCTCCAAATGAGGCACTCTATAGGAAAAGACAGGTTTTACAATCTCAGTTTAACCTCTTGACTCCTAAACAAACGGAATCGTTTATCTTTAAATCGTCATCTTAATGAATATAGAGAAAAGGCCAAAAAGATCTTAGCACAACAAATCCACAAGCAGGAAATCCGTCATGTAATAACATCAATTTAAAGAATGGGATGCACCCAAGTTAAATTTCAAGTGTACTAGCAAAGAGTTTGAATATTTGTGTGTGATAAGCCAACTACAGAGGCTGATCAAAAGGGCTCGGCAGATAAAAGCAGGGTCCGAATACCAGATGTCATCTTTTGACCAGGTCTTCAAGCTGTATTGTAGCTCAAGCGTGTGCAGAAGGAACTCCAAGTCCAGCTCAGGTTGGCGAAAGAGCAGTACAGGAGAAAGCTGGAGCAGAAGTTGCAGAACAACAGCATGAAGGAAGTGTGGGATGGGATGAAGATTATCACTGGCTGCAGCTCGAAGCGGGGTGCCACCATTGAGAGAAATGTGGAGAGCAAACCAGATGAACAACTTCTTTAACAGGTTTGACCACTCTAACTCACTCTCACCTCGGAGTACTGCACCCTCCATCCATCCTTCTGCTGATACCAGCATAGGAGAGATTTTCCACCACCCACAATTACAGCAGCCCAGATAAGCAGAGAGCTGAGGAGACTTTGTGCCAGCAAAGCAGTAGGTCCAGATGGAGTATCGCCATGACTGCTGAAGGCCTCTCGTTAGAGCTGGGGAGTCCTCTACAGCGCATCTTCAACCTGAGCCTGGAATAGGGGAGAGTCCCGAGGCTTTGGAAAACATCTTGTATCACCCCAGTCCCAAAGGTATCACATCCTAGTGAGCTGAATGACTTCAGGCCTGTCGCACTAACATCACACGTGATGAAGACCATGGAGCGGCTGCTGCTTAACCACCTGAGGTAACAGGTCTGCCGCGCCCTCCACCCTCTGCAGTTCGCATACCAGGAGAAGGTTGGAGCGGAGGATGCCATCATCTATATGCTACACCGATCCCTCTCCCACTTGGACACAGGCAGTGGTGCTGCAAGAATTATGTTTCTGGACTTCTCTAGTGCCATCAACACCATCGAACCTCTGCTCCTTAGGGACAAGCTGACAGAGATGGGAGTAGATTCATACCTGGTGCCATGGATTGTGGACTATCTTACAGACAGACCTCAATATGTGCATCTCGGGAACTGCAGGTCTGACATTGTGGTCAGCAACACAGGAGCGCCGCAGGGGACTGTACTTTCTCTGGTCCTGTTCAGCCTATATACATCAGACTTCCAATACAACTCAGAGTCCTACCATGTGCAAAAGTTCGCTGACGACACTGCTATCGTGGGCTGCATCAGGAGTGGGCAGGAGGAGAAGTATAGGAAGCTAATCAACGACTTTGTTAAATGGTGAGACTCAAACCACCTACACCTGAACACCAGCAAAACAAAGGAGCTGGTGGTGAATTTTAGGAGGCCCAGGCCCCTCTTGGACCCCGTGATCATCAGAGGTGACAGTGTGCAGAGGGTACAGACCTATAAATACCTGGGATTGCAGGTGGATGATAAATTGGACTGGACTGCCAACACTGATGCTCTATGCAAGAGAGGAGAGAGCCGACTATACTTCCTTAGAAGACTGGCGTCCTTCAACATCTGCAATAAGATGCTGCAGATGTTCTATCAGACGGTTGTGGTGAGCACCCTATTCTACGTGGTGGTGTGCTGGGGAGGCAACATAAAGAATTGGGACGCCTCATGCCTGGACAAACTTGTGAAGAAGGCAGGCTCTATTGTACGCACGGAGCTGCACAGTTTGGCATCCATGGCAGAGCGACGGGCGCTGAGCAGGCTCCTGTCAATCATGGAGAACCCACTGCATCCACTGAACAGGATCATCTCCAGGCAGAGGAGCAGCTTCAGTGACAGACTGCTGTCACCGTCCTGCTCCACTGACAGATTGAGGAGATCATTCCTACCCCACACTATGCAACTCTTCAATTCCACCCGAGGGGGTAAACGTTAACATTATACAAGATTATAGACTGTTACACCTGCCTGGCACTCTCCACCTTGCATTTTTTAACTTGCAATGCTTTTTTTTTTGCTCTTTAATCAATATTGTTCTTATCAGTATGCTGCTGCTGGAGTATGTGAATTTCCCATCTATCTATCTATCTATCTATCTATCTATCTATCTATCTATCTATCTATCATATATTGCCTTTCATATCTATCTATCTATCTATCATATATTGCCTTTCATATCTATCTATCTATCTATCTATGCTACTGATTTATTAAATTTAGTAGTGGAGAGACATACTGTGCTTTGTGCATATAGTAGGTGCTTAGTTTATTCATTTCATTTTGTTTTGATTATTTATTTATTTATTTGTTTGTTTGTTTGTTTGTTTGTTTGTTTGTTTGTTTGCCTGTCCTTCATGATCAGTTTTGTAGTTGGACGAAGGAGGTCTTTTCTTCACTTTTGATTTGGAAGCCACTGTAAATATTATAACACTTGCACTGATTTTTCTTTTGGGAAGTGTCTTTGCATTGGACTTTGTACATTTTTTTTTTTTTTTGCAAGACATTTCTTTGTAAAATAGTATGGACATTGCTGGAACAAAACAGATTCCTGATTTTGAATATTTCTTTTTAAGTCTGAGTCTCTCTTACTCCTTCCACTTGGTTGCTCGATCTCATCTACTGACACCCCAAGTCAAGAGTTGCACTGCTGGATCCTTACCCGGGGTGTCACATTGTGTCAATGTGATATTTCAGTTTTTATTGTTAACACAGTAGCAGGAATTGCTAAAAAATTCTGTTTTTACTTTGTCATTCTGTGGTATTGAGTGCTGCCTGATGAGGGAAAAGAAACTGAAATGATTTATCACAAGGCTACGACATAACAAAATGTGAAAAAAGCGAAAGCTTCTGAGCAAGCCTACAATTTATGTAAGGAACATAAAAACTTGTGTATTCCATTGTGTCGCTATGTAATTAGAAGGATATTTTACCTTTTTAGAGAATGTTTTTTCAGCATTTAAAAAAAAAACTTAAGAAATGAGAGGAGAGACAGAAGAGTTGGCACTGCTGACATGGAAGCACATATTGCACCTCCTGCACGTGTTCTCTAGAGACAGATGCTAATAGACCAGATGTCTTAAATAGGTTTTAGGAAAATTAGTTGAAATGCCAGCGACTGCAACAGAAGTCAATTAATACATTCCATTGGGAGTGCTTAGGTGATATAGACGTGGTTGCTTTGCAAAGTGGGCATTGATTTTGCAGAATAAACTTTTGCTTCACACCACCAAAGAAAAAGGTTAGACCCCTTTGTGGTAACTAAGACATGACTTGAAGAATAGAAAAACGAAAAGAACAAACCAGTTGTTTTTGTGTCTTCAAAATGACTCTAACAATAAGGCCTCTCAGCTTATAGAAAGGAAAAAGAAGTGAATTGCAAAAAGCTTGGAAAGAGTGTGAAGAATCAGAAACAGATGGCTACGGATGGTTTGTTCTGCCACAAATACACTGAACAGACGTCCCTGATCAACTTCATCTTTGATGTCACTGAAACCCAACTTTTTTTTTTTTTGTTAAACGTAGCCAGGCACAAAATTCAGTACATTTAAACGGTCTTCATTTTATTTAAAAACATTTCTTTTTTTATTCATAGTGTTAATGTGTTTAGCGCGGCAGTAGCACCCCTATATTTGAGTAAGTCGTAAATGATGTACTGTATGTAATGCTTTGTAAATGAGAAGCTCTTGAAATGATTTTGACATTTTTCACAATATGTTTTTTTGGTTCTGCTTCAGAGATGTTGATTAGTATGGAAAGGATGACTTATGAAGCCTATAAGAGATTATTAGCATAAACAGTTTAGGGAATCAGTATTTATTAATTAATGACTAAAAGACCTGCTATTCAATCCATCTTAACTAATGACTAACACGATCAGTCACCTGAAATTTCACAGAAACCTACTTCTTACAGGTGCTCGCCATGGTGCGGCTTTTCAAGCTTTTGTGTCAAACTTGTGTGTTAAAAACTGTTGGGAATTGGCTGGAGCAGTAATGACCTGGCATCCGATGGCTACCATGGTCCTGCCAAACGTGTGGTCTCTGCCACAAAAGTGCCACTCCGAGTGATCTTGTGAGGCATATCTTCATCAAAATTCCAAAAGCAATTAATGGCTCAGTCAAAATAACACTTTCATGTGTAAAGAAAAAAAAAATGTGGAAGAAGGATTGTGGCAAAACTGGATCCCATCATGGAAAATCCCCTCCATCCACTCTAGGAGGCGCTCTCTCTTGGGGCACTTTTAGCCAAAGGCTCAGTCCACCACGGTGTGTTAAGAAGTGTCTCTTGGGGTCCTTTCTATCCACAGCTATCAGGCAATTCATTTCTTCCTCCAGACACCGCAAATTAAATGCTGAAATCCTTTGAAATCATTTTGCAATTTCTGCAAAATATAGTATATTATTTATTTATCTATTGATTAGTTATATTGTCTGTCCTGTGAGTCTGTACCCTTGTTTTTATGTTTCTGCTGCTGTATGTATCTTAATTTTCCCTTGGAATTAATAAAGTTTTATCTAATCTATCCATCTATACTAATAAAAGGCAAAGCCCTCACTGACTCACTCACTCATCACTAATTCTCCAACTTCCCGTGTAGGTAGAAGGCTGAAATTTGGCAGGCTCATTCCTTACAGCTTACTTACAAAAGTTGGGCAGGTTTCATTTCGAAATTCTACGCGTATTGGTCATAACTGGAACCTATTTTTCTTCATATACTGTAATGGACGTTAGTTTAACGGCCGTGGGGGGCGGAGCTGCGTGTGACATCATCACGCCTCCTACGTAATCACGTGAACTGACTGTGACCGCAGTACGTAGAAAAGACGGAAGAGCTCCCAAAGAGCGCTGACGCGAGATACAACTTTAATGAGAAGACACGAGGTATAAACGAGACTTTGGATCACTTTGTAACGGAGTTAAAATTGCTGTAGCGAGAAACTTTTAAGTGCCGGGTCTTAGCTAACATTAAATAAAGCCGTGGACATCGCGAGATAGCACGAGATAGCACAGGCACAGCTCAGAAGCTTTGATGCATGTACTCCGAGTGGCTCACGTGAACTGACTATGAACGCAGTACGCAGGGAAAGCAAGACCTCTAAAGAGCGCGGAGACTTTTGATCACATGAACGTGTCTGCAAAAAGCGGCGTTTCCTGCAATTCAAAAATACTACAAAAGTCGGGCAGCTGGCGCGCGTGCGCGTGCGTAGCTGTGCCGGCCTTTGAGACGCTGACTGCGCTTCTGCCTTAAGTGAAAGTAAACACTTTTAATTTTTTTCCTCCTTTCCATGAGCTATAGCCCAGACAACTGTAAACACGGGATCCCATTTCTCGACCGCGGCAAACTAATATTAAGGCACTTCGCACTTTCTTTTACACGTATACGATTATGAGGTCGTCAAGTCGGATTATGAAGACACGCACAGGAGTGGAGGACCGACAGTGCCATCCCTGCCAGTTAATGGCAGGGCCGTCTCTCCAGTCTACACGAGACCCACCGCGACGCTCATATCGTCAGCGAAGACCTCTATCTACACTATATAAAAGAAAAAGGCAAGTTTCCTTTCTTCCTATATTTATATATGAATGACCTCCAAAGAGCGCGGAGACGTTTGATCACGTGAACGTGTCTGCAAAAAGTGGCGTCTCCTGCCCTGCAAAAGTCGAGCAGCCGGCACGCACGCGCATAGCTGTGCCGGCCTTTGAGACGCTGACTGCGCTTCTGCCTTAAGTCAAAGTGAGTACTTTTAATTTTTTTCCTCCTTCCCCTGAGCTATAGCTCAGACAACTGCAAACACGGGATCCCTTTTCTAGACCGCGGCAAACTAATATAAAGGCGCTTCGCACTTTCTTTTGCACGTATACTATTATGAGGTCGCGAAAGACACGCACAGGAGTGAAGGACCGACAGTGCCATCCCAGCCAGTTAATGGCAGGGACGTCTCACCAGTCTACACAAGACCCACCGCGACGGTCCCCAAAAGGCGCTCATATTGTCAGCGAAGACATCTATCTACACTATATAAAAGAAAAAGGCAACTTTCCTTTCTTTACACCTTTTTTCCTTTTATCCCAAACCAAAGCCTTTCTCTCAACACTGCAGAGGACACAAAACTAATTTTCTTTAATTGCTGGTAATGCCGGTAAGGCACATTACCAGAGGAAGAAATTTGGACTTCACAAAGAAAATGTAATTTCTATACCACAGCCGTCGTGTAGCGCCTTTCAAAAGGGATCAACTACCGAGAGATGATCCATATACATTTTAGCTGCTGTTAGTACTACTTACCTGTTCTGTTACACAGTCTTTAAAATGTAGTTTACCCAAAACCACTCCAGTAGTACTCAATGTAGCTTTACTTCTTAAAACGTTAATGTTTTACTGTTTAATAACTTATAGACTACATTTTATTTTTTTTCCCTTGCACTCAGTGACCAAAGC
>JANRMT010062820.1:19958870-19976117 GCA_026402145.1 Polypterus bichir lapradei
ATCTATCTATCTATCTATCTATCTATCTATCTATCTATCTATCTATCAATCACATAGTGCCTATCTATCTATCTATCTATCTATCTATCATATAGTGCCTTTCATATCTATCTATCTATCTATCTATCTAATCTAATCTAATCAAATCTATTCCATAAAAATCGCAGGAATGAAAGATAACAATTAAACGTATCGAAATACACAAAAAAAATCAATACAATATATTAAGGCAAAAAAAAAAAACCTCCAGATTTAGCCCCACTAAATATGTGTTAGCTTTCTCTGGTTTTCTGTTCTCCTTCTATCCTTAGGACTGACTCTTCTTATACATTAAGCACAGTACCAGGGGCCAAAATCCAAGGAAGGCTTTTAGCACAACATAGAGAAAGCGTTTGGTCACGGCAGAGCATTTACAAATGGATTGAAAAGCTCAAAAATGATCAGACAAGTGTTAAGCATGAAGAAAGAGCTAGATCCCCATCCATGTCCACTTTGGATGACAACATTAGGCACGCCTGCTCCATGATTCTGACAAATAAATGAGGATTTCTTCTGCGCTGCCGCCACCACCACCTGATCAAACTTTCCTGCAGCTGCATGTGATGTTTGAATATTTGAATGAAAGCAGATACAACAACCTGCCACAAGACCTGCTACGTTGAATTCTCTAAGATGAAGTCTTAAAGAAAGAAAGAAAGAAAGAAAGAAAGAAAGAAAGAAAGAAAGAAAGATTTAAGAACAGTTATGTCTGGTAGAATACCCAACAGGATCTTTTGGTCTCAAAGCCCCACAGATGTTGGTTTTTCTCAAGTTTAACTGGAGTTTTTTTTTTCTGTCCACATTGACCGATTTCTATGTACATGTGTATGGAGTTCTGGATATCTTCACCTGTTTTGCCCATTTTATGACTATTCTTAGGCACTCATTATTGTCAGGGTAACCTACTGATCATTACAGGAAAAGGATGGATAGGTGGATAAAAATGCTTTCTGTTCATTTCAAAATTCAGGTGTCTCCCTTATATTCGATAAAGTCATAAATGTTATACATACCTGTAATGTCAGCACTGTTTTAAATGAGAACCTGTTGAAATGATTTTAGCATTTTTCACAATCTGTTTATTTGGTTCTCTTTCTGGTATAGAAAGGATGACTTATGAAGCCCATAAGAGATTATTAGCATAAACAGTTTAGGGAATCAGTATTTATTAATTAATGAAACCCTCTAAAAGGCTTGCTGTTCAATCCATCTTAGCTAATGACTAAAGCGATCAATCACCAGGAATTTCACAGAAACCTTCTTTTTTTAGAGGCGTTTGCCATGGTGCTGCTTCTCAAGCTTTTGTGTCAAACTTGTGTGTTAAAAACTGTCGGGAATTGGCCTGAGCAGTGATGACTTGGCATCCGGGCACTACCCTGATCCTTCCAAGCATGTGGTCTCTGCCACAAAAGTGTCACTCTAAGTGATTTTACGAGGCATATCTTCATCAAAATTCCAAAAGCAATTAATAGCTCAGCCACAATAAACCTTTCATTTCATGTGTAAAAAAAGAAAAATACATTTTGTAAATGAAGGTGGTGGCCAAATTGAGTGTCATCATGATAAATCCCCTCTGTTCTCTTCAGGAGGCACTGCCTTTGAGAAAACATATAAAAAATAAAATCGGGAGTGCACTCCCCTTGACTTTCTCGTATACTGAGATAGAGGAAAAGGTCATCAGAACCACTTCCAGTTGCGCAATATTTCTCTAGTATCATATCTCTTTGTTTCACATCATTGCTAATTGATAATATCGATAAACAATTTCTGTTTATAATCAGACTTTATATTAAAATATTTTCACACATGGGGATGTCGAAAACAGTGGTGGAATTTTTTCATGATTGTGTATGCATTACCTAGATTATGTGCAAAGTAAAAAGAGTTATAGTCACCTAAAAACATAGAAAATGTGTTAGTATTATATCATATTTGTTTCAATAAATTGCTACAGGTAAAACTGCATTTAGCTACATTTAATAATGATGGTGGAAATAAAAAAAATGTAAATTAAATGTATTACCAGGAACACGATGGGGATGTAGCATGTCATTTGTTCCCATTGCATCTTTATATTTACATGGCATGTTCAATGTTTATACGTTATTGTTGAACTGATGACGTATAAATTAAAATAAAATTAATAATACCTATTGGAAGAATATGTGCTATATTAAATACAGTTTGTAATATCGCGTACAAGTTTACATTTCCATCATACAAAAAATTCAGATGGTAGTTTAAATAAAATACTATTTCCAGTTGTGTAATTATTCTCAAATTTCATATATGTTTGCTTTTTATCATTATACAGTAAATATCTATACATAATTTGAATCATTTATCTGTAATTCGGCGGTTCTCAACCTATGGGGCGCGAAGATGTGAAAAAAAGAAAAGAAGAATCGAAAATATGAAAAATACATTTTATTTATAAATTTTATTAGGGTTTAAAAAAAATGTTAGGGATGCGCGATTAAAACTGTTATGAAAACTTGGGTCACAAATACTTAAAGGTTGAAAAACACTGCTGTAATTATAACTATAGTTTATCTGACAATTTGCGAAAGTATTTAGTTAAAGTACCAGTTCTGGTGGAGTAATTTCTCTAAAAAATTCATATATGTTTGCTTTTTATCATTATACAGTAAATATCTATAAAAAAATTGAATCAACTATCTGTAATTATAACCATAGTTTAATTTGTGAAAATATTCAGTTGCCAAGTACCACTTCCGGTTGCCGCCCAAAAGTTGATTCATTATTTTTGATATAAAGCAGGTGTACAAAATCTCACTCACCGAGGTCAAAGCGTTTTCGAGTTATCGTGTTTACACACACAGACATAATTTAAAAAATGGCATATTTATACTCAGGAAGCTCTAAAACGTCAAGACTCATCAAAATCTCAAGGTCACATTTTTTCACGATTCCTATACTTTCTCTATACTATGATAACGAGAAAGTAAAAAATTAAGAGTGCTTACGTGGTTTTCAGGAATGAAAGAAAACAATTAAATGTATCCAAATACACACACACAAATAAGACCTCAAAATTGAGATCCACTTCAATCAAAAGTACTCAGTCAATCATGCCATTCACTCATTATTATCAGGGTAGCCTAACATATTGATCATTCTAGAAAGGGGGTTTGAAAATGATGGATAGGTGGATAAAAATGCTTTCTGTTGATTTCAAAATTCAGGTGTCTCCATATTTTATTTCAGAACTAGTGTGAGCCTGGTGAGAGTTTCTTGCTATAACCATCTCTTCAGTATCACATTTCCTTCATGGGGAAAGCTGTACAGCCAACCCAAACAAATTATAATAGAATCTCTATATATAATCTTCATTTGGATCTTGATCTTTGTTTGTCCGCGAATAAATTAGAAGAAGCAGCACTAGATGGCAGTAGAGAGACAGCTAAAACATAGGCATTGCATTAAGAATCTCCTCCAGGCTGATACTACTGAAGACTGTAGTACGCCAGTTACACCTCAAAACACAGACATTCAAACTAAACAAATTGTTGTGCTTTAAATTAACTAAAGAGATCTTCATTTAGATCTTGATCTTTGTTTGTCCACGAATTCCACGCATGCGTAGACCACCTTCCAGTTTAGTACGTTGTTGTTACTCACGGATGTCAACAATGTGCCGAATAACGAAAGGGGTGGTGGACAGTGTTACACTGGTTAGCTCCTGATTCCTGGTTAGAGAATGAGATTGACGAAGATAAAAGGTACGTGCCTACGTACATATGAATGAAAGAAAGACGGTAAAATGAATGACAACGTAACAGCACGTTCCGGAAATTATTATTGTTACGTTGTAACCGGCGAGTGCTGTGCGTCTCACAGTTGTACCGTGCCTTGCTCACATGTCAGTGAAGTGATCCCTATTTATGCTTTAAAGAGCCTGGATACCTATGTGTCCCCCTTTTATAACCATTGCTCCGTGTATATTGCCTTACTCTTTGGATTGCCACAAAGCAACCTGCGAGATTGGACAAAGGTTGAGAAGACATCGTGAGAGGAAACGACAGCATGGTGAAAATGAGACGGACTGTGAACAGACAGAAGCAGAAATGCTCCTACACCACCACATAATTACTATTCTGACAGTGATATCGAGTAGGCCGTTCCTATTGAATCAATATGCAAGGGTTTTCTTTTGTAATTTTGTTTCCCTTATAAAAAATCATAATGCTCTGCGACGAAAGGCCCAGTTCACGACTGGCAGCCGCTTTTAAACAGGGAGCCCTTCACAGACAACTTTAACACACGCAACGTAGTTGGGCGCACATGGCTAGTTGTGTATAATTATTGACGTTCCCACGTATTTAGATCTCAGAACAAACTTGTTGTTTTACCTTTTTTATAATGCCACTTTTGCAGTTGGGTTATCTCGATATTCACATCATCCAAGGTGCACACTATACTTGACAAAGGGGCTGTCACGCATGCACATCAGTGGATCCTCCTCTGCGCTCATCTGAGGTATGTACTACCACTCCGGGTCGAGATGGGGCACTGGTGCTAACCTTATCCTCTTCTGTTCCCTCCACAATGCTGAGAAGACGCCCAGTGAGGGCACTTGACTTGACAAAAGGAGGTGTCACTCAATACAAGAGCGCAACGCAGGACAGAACTCTTAACCAAAGTGACTAAGGGCAGCTTTGCAAGCCAAGAGAGGCTCCCTAGATGAAGGAAACCCTTTTTTGCTCATTCATGGCTCCATTGAGTGCATATTTTTGTTTGCAATTTTCATGAAACAGTGGCAACTGGGTTGGCGCCCCAACATTTCTACTTGTAGATCCTTCCATCAACCACAGGGCGCAGTATACTGTTAATGTGACTTGGGTTGTCTTTTGGAGAAGCTGCCACTGAGGGGACAATTCTTCTTTCACTACCTCCTCTGTGAGTATGACAGCTGGCACACACCCAGGACAGATGATGCCAAAGAGTAAAATCTTTGTTTTTTTACTTGTTTCTTACAGGACTGTTGTAAAAGTTCCAGATTATGTTTGACAGGAGAAAGTGAGATGTCTCTGAACCCAAAATGTAAACAGCCAAAGATATGAAAAGTAAAAAGCTTTATCTGTAAAAGGGGAGGTATCAATACAAGCAGAAAAACATTTTAAACAAAACACTACAAATATTGGCTGCCTTCCTATGCCAAAATAAAGAGAAATCTCTTAACCCGTCAACATGGCTGTCTGCTTACCAAACTCGACATCAAATAAGCACTTGCCAAAACATCTCCTACTCCGGCTTCTCTCCTCCCGCCGGTTGAGCTCTTGCCTCTGCTCGCCTCCTAACTTAATGCTCAGTTAGCCTTTGGGTTTGAGATCACTTCCATGGGTCAGGATTGTGCACTGGATGTTGACCTTCTCAGAGTTCCATCTAGAGACCGTAGGTGTCATGGCTTAGCTTGAGTTCCTTCCTTACTTGGTTGGGGATACAATTAATATTTTAAATCTCTTTTGTTCATTTTAGATTCTTTGGTTTATGTTGTTAATGTGAATTATTCTTTGTTTTTGATTTTGTTTATGCCTATAAGCTGATATTTTTTATTTGTTTTATGGATCACCGGCAGGAACTGTACTCCTCCCTATAAATCCTGTGCGTCTCCCACAGTTGCTGGTGGTTCGTTTTGAATATGAATGGCAGTGGTGAGTTTAATTGTGTCTTGTTCTGTGCTAACCCTCTTGCTTTGTGTTTCTGGATTACTGTTTTGGGGTTTGTTTGCATTGAATTGCCTTAATGCTTTTGGGCAATTCCATTGCTTCTTGTGCTCCATGGTGTGTCATTGTTATTGAAGAGCATTTTGAGAATAAATGTATTTTATAAAGATTTGGTCCTTGTCCTTATTACTACCCTAGTGGGCACATTTTTGGTAGCGTGTTTGGAAGCTATTGGGATTTATGTGCTTTGGGCCTCCTAATTCACAACACTAGGTGTTTCTGGAAATCTGAGCCCAGTCTATTGCAAGATCTGCTGTCACACTCTCTCATTTGCTGAATTTGAAATTGCTAGTTAACCTAACACACACATCTAACGGAATATGGGAGAAAAACCTAAGCAAATGTTTTAAAAAAAATGTTAAAATTGACCAAGTGGTAGGATTCAAACCTAGGGTGCTGGTCCCATCAGGCAGCTGAGCTAGCCACTGCACCACTGTGCTGCCACCCCGTGAAAATGAGAATGGGAAATATCCCTTAGGAATGGCACACTCTAGTCATTCATTTAGGTAGAATTTGAGTTTGAACCATGTGTTACCAAACCACTGCGGATGATTCAAAATTCACCTGCACGTCTGGTGTTCAACCAACCCAGGCAAGCATATGTCACTCCTCTTTTCAGATCACTGCATTGGCTCCCTGTAGTGACACGTATTAACTTCAAATCAGTGGAGGTTGCCAACAGAGCAGTCAATGGGTCAGCACCTATACATGGAGAAAATGAACGGTCCTCTGCTTCTTCTCACCTACTTAGGTCTCCTGCCCACCTAACATTTCAAGTTTTGATTCCTTAAATGTGTTTAGGAAGCATTTGAAGACTGTCTTAAGTTTGGCGGATTTCTGTCTAACTGATACTGGAAATTACGCTTTGTCATCTAGGAGTTTTAACTTGTTTGCATTAAGTTATGAGTTCATCAGTTATGATCTTTTTGCACCCTTATTCAGCAATACTTGTTCCAAACAGTCCCAAGTCTGAGGATTACTCGATTATGTTGACCTCTTCAGTAAGTCACTTTGGATAAAAACATCGGCTAAACAAATAAATGTAAATGTATATCAGAAGTCAAAGGCTGAAAATTAGCCAAGGTCATAACTGTTATGTTTCAGCCACGTTTCTCCTCCTGGCTAGGGGTCCAAAGTCATGTTTTTGTTCAGTTTTGTTTATTTTGTATTTTTTTTTTATTGTTAATGTTCCTTATATTGATTATATGCATTAATCTTTTTAAAATTTTGCTTATGTATATAAGCTACTTGTGCTATGGTCCATGTGTTTTGTGGATGGTCCCCCAAGTGGCAGAGCCACCGGCCAATCACCACCAGGAACTGCCCTTCTGACATTCCTGGCAGTTCATTTCCAATGCCCTGGGGGGTGGAGTGTTGACTGGTGTTTCTATTGTGCTTACTGTGATTTTCTGGAGTTTTGAACATGTGCTCTGTTTTTGGGATTCTGTATTGACTGTGCTTGCTGTTTATTGACTTGCCTTCTCAGGTAATTCCTTTAGTGCTCTGAGGAGCTTCTTATGCTCTACAGCATTTTTATTAAAAATAAATCTTTATTTTATAAAGATTCTTCAAGGCCCTTTTTGTTTCTGGTTGGGGTTAGTCAGCAATTTTGGAAATATTTATGGGACTTATGTGCTTTTGGGACTCCCACTTCATGACAACAACAATCAGAAAAAGCACAAGAACTCACCACATTCAAAACGAACCGCCTGAATCACTTTATGAACTATTTGCACTATCTACACAATATGTACATGTATATTGCACTTCTGCTTTTAAACTGTATATTTTCCATTGTTTTTATTATATTATCAGTACAGAGTAATGGGGATTGTGGAAGAGAGGTGAAAAAGAGAGTGCAGGCAGAGTGGAATGGGTGGAGAAGAGTGTCAGGAGTGATTTGTGACAGACAAGCAAGAGTGAAAGGGAAGGTCTACAGGATGGTAGTGAGACCAGCTATGTTATATGGGTTGGAGACGGTGGCACTGACTAGAAAGCAGGAGACAGAGTTGGAGGTGGCAGAATTAAAGATGTTAAGATTTGCTTTGGGTGTGACAAGGATGGATAGGATTAGAAATGAGAACATTAGAGGGTCAGCTCAAGTTGGACGGTTGGGAGACAAAGTCAGAGAGACGAGATTGCGTTGGTTTGAACATGTACAGAGGAGAGATGCTGGGTATATTGGGAGAAGGATGCTAAGGATAGAGCTGCCAGATAAGAGGAAAAGAGGAAGGCCTAAGAGAAGGTTTGTGGATGTGGTGAGAGAGGACATGCAGGTGATGGGTGTGACAGAACAAGATGGAGAGGACAGGAAGATATGGAAGAAGATGATCCGCTGTGGTAACCCCTAACCGGAGCAGCCGAAAGAAGAAGAATAATAATTATTATTATTATTATTGAGCTGATGCCCCTTCCAGGGATTGTTCCTGCCTTGTGCTTGATGCTTGCTCGGAATGGAGTGAACCACGATAAACTGAATAATTAAACCTGTATAATGAAGATTTTTCAGTCTTCTTTAAATGTTTTGATAGAATCAGTATTATAAGCTTACAGCTGATTTTACATTTATTACAGAGCTCATTGTGTGGCGAATGGTTACGTAAAGAAACAAAACAAGGAAAGAAATTTGGAGTTGGTATGTTTGACAGAGACAGCACTGCTGCATTAAATTATTCCATTCAGAGTCACACGTCTCACAGCAAGCATCTTCTGGGAGGCAGGAACAATCCCTGGACGGGGCGCCAGCTCTTCACTATCATTATCATTATCATTAGCATTATAAATGAGGCCCCTGGTAATTTTTAAAGGCCAAGGAATGACTTCTATAAATTAAAAAATCCAAGTCACATAACGACATTCTATAGATTAGTAAGTAATAACCTAACATCTGACCACACCCTTAGACAATTCTCCTCTTTATCCCATTATAAAATGGAGATTGCGCTTGAAAATAACTTTTTAAAATATATGCAATTGTTTACATGAATGAATATTCACAGAGCTGTGCGTTTCCAGTTTTTCATGTGGGCTTTCATAAATATTTTATTAAGTCCTTCAAGGAAGACTCAAAAAACATTGCCAGAGTTGCTGTACTGATTTATTTCTTTATTTTATTTAAATGCAAATAGCAAGCTGGGTAAAGCTCCAGCTATGTTAGAGTTTGCATTTCTCACTTGCCAGTCCCTAAGCTGTGAGGTCCAAGGTCTTTTGGCAAATACATGACACCAAAGAATGCTGCCCTTCTAGCCTCCTTCAGACAGATGGCCTGGAATCCTCCTTTGTCAGTTTAATGGCTAGCACTAGGACTGTAGTAATGAAAACATGAATAAAAAATGAGGAAATGAAAAATAATACTGAATGGTATAACATTATAATATGTAATTACTATTTTATAATTAATCAAGGCAACTCACACCACAAGGCGCTGTAAGAAGATAAAGTAATTGACATGAAACTTTACACGTGACAATAATGACCCTATAAACCTATAAATCATTAAATACACTGCAGATACATACATAAGTACTAATTAATGAATCCACATTTTCTCCCATCCATATTCTAAACAACCTTTTTATGTTACAAGGTTGCAGAAATTCACAGCCTGACCATGCAACTTTGGCTATAATCCTGGAATCAACAAAGGATAGGATGCCAGATGACAGCAGGGCACAGGCTCATTCACTCACTCACTTTACGCCAGGAGTGTTAAGAGTTGCATGTCGGTCTAACATGTCAAATAAAAAGTATTTTTGGACTGCATTCTAGTTAGTTAAAGTTCCACCAAAGAACCCAGGGGGACAATAAGCTATCTCCACAATGACTTTCTTTCTTCAGCAGCCATATCACATTCACTTTATAAGAGGTCATTCTCCTAAAGCTAAGCATGTTTGGGCCTGGCCAGTACTTGGATTGAACACCATCTAGGAAAAGCTTGGATTGCTGCTGGAAGAGGTGTTGGCAAGGCCAGCAGGGGATGCTTACCCTGTGGCCTATGTGTGGATCCCAATAACCCAGTACCGTGATGGGGACACTGTGCTGAAAATATGGTGCCACCCTTTGAATGAGATGTAAAACTGAGGTCTTGACTATTTGTGGTCATAAAAGATCCGTGGGCATCCTTTGTAAAATGCAGGGTATATCCCGATGTCCTGGCTAAACTGCCCTCCATGTCCTAGTCATTCTGGCCTCCTAATCATTGTGGAAATTAAGAGCAGAGAGATTAAAACCTTTTACCTAGTCTGTTTAAGAAAACCTACACAGGAGGAAGCTTTTTAATCCTTTATTTTCTTTGCATGGAAAGGATCCCCTCACCGCTAAGAACTGACAGGCAGGAACGCTGCCGAGCAAAGATTTCACATAATATTTATATGCTTGCTTACATATGTCTTTGTCTTACAAGTTACTTAGCTCTTAATTACACAACCTGTTGACATTTATTATGATTGATCAATGTCTCATATCCCATAATTAGCAAATCACTCATTGGTTACTTAAAAATCATTTCACAAAATCTATTTGTCTAGTAACATATCTTGATTATTAATTATATAATGCTTGAGCCAATTATTCATTCCCCTAGCAACTAACTTTCCCATTAGAAATTTTCTGATGAATACTTTTACACATTCTGCCTGTGTGCAGTTTCACATTTATTTCTTACTTCCACAGAAAGCCCAAAAAAAATGTAAGTACATTCTGTCTTATTGATTCATGCTTACTTGACCTTTAAACAAAGTACATGTTTTAATCAAAAATCACATTTAACTAACTCTTTATGTTCGTATTTTCTTAAAATATTTCCACATCACTTCCTCTCTCTGGCTATCTCTCTCACCACTTCACCACCTTATAGCTCTTGTGTGGTGAGCATACTGGCATAAAAATGGCTCCTGTTACATCATCCGGGTGGAAGCTACACATTACTGGTGGTTAAAGTGGCTTCCCACTCATAGTGATTTGAGTAGTGAGAAATGTGCTACATAAATATTATTATTATTATTGGGATTATCATTAGATAACACAACATAAATTTTCACTTATATGCAAATGACACCCAATTATTCCTTTCTTGTAGACCAGATAATGTTTCTTCAGTGCTGTCCTTAATTAATTGTGTCAATGAGGTAAAGGAGTGGATGGTGTCATAAGAACAATCCACAGACATCAGAAAGGTTTGGGGCAGCCACCTGTATATTATGCTCTGGCTGCAAATGGGTAATTTTTTGAGAGTCCAAAACAGAACTGATTTTAAGCTGTTAAACGGCTGAGACAGGAAGTGATGTCATCAGGATCGGACCAGGAAGTGATGTCATCTGGATTGGAAGTGACGGCATCATATACACTGGAACCGGAAGTAACGTCATTATCGTCTGCACCCGAACCAGGAGTGACATCATCATAGGACCCAGAACCGTGTGGGATTTCCCATGGAGGGTCTGCAGAGGATTGAGAGAGAAAGTCAGTGCACCTTGCCACCCCCCTGGTCTGGCGTGGAACTACTGTTATTCAGGCACTTTAGCTGCCTCCCAATCACACGAATAAGAACTATTTGACTATAAATACAGAAAATGTAGAAATGTTGGTTATTGGAGGGAATGGTACAGAACAACATTCTGTCACTGTTTAACTCAGTTGTAATCACCATTAGTTTTACTGAATCAGCATCCTAAACATGTCATTTCCATCTAAAAACTACAGGACGATTAAGATGCTTTCTAAATATGCAAGACACTGAGAAATTAATAAATGCATTTATTTTTAGTAGGATTGACTACTGTAACATGCTCTTCACCGTCTATTGAAATTGTTCTTTATGCATCTTCCAATCAATTCAAAATGCTGCTGCAAGAATTATTACATGAACTAGAAAGTAGGAACACATAACTCAAGTTCTTAAGTCCTTACACTGGCTCCCGGTTAAGTTTAGGGCTGATTTCAAAATCCTCCTTTTAACATAAAACACCTTAAATTACCCAGGCTATGGTTATTTATCTGAGCTTATCATTATAGAACATTGAAATCTCATGATGCCTGCCTACTTAAGAATCCAAGAATTATTAAAATAACAGTGAGAGTTTGACTTTTTGTTGCAGGGCCCCGAAACTGTGGACTGGTCTGCTTTTTACTATAAGAGGTACCCTTCGGTCTCAGCTTTCAAATGACAGCTGAAGACTCACAACTTCAGTTTAGCATACCCTGACTAGAGCTGCTGATTAGCTGTGCATACTGCATCTTTGTTAGTCATTTGTAAGAAACTTTTACTATCACAACATTTTTAAACTGTTACTAATCCTCCTCTATTCTCTTTCTCTTCTCCGTATCTGGATGTGGCACTTGGTACCACTGCCATACTGCCAGGCTGCTCTCCAACCTGTGGAAAAGTCATCTTGGATAAAGGAGTGTTAGAATCATCGGATGGACAGATTCTCTCATCAGATTGAACAGCCAGTACAGGCTCTACTATAGCAAACCCAGGAGGGAGTAGACGGCCAGTTGGCTGAGGTCTCCAGGATTGTGACTTTGCTTTTGACTTTCTCCTGCATGACTTTAATCTCCACTGTTGTTAATTGGCCATAGTTCATCAATTAATCAATGGACAGATTTTGTTGTTTTCCATTTATGCTTAATCACTTGTTCTCTGTGTGTTTTACCAAATCTGCATGTATTTCTGTAAGAGTTCTGTAGTTAGACATTAGAATAGTTCACAATGCTGTGTGCCTGCACTCAGTGTAGAGTGCTATACAAAATGAGTTGTATTGTATTGTTATTGCAAGTATATTTGGGCTACATATTTAACTACATGATATTCTAAATTGCTGTTTAAAAGCATTTAATGTTGTTTAATAATGTATATTATATGACTTACTGCTAAAAAATAATGAACAAAATGTGATAACCCATTGATAAAGTAGCTAAAAAATGTAAAATGCACTAACTTTTAATTTGGTTAACTAAGTCCCTGAACGCACTTGAATGTTACAGCACACATTCATTTTCTAACTTATTTTGTCATGTCATCCGTCATAACCTCCGGCTGTGTCTTCTTCGGCTTCTTACTAGACCTCATTTTCTCCACCTCTGTCACAGTGCATCTCTTCAACTAATTATCCTCCATTATTCGCTCCGTATGGATGACCTACAGTAGCACAATCTGTTTCTTGTACCTCTCAACAAAGGAGAAATTGAAACAGAAATTTTTACAGCCAACCTGACACCAGTCTGGTTTAGTTGATTTTTATGCACAAAAGGGTTATGGTGACCTTATTATATCTAAAGTTCACTGGGTTAATGTGCTTGATCTTCAATGGTATAAAAAAATGTGTGCATAATTACACTAGCTTTATATGGGCAAAGGACATTAACATGGCATTCAGTTTATAAAAGGCACCCCATAAGGAGTCCAGAGCACTGCTGTGATAATCTTCTGATCCCCACAGCTCTAAATTAAACAGGCAGATCTGAGACTGAGTGGTGAGGCAGCAGTTCTACCCATTGCGTCACTATGTTGACTTTGTTACCAATGAATAATTGACAGGATTTTGTAAATGTGAATAAAGCATCTGTCTTATGCATCCATTCTTTAATTTTTTAATTTGCTTACCCATTTCAGAAGATGGGAATCAAATAAGGACAGAATCTCTCCAGTGTTAGTACCTGGTGTTGTCAATGTTGAAAAAAATGACAACTACAGACTCCTAAGGGTAGAAGCAAGCGGGGGTATCTCATGAAGCAATGAAACCCACCTGAGGTATCACAAAAATCTGTGACACCAACTGTCCCAACATTATGGTGCCAAGAGATTGAGTGGGCCTTGTAGGAAAAGTGTCGTCATTTCTACATGGAGAGACTGAAATGTATATAAACCCCCTTAAATGAAAGTCTACAATGTGTGCTTTAATCATGTCTGAATTGTTTGATTTGAAATTTTAAACTGTGGAGCAGAGGGGGAAATCAAAGACAAATGTGTCATTGTCCCAAACACAATGGAGAGCACTGTGTATAACACTTAGAAATGATATACAGGTTATAATAGTGTGTGTTTTTTTAAAGATAAAGTTTTACATTGATAAAAAAGTTCATTTTAGAATTATGGTTGTGTGTACACAATGTAATTAAATTTATATCTGTATGTTTTACCAACACCAACCTGTCATAGTTCAGCCTGAGTTCTCTCCCTGGCTGGTATTTAAGTCCTTGCTCCATGCTCTTTATGTCCATCTTTGATGCTATTAAGAATGTTATGATCGTTGAGCATTGAGTTTCCTTGTGTTCATGTAGTTTCTTTTACTTTCTTTGTGTTTTATGGGTGCTTTCGTTGATAGCAGGGACACCTGCCTTCATTCCAGCATCACAGGTGGCTGCATGGTGCTTCAATCAAGTGGTGTGGTGGCGCAAATTGCCACCACAGAAGAACCGGAAAAGACAGCAGAGAACAGTAGAAATTATTAAAGACTGCAAAGACTGAAGGATATGATAATTCTATACCTACTGTATATAGTCTATTAATACAACTAAAATATAGCTACAAAAGAGCCAAATTAAAATACAGTGGAACCTCGGTTTGCGAGCATAATTCGTTCCGGAAACGTGCTCGCAATCCAAAGCACTCGTATATCAAAGCGAATTTCCCCATAAGAAATAATGGAAACTCAGATGATTCGTTCCACAACCCAAAACTATTCATATAAAAATGATTAATACAAAATATAAAGTAAAATACATAATACAAATTAACCTGCACTTTACCTTTAAAAAGAATCATGGCTGGTGTGAGTTTCTAAACTCATATGGGATTCCACCCAACGGGACGACACGCGGAAGAGCGTCCCAAAGCAATCGCAGTCTCCCAGCGCTGTAGAAGTTCGCCGTATAAGCGCATCCAAAAAGATCGCAGACATGCTATAAGCGCCTGTCGTCAATGGGTCATACAAGGAACATTATAAAGATCCCGCTACAATAAATAACAGCGCTGTTGCTGTTTCAAGTTGAATAAAGCTGGTGTTAAAGTACTGAGACTCAGCTTTGTGTTTTGGGGAGCAAGATGGGGACTCGCATTTCACAGCGCACACACACACAGTCACAATGCTGTAGTAAACAGTATACGCTTGTACAGATGTGGACTATATGAGTGAGGCACACAGACTCTGAGACGATTGCCAGAGAGAGAGAGAGAGAGATAGAGACGCGCTGGGCGAGCAAGCGAGCAAGATAAGGAGAGAGAGAGAGAGACGCGCTGTGCTGGGCGAGCGAGATAAGGAAAGAGAGAGAGAGACGCGCTGGGTGAGTGAGCGAGATAAGGAGAGAGAGAAAGACACGCTGGGCGAGCGAGCGAGATAAGGAGAGAGAGAGAGAGACGCGCTGGGCGAGCAAGCGAGCGAGATAAGGAGAGAGAGAGCGCTGGGTGAGCGAGCGAGCGAGATAAGGAGAGAGAACCACCATCAGCTCAGTTGTGATCACATGACGCTCAGCAGACAAAGTGTATCCATACTACTCGTATTGCAAAACATCGCTCGTTTATCAAGTCAAAATTTATTAAAAATTTTTGCTATTCTTGCAAAACACTCGTAAACCAAGTTACTTGTAAACCGAGGTTCCACTGTAATGAATTTTAGCATTTTTTGAACTGTTCCACAGTATTATCCTGCCGAATTTCAATTGGTAAAGTATTCCACATTTTAGGTGCATAACAGCAAAAGGCCTCCTCACCACTTCTGTAAGCCTCATTCCTAGAAATATAAGCAGACCTTGATTAAAAGATCTAAGGTTATGACTTGGAGTGTAGAGGGATAGGCATTCCAGAATATAGGGAGGGGCGAGATTATTTAAGGCTTTATATACTATTAGTAGCTTTTTAAAGTCAATTCTAAATTACACGGGTAACCAACGTAATGATGCTAAAACTGGTGCGATATGCTCAAATGTTCTTTTTTTAGTTAAGATTCTGGCTTCTGCATTCTGGTCTAATTGCAGGAGTTAGGATTGCATAGTTGACTAAAAACGAAAGCATGACTTTTGCTATATTCCATAAGTGAAGAAAGGCAATCCTAGAAACCTGGTTAATATGTGATTATGGTTAATATTTCTAACCCATTGGTGGGCCTGCTGACTTCTGCGGGTTAATCTTTACTTTTCTCTGTTTTCTGTTCTGGTTCTTCTGTGGTGGCGACATCACCTGATCAAAGTCCTGTGCCCACTGTATCAAAACCTTTAGAATGATACCCAAGAAAAAGAATAAACAGTCAGTCAGTTAGTCATTTCCCAACCCATTATATCCTAACACAGGGTCACGGGGGTCTGCTAGAGCCAATCCTAACCAACAAAAGGCAGGAACAAATCCTGGGCAGGGCGCCAGTCCACTCACACTCACACAGTAGGGACAATTTAGGATCGCCAATGCACCTAACCTGCATGTCTTTGGACTCTGGGAGGAAACCGGAGCGCACGGAGGGGAGAACATGCAAACTCCACACAGGGAGGACCCTTGAAATGAACCCGGGTCTCCTTACTGCGAGGCAGCAGCGCTACCACTGCGCCACTGTGCTGTCATCAATAAACAACTACTTAAAAACATTTATGTTAGTCTGTTAGTCAGAATGCCTAGTGGGGGCTAGGTGGTCTTTAGGCCTGGAACCCTGGAGATTTTTTTTTTGTAGCTCAAAAGGAGCTTTTTTTTTTCTGTCTGCCCTGGACATTTGACCTTATCATCAGACCATCAATTAGAGACTTAAAATAAAATTCTATAGTTAAGGACTCTATTTCACTTAATTATAAATCATTCTTTTATTTATTTTATATATACTATATACTACATGACATCTACTATCCACTTTCAGGGTGATGATTGACCTCCAAGGTTATTCCTCTTTATATTTTTATTTTATTTTATTGTAGAATCAACTCTCGTTAGTGGGCGGCATTGCCACCATGTGGCACATGTGTACGGGTGCCGTTCTCATTCCCTACCACCTTTGTCGTCACTTCCTCTATCTCTTCATATCTTAAATCATTCATAAGTCTTCAATCTGCCTTAAGTGCCAGCTTAAACAGAAAAAAAGTACTAATTGCAACACAAACACTGACTTAATCAGTTTTAATGCGAAAAGATGCTGACGAAAGAAGAGAAGTGGGCCGCTAAGGTGGAGAAAAGAAGAGCTGCTCAGGAAACAGCAAGCGCATCAACCTCTGAGCAAACGAATGATAAACGTACAGAGAAAGTAGAGAGAGTATGGAAACTAGGAATGCTCAAGTCAAGTGTATTCACTTCACGTTATCGTGCAATGCAGCGTTACTAGTATATTCAGTATATACAGTAATCCCTCGCTATATCGCGCTTTGACTTTCGCGGCTTCACTCTATCGAGGATTTTATATGAAAGCATAACTAAATATATAACGCGGATTTTTCGCTGCTTTGCGGGTTCTGCGGACAATGTGTCTTTTTACTTCCTGTATATGCTTCC
>JANRMT010062820.1:19981117-19993127 GCA_026402145.1 Polypterus bichir lapradei
ACTGTATATATATATATATATATATATATATATATATATATATATATATATATATATATATATTATAAAATAAGCACAAAAACACTGTCAAAGGTTTAGGGAGGATTCCCCATATACTGTTGCACAGAAAAAAAAGAAATGACATATTTACACACTGAGTTCAAAATGTAACTGGCACAAAAGAAAATTAGGGTATTATATATAGGTGGGTCTGCAGGAAGTGATGTGTAGGAAGAGGCATGATCTTGAGGGTTGGAGCTGGAAGTGATGTTATTGGGTGGTTTCTTCAGTGCTGCCAGGAGAGAGGAAAGAAGAGTTAGAGGGCAGCGCCCCCCCTTGGTTCGGTGGGTAACTGCATTTATTCGATCTCCTTTACATAACTATTTATATATATATATATATATATATATATATATATACTATTTATGCTTTATTATTACCTATTATTAATTTGTTTTGCTTTTCAGGTAACTACTTCATTGACATATTGTAAAGCACTTTGAGTGACATCATTTGTATGAAAATATGCTATAGAAATAAATATTTTTGTGAACTCACAAAGTCCTAACACAAGCAGGCTGCCTTGGTCCTTTTTCAGCAGCGGAATGTCACTCCATTGGTTATGTATAATATAACATCAGTTGATTTTCCTTTCATTTATAGTTTGATACTAAACTTCATTTTGCATGCCATTTTGCAATTGCAAAACTCACCAATTTAAAGAGTATTTTGGAGTTGTGTATTTTTTTGGTTTTGGTTGAAAGAAAGCAATGTTTCTTCTAAAGGTTATGACAACACTGTAGCCCCCTATAGACCAGTATAATTCTCAGGTAAGCATCTAGATGAAATTCAACAGACAAAAAAAAAGCGATCTTTTGGAAATTCATCAAGGCTAAACAAAACCTTCTGATGACACAAAAAAGGTGTACTGTAAGACAAAAGCTGGAAAATTCAATGAAATTATAATCCTGATTAATTGAGAAGAAAATTCAGTACCTGCAGATTTAAATGAGACTCCTATTTTGGCCAGTGCAAAACTTTGTGCGTGTTGATAATGATGTCTTTTCATCGGCTCCAATGCTCTCCTGCTGCCTGATGGGAATTGAAGTCTTAGGGAAGAACTTCCATCCATCCATCCATCCATTTTCCAACCCGCTGAATCCGAACACAGGGTCACGGGGGTCTGCTGGAGCCAATCCCAGCCAACACAGGGCACAAGGCAGGAACCAATCCTGGGCAGGGTGCCAACCCACCGCAGTAGGGAAGAACTTTGTGTATGAATTTGTAAAGTGCTTCTGCCTGTTTAACTAAGACATTCTGTACCATTTGTACCCAGCACATTAACAGTGAAATGGTGGAATAATGATAATTAATACTCTTATTAATATACTTATATTGTTCTCACTAAGAATTTATATATAAGAAGCCTTTTAAAATATGGCAGCATGGTGGAGCAGTGGTTAGCGCTGCTGCCTCTCAGTTAGGAGACACGGGTTCACTTCCCAGGTCCTCCTTGTGTGGAGTTTGCATGTTCTCCCCGTGTCTGCGTGGGTTTCCTCCCACAGTCCAAAGACATGCAGTTTAGGTACATTGGCGTTCCTAAATGGTGCTTTGCGAGTAGGTTTGTGTGCCCTGTGGTTGGCTGGCGCCCTGCCCGGGATTTGTTACTAACTTGCACTCTGTGTTGACTGGGATTGGCTCCAGCAGACCCCTGTGTTAGGATATAGCGGGTTGGGAAATGACTGACTGACTTTTAATATATTTTTAAACTATTTTTGGACCTTTAAATAATGTTAAGAAATAATTTTATTAAAGATTATACCATTTATTTGTATGCCAATTGGTGAAAAATAGTGTTTTTAGCTAGTGGTGGACGAAGCCCTAGGCAGGGTGGATGGACGTTACCCCTTATTAAATGGTAGTCAATATTATTAGACCTTGACAGACCATGTTGGGGGGTCCTCTTCAATGTCCAAAGTGCGCACCTCTTAACATTCACCAGTGGGGCCCCTCAGATGATGGCATCCTAAGTGGCTGCCTATCTTACCAGCTATGTTCATAACTCTGTTACGCCAATGAATCTAACTTATTTAAGTTCCAGTCTTGTCATGCTGAACTGACTGGTACACATGGCAGGCTACCTCGAGTTTGTTTGTAAGAATGCACATCCATCTTGGATTCATTAATAGATGTGATCTCGACTATTCTTTCTGTAAGACTCATTTAAGACTGCAGTCTTCCTGACAGTAATCCTTGTATCTGGTCTGGTTTTTGGGTTGTTCCACTTCATTACAACCCAGTATTCCATATTGTCTCTATTTAAAGTTGGACCATCAGCAACAAGCATGCAAAATTTTGTGAAAATCAGCATTTTTTTGGCATGATTGGGGAACAAAGAAACAAACAGATTCTAAATGTATTTATAAGTGTGGAAAGCATGGATCATTATTAGCATTTTAGTCAATCAGTCATTCACAAGATTCAAATCACAAGGTGCACTGCAAAGTATAGTCGACTTCGATTTAAGGCAGTGCTATTCAAGGTCATTCAAATACCCAGAAAATCAAAAAGAAATCAACACTGGGAAAAGCCTAAAAAAGTACTAAGAGTAATAGACAACTCTGTCCGTATCAATATGGAACAGACGGTCAAACAATAAAATATGTATAAACATATGAGAGCCATTTGCAGCATTTCTTAAAAAAGCCAAATCATAATAAATGTTATGCTAACATTTCCCATAGTGCCCATCCATCTGCCCTTTGATTTGTAGCCTGTCCACCTTCAAGCTGTAGTACAGCGGCTCACATGAACATGCAATTATTACAGAAAGACAGAAGTTTCCTACTTAGTTTGGCCAATTAGTGCCAAAAGAAGTGAGAAATTACAAGTTGCCCTTGTGATCTTAACCTTGAGAGCTTGCTAAGTTACCCATTGCCTCCAGCGCTGGGAGTTGTCACGTTAATATTGTTATTGTGCAGCTGCCTGTGCTGAGTCGATGCAGATGGAACAACCAACAAACTCCAAATCACGTTGCTGTTGCTAATTAGAATGCTTGTAATGATACCTGCGCTTATGAAGATAAATAACCAACACCTCTGATCTAAAATGATATTCAAATTAAAGCAAACTGAAACAATTATCTAAATTATAGCCTTTGAAGGCTGTGTTGGCTTTGCAATTAATCATAATTAGTAAGTTGAAAAAATGCACAAAATAATAGGTTGAATCTAAAATGAATGTTGATAAATTCATCCTAATTTTAAAAACAAAGGTTTTTGCACACATCTGTAGTATGCATAAAGTTACACGGGGTAATGGCATTGCTAATTAAAAAACAGAAGTCTCCCTAATCAATCAAACATGTATTCATTAAATGTCACTCCTAATTTCTAAAGCATTATATGATTCAAGTTGTAAACTGGTAAAAGCACCAGTCCCCCATCGCAGGCACACCCACAGTCATACTGGCAGAATTTATAATCTTTAAATAATCTAATAATCACATTATTGATGTCAGTGGCAAACCACAATACTTCGAGAATAACACTGGTCTACAAAAATATATTTTTTTGTTTGCTACTGGGAACTGGGAAAAGTTTTTTACACTGATTTCATATATGAAATCGGAATTAAGCTAGCACGTCAGATCTTTGAGATTACCGTTTTGACACTTTTGAATATCAATATAATACAGTCATATGAAAAAATTTGAGAACCCCTCTTATTTCTTTGGATTTTTGTTTTTCATTGGCTGAGCTTTCAAACTAGCAACTTCCTTTTAATATATGACATGCTTTGTGGAAACAGTAGTATTACAGCAGTGACATTAAGTTTATTGGATTAACAGAAAATATGTAATATGCATCATAACAAAATTAGGCAGGTGCATAAATTTGGGCACCCCAACAGAGATATGACATCAATACTTAGTTGAGCCTCCTTTTGCAAATATAACAGCCTCTAGACGCCTCCTATAACCTTTGATGACCATTCTTCCATACAAAATCTCTCCAGTTCAGTTAAATTTGATGGCTGCCAAGCATAGACAGCCTACTTCAAATCATCCCATAGATTTTCAACGATATTCAAGTCAGGGGACTGTGATGGCCATTCCAGAACATTGTACTTCTCCCTCTGCATGAATGCCTTGTAGATTTCGAACTGTGTTTACGGTCATTGTCTTGCTGGAATATCCAACCCCTGCGTAACTTTGGGACTGATGCTTGAACATTATACTGAAGAATTTGTTGATATTGGGTTGGAATCATCCGACCCTCGACTTTAACAAGGGCCCCAGTCCCTGAACTAGCCACACAGCCCCACAGCATGATGGAACCTCCACCAAATTTGACAGTAGGTAGCAGGTGTTTTTCTTGGAATGCGGTGTTCTTCTTCCACCATGCAAAACGCTTTTTGTTCTGACCAAATATCTCAATTTTTGTCTCATCAGTCCAAAACACTTTGTTCCAAAATTAATCTGGCTTGTCTAAATGAGCATTTGCATACAACAAGTGACTCTGTTTGTGCCGTGAGTTCTGAAAGGGCTTCTTTCTCATCACCCTGCCGTACAGATGTTCTTTGTGCAAATTGTGCTGAATTGTAGAATGATGTACAGATACACAATCTGCAGCAAGATGTTCTTGCAGGTCTTTGGAGGTGATCTGTGGGTTGTCTGTAACCATTCTCACAATCCTGCCCATGTGCCGCTCCTGTATTTTTCTTGGCCTGCCAGACCTGCTGGGTTTAACAGCAACTGTGCCTGTGGCCTTCCATTTCCTGATTCCATTCCTTACAGTTAAAACTGACAGTTTAAACCTCTGAGATGGCTTTTTGTAGACTTCCCCTAAATCATGAGACTGAACAATCTTTGTTTTCAGATCGTTTGAGAGTTCCTTTGAGGATCCCATGCTGTCACTCTTCAGAGGAGGGTCAAAGGAATGCAAAACTTGCAATTGACCACCTTAAATACCTTTTGTCATGATTGGACACACCTGTCTATGAAGTTCAAGGCTTAACGAGCTCATCCAAACAATTTGGTGTTGTAAGTAATCAGCATTGAGCAGTGACAGGCATTCAAATCAGCAAAATTACAAGGGGACCCACATTTCTGCACAGCCAGTTTTTCACATTTAATTTAATTTCATACAACTAAACACTAAAAATCTTTGTTCGGAAAAAACCCCAGTACTCAGATGTTCCTAGGAAATGAAAGACATACCACTGTTATCTTTTTTGTTGAAAGTAGAGTAAATTATTATGCAGGTTCCCAAACATCTTCATATGACTGTATATCAACACGATATCTGGAGTCTGGACTATGTCCCACCAAAATTATTTGAATGTGTTTATTCTGAAAACAAACTAGGAGACGATACCAGAGACACTTTAAAACATTTTTATGTCAATTTACCTCAATATAAAAGTGTGATCAAAATTTTCTGACACACTTGCGCTTGTACTGCACATCCGTCTCTCTTTGCATGAACCAACAGTAGTCACCCATCATGCTCGGAGTAAGTTTTCCCCTATATCGGTTTTCCATCACCTTTGTATCGTGTGAAATCTTTCCCCATGCTCACCTCTGACATTCGCTTAGATTTGGTAGAAAAAAGTCGAGATGAGATTGTAAAAAATGCGTCTTCAGTGATATTCTGGCTCCTGTAAGCTAATATACTTTCAGCTTATTCTCCACAAGCTCAGCATAATTCTCTGCTCTGTGACCGTCAAGAAAATTCTGGACAACCCACACCAATGAGGTGTGCTGATTCAGTCGGCTTCAGTTTCCTTTTGAACTCCTCGTCAAGCATCAGTTCACGGATTTCAGGGCCAACAAAAAAACCTTCCTTAATTTTGGATTCACTTTTCTCGAGAACAAACTTATTTCTTAAATGCTGAAACGCATCGCCTTTACTGTCGAGTCACACTAGTTGTCCATCATAACTAAAAAATGGGACGTGCTGGACGAAAACGGTTTTCAGATTTGAAGTCAGCAAGTGAAATTTGTTAAGGTACAGATGAAAGAATCCCAGCAGCAAAATGCTTGTTGACCAGTGTAATCAAAGAAATTAACAAAGGTTTCAACGTTATCATTGTCGATCTTTGATCGTTGTCTGTATCTTAACATCAGCAAAACCAAGGAACTGTTTATTGACTTTCATCACACCAAACAGCCCCTATGTCTATTCACTATTCAAGGAGTGGGTGTAGAGGTGCTCAACTCCTACAAGTGCTTGGTTATGTTATGTTAAGTTATAATATGAATTGAAGTTATGAAGGGAATTGGTCCAGTGGATTGAGACTGTGATTTGAGGGATACAGTTGGAAACTTATTAAGGGTAAATTTTGCATAAACATTAGGAGGTTTTTCTTCACATGGACAACCACAGAGACTTGGAATTAGCTACCAAGTAGTGTGGTGGTGAGGAGGACTTTAAGAACCTTCAAAACTCAACTTGATGTTATTTTAGAAGAATTAAGTGGATAGGACTGGCGAGCTTTGTTAGGCTGAATGGCCTGTTATCGTCTAGATTGTTCTAAATGTTCTAATTAATGACAGGTTGGACTGTTCTTGGAACACAGGAACTAAACAAGAAAGGGCAGAGCAGACTCTTCTTCCTTAGGGGACTGTGTTCCTTTAATATGTGAAGTGACATCCTTCACATCTTCTTCAACTCTATGATGGCCAGTGTGATTTTCTACGCTGTGGTGTGCCAGGCTGGTAACATCACTTCAATAGAGGCCCACCAAATCAACAAGCTAATTAAAAGGGCAAAGCTCAGTTATGAGGCACACTCAGTACCCCCTGGAGGTCGTAGCAAAGGAGAGAATTAAAACAAAACTGAGTGTCATTATGAGCAATGCTGCACATCCTCTCTGTGAAACTCCAACACTGATGAATTTTAGCCAACAAATTATTCAGCAGAAGTGTGTGCTGGGGTCCTTTATACCAACAACAATATTTCTGTATAGCGCCTCACTGGGACTATGACCGCCAAGTCAAAAGTTTTCTTTCTTTTGAATTTTCTTACTTTATAGCCATTCTAGTGTGTGTTCAGACCAAAGTGTGTGTGTATATTTATTTATCTATCTACCTGTTTATGAGTTTTTTTTATTTAAAGAGCTTCTATAAAACGGCTGTGTAAGAGCCAACCTTTGAATGTTTAATGTTAATGTTAGAATTTGCTTAGTTTCAATAATAGAATATCATTTTATTACAGCTACTTGGAATTTAGCACAGTCTTGTACTCCCTGTAAGTTAATATAAAATAGAACTTATTTTGCTGCATCTGTAAAACTGAGTGCTAATTAAGGTTGGGTTGGGAGCATGGACGCCCACCACATGAGGAACCAACCGGATTGGGACCCGAGTGCAGCGGATGATACAGTATGTCAGCACCACACTGGAATGGTATGAGGTTGTATACAGTGGCTGGAGTGCCAATCCTGCCACCAACACCCAAATTTCCCTGGCTAGTTGGAGGACCTGCTTGCAGGGCTGGATGCAGATTGGTGTCATAAAGTTTAGGGCCTTGCTCAAGGGCCCAATGGAACAGAATCACGTCTGATTAATCCAGTTAGGAAACAGCCTTACTGCTAGGCATGGATTGTTAGACAAGTATGCAAATAGGAGATGGCATTCAGTTTTCTGACTGTGCTTAATGTGTTTAACATGCTTAACATGCCAAAAGTACGACTGTATGACCAAAATTAGAGAAATGAAACAAGAACTTTTCCTTTCTTTAGTATCATTTTTTTTCTCTATTTTTGTGTGAACTGTTTTGCTTTGAAAGTTACTAAAACTTTTAAAACAAAGATATTTTGTCTTTGGAATTATTTGGAACATGTGTCACACTATTGCCTGAAGCAAACTAAAAGCTGCAGAACTTTGGTAATGTGGGACAAACATAGTTAAAGCCTGATTTCCCCCTGTGGTCAAATAAAGTTCTATTTACAACAACAACAACATTTATTTCTATAGCACATTTTCATACAAATGATGTTGCTCAAAGTGCTTTACAGGATGAAGAAAGAGAAAAAAAGACAAAATATACAAGAAATAAAATTAGGCAATACTAATTAATATAGAATAAAAAGTAAGGTCCACTGGCCAGAGATTACAGAAAAAAAACAAAAAAAAAAAACTCCAGACGGCTGGAGAAAAAAATAAAATCTGCAGGGGTTTTGAGGCCACAAGACCACCCAGCCCCCTCTAGGCATTCTACCTAACATAAATGATCTCAATCAGCCCTCCTTGTATTCAGGGTTCTCATGTAAGAACTTGATGATGACGGTCATGTGGACTTCTGGCCTTTAATCCATCAATGTAGGGGCATCATGGTGCTTTAATCAGGTGGTGTTGGCACAGATCGCCACCACAGAAAACCGGAAAGAGAACAGCAGAGAAAATAGGGGGTTAATATGGAAATCTAGGCTATCTAGATCTATAAGGCAGCCAATCAAAATAATGTGCCACACTATTAAAGTGTTTTTTTTTTTTTTACAAAGTTGTGAAACTTTTTTTTTTTTTTTTTATTAATTTTATTGCACTCCATACAAAGCAATCAAGTTTTTACAAAAAGAAAAATAGAGTCAAGAACAGATCGATCCCCACCCTTGAGAGAGAGAGCAAGCCAAACGGCATAAAAATTTTACAGCTTTTAAACATACCTAAATTAATAAATTCTCTATGCTTCATGAACTTATTTTTAAAATATTACTAATTAGATCCTGCCATGTTTTGAAAAAAGTCTGTACGGATCCTCTAACTGAGTATTTGATTTTTTCCAATTTCAAATAATATAACACATCGGTTTCCCACTGACTTAAAAGAGGAGAGTTTGGGTTCTTCCAGTTTATCAGAATAAGTCTACGTGCCAAAAGTGTAGTGAATGCAATCACAATTTGTTTGTTTTTCTTCACTTTAAGCCTCTCTGGAAGAACACCAAACACAGCTGTTAAAGGGTTAGGAGGGATTGTGAGTCCAAGGCTATCTGAAAGGTAATTAAAATTTTTTGTCCAGAATAATGTTAATTTGTTGCAGTCCCAGAACATGTGACCTAGTGAGGCTGGGACTTGGTTGCAACGTTCACAGGTTGGATCATGCCCTGGAAACATTTTGGAGAGTTTTAGTCGAGACAGATGTGCTCGATATATAATTTTAAGTTGTATAATTGTATGCTTTGCGCATGATCTTCTTTGATCCTGGGAAATGTGAAATGTGAACTCACTACCAAATAAGATTGACGAACTGGCTGTGCTGGTGAAAACTGTCAGAACCTACAGAGAATGCAACTTGCTGTGTTTTAGTGAAACGTGGCTAACAACTACCATCCCAGATGCTAACGTGGAGCTACCCGGGTTTAGCACAGTTAGAGCGGACAGAGACGCAAGTACCTGCGGGAAGAAGAAAGGAGGAGGACTCGCTCTCTATGTCAATACAAAGTGGTGCAACTCAGGACATGTAAACGTTAAAATCTCCAATTGCTGCAGGGACATCGAACTGTTGGCCGTAAGTCTGCGTCCGTATTACTTGCCCAGAGAGTTTGGACACGTGATTGTTGTCATTGTTTACATCCCCCCTCAAGCGAACGCGGAGATAGCGAGTGACATCATCCATTCCGCAGTTGCTAAGTTACAAACACAGCACCCTGAGGCACTTGTGCTAATCGCTGGAGACTTTAACCATGTAACGCTGGACAAAACATTACCTGCCTTCTCCCAGTATGTGGATTGTAACACCAGGGGAAACAGGACTATCGACTTACTGTATGCAAACGTTAAAGACGCATACAGCGCCACCCCGCTGCCTGCGCTTGGGAAAGCAGATCATAACCTGGTTCTGCTTCAGCCTCAATACAAACCAAGAGTGAGGGTGCTACCTACAACCACACGCTCATTCAGGAAGTGGTCCCCTGAGGCAGAGCAGGCTCTGAGAGACTGCTTTGGAACTACAGACTGGGATATATTCCTGGGGTCACATAGTGAGAACATTGAAGAGGCTGTTGAATGCACAACTGATTACATCAACTTCTGTATGGACATTGTAGTTCCAGTAAGAACAGTACGCTGCTATGCTAACAACAAGCCATGGGTTACAAGTGACATCAAGGGCCTTTTGAACCAGAAGAAAAGGGCTTTTAAAGGTGGTGATCAGCATGAGCTCAAGCGCGTGCAGAAGGAACTCCGAGTCCAACTCAGGGCGGCGAAAGAGCAGTACAGGAGAAAGCTGGAGTAGAAGTTGCAGAACAACAGCATGAAGGAAGTGTGGGATGGGATGAAGATTATCACTGGCTGCAGCTCGAAGCGGGGTGCCGCCATCGAGACAGACGTGGAGAGAGCAAACCAAATGAACAACTTCTTTAATAGGTTTGATCACCCTAACCCACTATGACCTCGAAGTACTGCATCCTCCAACCATCCTTCTGCTGGTACCAGCATAGGTGAAACATCCCCACCCACAATTACAGCAGCCCATGTGAGCAGAGAGTTGAAAAGACTTCGTGCCAGCAAAGCAGCGGGTCCAGATGGTATATCGCCACGACTGCTGAAGGCCTGTGCGTTGGAACTGGGGAGTCCTCTACAGCGCATCTTCAACCTGAGCCTGGATCAGGGGAGAGTCCCAAGGCTTTGGAAAACATCTTGTATCACCCCTGTCCCAAAGGTATCACGACCTAGTGAGCTGAATGACTTCCGGCCTGTTGCTCTGACGTCACATCTGATGAAGACCATGGAGCGGCTGCTGCTTCACCACCTGAGGCCACAGGTCCGCCACGCCCTCGACCCTCTGCAGTTCGCATACCAGGAGAAGGTGGGAGCGGAGGATGCCATCATCTATATGCTACACCGATCCCTCTCCCACCTGGACAGAGGCAGTGGTGCTGTAAGAATTATGTTTTTGGACTTCTCTAGCGCCTTCAACACCATCCAACCTCTGCTCCTTAGAGACAAGCTGACTGAGATGGGAGTAGACTCACACCTGGTGGCATGGATTGTGGACTATCTTACAGACAGACCTCAATATGTGCGTCTTGGGAACTGCAGGTCTGACATTGTGTTCAGCAATACAGGGGCACCGCAGGGGACTGTACTTTCTCCGGTCCTGTTCAATCTATATACATCAGACTTCCAATATGACTCAGAGTCCTGTCATGTGCAAAAGTTCGCTGATGACACTGCTATCGTGGGCTGCATCAGGAGTGGGCAGGAGGAGGAGTACAGGAAGCTAATCAAAGACTTTGTTAAATGGTGCGACTCAAACCACTTACACCTTAACACCAGCAAAACCAAGGAGCTGGTAGTGGATTTTAGGAGGCCCAGGCCCCTCATGGACCCTGTGATCATCAGAGGTGACTGTGTGCAGAGGGTGCAGACCTATAAATATCTGGGAGTGCAGCTGGATGACAGATTGGACTGGACTGCCAATACTGATGCTCTATGTAAGAAAGGTCAGAGCCGACTATATTTTCTGAGAAGGTTGGCATCCTTCAACATCTGCAATAAGATGCTGCAGATGTTCTACCAGACGGTTGTGGCGAGTGCCCTCTTCTACGCGGTGGTGTGCTGGGGAGGCAGCATAAAGATGAAAGACGCCTCACGCCTGGACACACTTGTTAAGAAGGCAGGCTCTATTGTAGGAGTAAAGTTGGACAGTTTAACATCTGTGGCAGAGCAACGGGCACTAAGCAAACTCCTGTCAATCATGAATAATCCACTGCATCCACTGAACAGTGTCATCTCCAGGCAGAGGAGTAGCTTCAGTGACAGACTTTTGTCACTGTCCTGCTCCACTGACAGACTGAGGAGATCGTTCCTCCCCCACACTATGCGACTCTTCAATTCCACCCGGGGGAGTAAATGCTAACTTTTTTTTTTTTTTCATTTTTATTATTAATTGAATATTGTTTCTTTGTATCAGTATACTGCTGCTGGATTATGTGAATTTCCCCTTGGGATTAATAAAGTATCTATCTATCTATCTATCTATCTATCTATCTATCTATCTATCTAT
>JANRMT010062820.1:19993137-20004119 GCA_026402145.1 Polypterus bichir lapradei
ATCTATCTATCTATCTATCTATCTATCTATCTATCTATCTATCTATCTATCTATCTATCATATGGAGCTCGAGTGAATTCTCTGCATTGCTACTTTCCACTCCTTTTCTGATATATTAATTGAGAGATCTTTTTCCCAGTGTCCTCTTGGATCTTTGAAAGGGAGGGATTGTAAAATGATTTTATATATTGTAGAGATGGAGTCTAAGTCCTTGAGATTGAGCAATATTTTTTCCAGCATGGATGAGGGTGGAAGATGAGGAAAATCTGGAAGGTTCTGTTTAACAAAGTTCCTGATTTGAAGATAGTGAAAGAAATGTGTAGCTGGAATGTTAAATTTGGAATGTAGTTGTTCATAGGAAGCAAAGACGTTGTCTATATAAAGATCTCTAAGCAAGTAAATTCCAAATTTTTTCCAGATATTAAAAACTGCATATGTTTGTGAAGGTTGAAAGAGGTGGTTCTCTTGCAGGGGTGCCACAGATAGAAGCTTCTCCGTCTTAGAATGCTTTCTACATTGGTTCCAGATTCTAAGTGAGTGGAGCACAATTGAGTTATTTGTATATTGCCGATAACGTGTGTTTATTGGAGCACAGAGCAAGGAATACAAAGAAGTACTGCAGGATTTTACTTCTATTGCGGTCCAAGCCTGTGTATGTTCTTCTATTTGTGTCCAGGTTCTTATCGGCTGTATATTTGCTGCCCAGTAATAAAACTGGAAGTTAGGTAGAGCCATGCCGCCTTCTGCCTTTTGTCTTTGTAAGGTCGCTCTTTTGATGCGTGGATGTTTTGAATTCCAAATAAATGAGGTTATTGTTGAATCTAATTGCCTAAAGAATGATTTATTAATGTATATTGGGATGTTTTGAAATAAAAAAAGGAGTTTAGGAAGAATATTCATCTTAACAGTGTTAATTCTTCCAGCTAGTGTGAGATGAAGGGTTGACCATCTATGCAAGTCTTGTTTAATTTTTTCCATGCAAACGGCGAAATTTTGTTGATAAAGAGCTTTATGTTTACTTGTGATGTTTACCCCTAGGTATTTAAACTGTTCTGCAATGATAAAAGGTAGGGTATCTAAACTAATATTATATGCTTGAGAATTCACTAGAAAGAGTACACTTTTATTCAGATTAATTCTGAGACCAGAGATCTTTTGAAATTCTGTGAGTGCTGCTAAGACTACAGGCACAGAATTTTCTGGGTCTGATATATACAGTACCATGTCATCTGCATATAATGAGATTTTCTGTTCCAGTCCTTCTCTGCTAATCCCCTTTATCTGATCAGTATTTCGACAATGTATTGCCAGTGGTTCAATGGTTCAACAGCAGCGGTGACAAGGGGCATCCTTGTCTAGTGCCACGTTCTAGTTTAAAGTAATCTGAGCAAATGTTGTTGATGCAAACTGAAGCTTCTGGGTTAGTATACAGTAATTTAATCCATGCACAGATGTTTGGGCCAAACCCAAACTTCTCCAATATAGTAAAAAGGTATTTCCATTCAATCATGTTGAATGCTTTTTCTGCATCTAATGATAATAATATTTCTGGGGTGTTTGATTTAGTTGGTGAGTATATTACATTAAACAGGCGTCGAAGATTTGAAGGTAAGTGCCGGCCCCTAATAAATCCAGTTTGGTCTTGTGATATTACCGAGGGGAGCACTTTCTCCATCCTTCTGGCTAAGATTTTAGAGAGTATTTTAACGTTGTTATTCAGAAGTGAAATTGGTCTGTATGATGCACATTGTAATAAGTCCTTATTTTGTTTTGGAAAGACAGTGATTAGTGCTTGGCGAAAGGTTTGTGGAAGAGATTGGTTATCTCTGGCTTCTGTAAATGTTGCTAATAGGAGGGGAGCTAGCTGAGCGGAGAATTTCTTGTAAAATTCTGCAGCGTAGCCATCAGGGCCTGCTGCTTTCCCGCCTTGGAGTGACTTTATAGCATCTAGTAATTCTGATAACGCCAGAGGTTTATCAAGTTCCTCCACACTAAAAGCGTCTATTTGTGGTATCTGTAATGTATCTAGAAATGTATTAGATTGTGTATTGTCTTCTTTAAACTCAGTAGCATATAGGGATTTATAGTAGTCTCTGAAAGTGTGCATTATATTTTTGTGTTCGACGATTTTATCTCCGTTCGTGTTGGTGATTACCGAGATTGCGTTGCGCACTTCTTGCTTGTGAATTTGTTGAGCTAAAAGCTTATTAGCTTTCTCTCCATGTTCATAATAATGATGTCTGGATTTGTAGATTACTTGTTCAGTTTCTTTAGTTGTCAAGAGGTTTAATTTCGAATGTAGAGCCTGCCTCCTCCTATGTAGAGTCTCGCTTGGTAGTCTGGCGTGTTCTTCATCTATTTTAGTAATTTCGCTTTTTATCTCTGCTACTTTCTTGGCTTTGGATTTATTCCTGTGGGAAAGATATGAGATAATCTGACCTCTTAAGAAGGCCTTAAGAGTTTCCCAAGTATTCCTGCAGAGATCTCGGGTGATGTATTTGTCTCTAGAAAGAATTTGATTTGTTTGGATATAAATTCCGTACAATTCTCGTCAGCTAATAGAAGCGGGTTGAGGCGCCATCTGCGGGGTGAGTGTATGGGGCTTAGTAATTTTAGCTCCAAGATCATAGGTGCATGGTCAGAAATAACAATAGCATCTTATTCGCAAGATTTAGTCATAGGCAAGAAGTTATTGTCTATAAAGAAGTAATCAATCCTTGAGTAACAATGATGCACTGGTGAGTAGAAAGAATATGTTCTTGAATTTGGGTTTAAAAACCTCCAGGGGTCTGATAAGTTGTGATCATTTATAAACTTTGTAATTATCTTTGCGGAGTTAGATGCCGTTCCCCCTGTGGAGGAAGTCCTATCTAAAAGTGGATTTAGAACACAAGTCCCCCGCCATTATAACTTTATGAGAGTTCAGATTGGGAATGGATGCAAATAAATTTTGTATAAAATTCCTTATCATCAACATTAGGTGCGTAAACATTTATCAAAATCATTTTACAGTTAGATAAGTCTCCCATGACCATTACATATCTCCCTTCAGGATCCAATACTACATCTGATGCTACAAATGGTACTGTTCTATGTATGAGAATTCCCACCCCTCTAGTTTTCTTTGTAAAACTAGAATGGAACATTTGGCCAGTCCAGTCTTTTTGCAGCCGGAACTGATCCTTGCTTAGTAAGTGGGTCGCCTGTAAAAATACTATTTTAGCATTTAGACCTGTTAGGTGAGAGAGTACTTTCTTTCTCTTTAATTCGTGATTCAGGCCTTTAACATTCCAGCTTACGAAGTTAACTGTCCCTTCATGGAAACACTGATTCTGAGTTTTTGATATCATTTTATAGTCTTAAGTGAGACAGCTTAGGTCTTAATTTCCTATTTCCCCTAGAGTTGTTGCCATGCAGCTTATTATTACGTTGGTAGTTATAATTATTAAGATTAATAGGATAGATTAGGTATAGATCAAGCCTGCTCTCTTTCTCTCCCCCCCTTAACCCCCCACCCTCCCTTTTTGCCTCCCCAAGTGAGGCTAAAACCCACTTCACGCAGTCCCAGTTCTCTGACATACCCAGAGACAGAGCACGTCCAAAGCAAAACAAGCCCCAGTGCAGCTTCGCTTTAGAGTTAAAAGATCTGTTACCAATATAGTCTTTAAAAAAGAAAAAAAAAAGAATTTTGCACTTAAAATATATATATAGTCTTCAGCAATTTTAGTTCATTAAGATGATACACCCAGATAATAAACCCGGGTGATGGTGTTAAAGATGTGTCCAAAATAAGCATAACAAGTCTTAATGCAGTAATAGCAATAACAATAAACCAAGGGTATGATATTGAACAGTCTCGTTTAGGGTAGAGATGAAGTAATTAGAAAGAAAAAAAAAAAAAAAAAAAGGAAAGAAAAAGTAATTAAGCACAATAAAACATAAACAGATAGCGCCCTAGTAATACTAAGTAATAATGAGAATATATGAGAATATAAGCTGATAAAAAACCTGTATTTTAAAACGAATAGATCAGACAGTAGATTATTAATCCTTGCTTTATCATTTACCGCCATGACTCACTATTATGTATCAGAATAGTCCCGGGATCAGCTTTCTTAATTCCTTTTCTGCTTCTTCCTTGCTAGCAAAGACATAGAAATGACCTTGCCATTCCACTTTAAGTTTTTCAGGATACAAGAGGCTGTATTTGACGCTGGCTTGCCGTAACCGCTGTTTGATGTTATAGAAGGCTGCGCGTTTAGTAGCTGTTGCTGGAGAGAAGTCAGGAAAAATACGAATGTGGTTATTTTCAAATGTAATATCTTCCTTGTTTCTGAGGAGTGCCATCACCTCTAGCTTAAATGATAATCGTTCAAAACGAACTATAAAAGACCTTGGTCTGGGTCTAACGGTGTTTGATCCGCGTACGCGGTAAGCTGCTGCTATCTCAGATTCTGCTTTAAAGTCGTCCCCGATTATTTTAGAAAAAAGTTCAGCAGCGAATTTCACCGGGTTTGAACTTTCTCGATTCTCAGGCAGACCTTCAATTCTGACGTTATACCTTCTACTTCCATCTTCCAAAGCAGCCAGTCTGTCTCCGAGTTTTTTGCATTCAGAGCTGACATTTTCTGCTTTTTCTTCAGCACTGGTAGCTAAATTTTCGGCTAATTCAATCCTAGTCGTGAATGTCTCCTTGAGATCCTCCAATTGATCAGTAAGCGTTTCAATTTTACCCAGCACCTGTCGCATTTCCACTTGCATTTCTTGTCGCAGCCTTTCTTTTGCCTGTTGCAGCATCAGCCGTTGCGTTTCGTTTGCTTGCTGCCATTCCTGTTTCAATTCCAGCAACTCTTGTTTCAGCCTCTCATGTGCCTTTGCCCTTGCTTTCTCATTTGCCTTCTCGGTTTTCTTTATATCTTGTACCATCTCAGCGAGCATCACCTCCAGTTTAGACATTTTAATTGTGCTTTCTTGTACCATAGGTGAAGCGTCAGGCTCTACTGTAGCCGGTGCCCCCGCTATTCCCGGCTCGCGTGGAGTAATTGTGATTGCGGACTGTAAGGCCCTTTCCAGTTTCAGGTGTTCTCCGATCAGCGAGCTATCGAGATCTGCACTCCCGATCGTAAATTCGCTCCCCCTTTCACTCTCAGCCGGCGACAATGTAGCGGACCTTGGTCCCGAAGAGTCTGTACTTTCGCCCAGCTGTTCCAGGTCTCTCTCTGAAAGGCTGTATCTTGAGCTAGGGCTTGCTGATCTTGGCTTGGGTGCAGCTTTAATTTTCTTTTCTTTCGGACCCCCTTTCTTGCTGGCCATGTTTATATATGCTTACATTTATACTGTAGCAGTCCCCTTGGGTTGAATAAATGCAGGATATCTCAGGATAATAAGCAAATAATATGAAAAATAACACCGCTGCTAGCGGAGCTCCACTTCAGACGTCCATCTCTCGCATCGGACAAGACCAATTTTTCCAAAGTTGTGAAACTTGACTAATTGCATTTTAACTAATTTAATGGATTACACAGCTTCATCCATCTTTGCACTCCATGGTGCAAAATTTATCCTAATGACAACACATATAACACGTTTCTATTTCTAAGGCTATTGGGGGCTGACGTAACATATCAAACATGAAAAATCAAAGAGATGGCTCTTATGACAACTACGTCATATACCTGTTATTCTCGCTGAAGCCAGACATATATAATCTATACATTCGGAGACAGCCATGAGTAAATTGCGCATAAGAGTGGGTGGGAACAATTAGGTGTCTCACTGAGTTTCACATTTCTAAACCAATCCAATGCCTCATAAAGATGGCACTCAAAGTTAGGGTGTTGACTTTGAACTGCAGAGATCAGAGGTGCCCTCATTAACCTGGTTTCAGGCAGCAAACTTCAGTTTACGATAAACCCTCTAGAGTCGAAAAGTCTCTTAAAAAACTCTATTAGATATATAAATGTGTGTCATGTTTGTGCAGAAAATAAACATAACCTGTTGCAAGGGAAAATACTTTTTGTAACATCAGATTATAAATTGGCATTTGATGACATCAATAAATAAATGGTAAATGTGAATGATATGTTGTTTCAGGTGCTGTGTGTGCTCTCTGTTGTTCAACGGGGAAGTCGATGTATGCTTGAAAGAAATTGCATCTATATTTATGAAAATATGAACTGGAAAATATGCATTTGTGTCACACTCCGTTAAAAGACTGCCGTTAAGAGAGTCACAGGAGATGAAGATTTCAGTATTCAGCCTTGTGACTACACGTCTAAACGTATAACTAAAGAAATTTAACATTAATCTCTAATTGGAAAGCAAACGTGCCGTGACAGAATAGCCACTGTGTTTTAGCACTTGTATATCTATAAACCACAATGGTTATCTAAACTCTATTTGCTGTTTTTATGCTATATAGTGGTGCAATACTGAAATTGACAGAAATATATTGTAGCAGACACTTCTTAAGCGTGTGGAGCCCAGTAGTCGCAGGGTGCATATGTGACTGCCTCCACGACTTCTCACTCATTACAATGTGCAAATTAATTATTAAGCTTCAGTTACTTTGTGCTATGATCTCCTGAATGGATAACAGCAATTTTAGCTTTTTATTTTCTCTCAGCATCAAGTCTTGTGCTAAATTATCTTTGGCTCTCTCCTTGATACCCAGGCGGCAATTTAAAATGCATGGACTGGAGAAACTGTGGTTGGGAGTTTTAGGAAGAAGCCTTGTGTGTGTAGCCTTGGCAGTGCCCTTTGATGTGCGAGACTCTATACTTGTACATTTTGACTTATTTTCTGTGCTGCTGGGAATTGATCCGGTAGATCAAACATGAAATTCTGGCTACACCTTCTATCACATAAGGCCATGCTTATTTGGTATTCTAACTATATAGCTCTCTGTCCTACTGTATATATTGTTTTTTAACCTGATTTAGGGTCGAGTAGAATTGAAATGTACCTAAGCAATGGCAGGTTTTCTTAACCATTTTGACCTTTCATCAGGGTTGGATCAGAAAGGTTATCAGAATTATAGTGAGGTGGTAGAACTTGTTTTGTTACAGAAGGGTCCGGTGGTGACCCTATCCTCACCTTAGGACATTCTATGCAGACCTGAGTATCTTTGAACTTGTGTACATTTACTAGCCTGTCTTTAGCTCCATTTGTGGTCAGTGTTGGGCGGAAAAAGGGTTGACTGCATCTATGGTTAAAATATAAAATTTCCCTTCTTTTATCTATAGACTCCAATTGTTTTATTAGAAACAGGAGAAGCAAATTCAAAAGTGTATTCATTCAACATAGAATACCATTCTATACACTACGGTTCTTAAATTGCCAAAAGCAGACTCAAGCAAATGGATGTACCAGCAGCACAACCTGAATGGATAGCAGCTGTTCTTGAAAAGTGTAGGCACCCAATGTGTGTAGACAGCAGAAGGCACCTTCACTTTTTTTTGTTGAACTACTGAGCTGACGGGTCTTTGATCTGACATGGTCTCTGAAAGATTGCTGACCAGCTGCTGGTGTCAGGGCCGTCTTAACAGCATTATATGTCCCTTGGCAAAGCAGTGCACTGGGGCCCCTACCTACACAACCACTCAGCAAGTCACAACATACATAGATTAACATGGGGCCCCTATGTTCAAGGGGGCACCCGCCAACTGCCCAGCATGCCCATGCATTAAGATGGCCCTAGCTGGCGTACCCTATATTTATGTTATTTTTTTACCATAACTCTTAGATCAATAGGGTGTCATAGTTTAAAGGCCAATTTCCTTCTTATTTACATGCCACATGCCTTTGAACCCTCCTGGAAAGGCACAACCTATCTTCTCAAAACTTCTACCATTTAGCATTCCACCTGTGGGCCATGGCATTGGGTAAATTTTTTCTTTCATGTCTGTAGACCCCAACTTGAGGTTAAAGGATAACTTCGTATTATTTAGGTTATTTCTTTATATGCAGTTGGCTTCTGAAATTGTGCTCTGAAGTTAAGCATTTTCTATAAATTTAAAGAATACATATGGGGTCCTTGAGTTGCGCAGCCAAAGCCTGGACTTGAACCCAATTGAATATTTCTGGGGAGACCCGGAAACAGCTGTCCACCAACAGTCTCCATCCACAGAGCTTGAAAGGATCTGCAGAGTGGCTTAGGGACAACTCTGTGAATGTCCTTGAGTTGCCCAAGTAAAACATGGATTTGAACCTAATCGAACATCTTTGGAGAGACTTGAAAACAGCTGTCAACCAACAGCCTCCATTCAATCTGATAGAACTAGAGAGAATCAGCAGAGAGGCATAGATAAAATGTTTGTGAATGTCCTTGAGTTACCCAGCCAAAAAATGGACTTGAACGTATTTGAACATCTTTGGAGAGACCAACGGTCTCAGTTAAGCCTGACAGAGCTTGAAAGGATCTTCAGAGTGGCTTAGGGACATCTTTGTGAATGTCCTTGAGTTGCCCAGCCAAAGCATGGACTTGGACCTAATCTAACAATTCACAAGAGACCTAATTGGCCGAGGTCTCCAGGAATGTAACTGTATCTGACAATTAACTATGAACCTCCGAGATCTTTATTTGCATCAATATTTTGTTGTTTGCCATATATGTTAATCGATTTCTACTTTGTTTTCTGCTTGTTTTAACAAATCGATGTCTTTATGTTTTGTGAGGTGCAAGTGAAGGCGAGAACGAAAGAAAAGTTAGGGTGTCAGCTGGGCCACTCCATTTACTGTGAGTGGCACAGGACTCAGGTGTAAAAGATGCCTCTTTAGCTTCTGCAGCTCATCAATATTTTCGACTCTCTCAAGCAGGTCTGGGTCGGAGAGCTCTGTCACGCAGGACAGTGTTCCTCAGAGTAAGATGCCACTGAATTTATGTTTTCCCGTCCTGTCCTGGAAGAGGCGTGGCTTAGTTGAATGGCGGCATGGATGATTTGCTCCCTTTAGGTGGCTTCTCGGGCCTGTGAATGAGAAAAGAAGCAACAGTGTTAGCGTTGGCGTCCCTCTTGGCCCATTGAAATATTGCATACTTTTAATGAGCCTGGAAGGTGATCCTCAGGTACCCATGCATCACAGTGTAAAAATTCTGTATTTAGTAATCTACAAAATTTATACTCTCATCTTTTCCTCATTGAAGAGCACTATACAGAAATAGATGAGTTGAATTGAATTAAACTTGTGAACTGTTAAAACAAGTTTCATTTTGTTGTAGTGAATCACCCTGCTCTGTTATTGACTAGGGCCTGTCATACCACATAACTGGAGGTCACCGGCATGCAGTGATTATCTACCACTTGCTACTATTCTCTTAAGATTTTGAAAATGTAGGGTACAACTGAAAAACTCACGTAGTGTGTCATTGAGGAACAGGAATATCATGCAAACATCAAACAGACAGGGATTCAAACCCAGTCCTTCTGCATTGTGAGGCAGGAATACTAAGTGTAGCAGTAAAATATCAATGGAAAAATGAAAGAATGTAAAACAGTACAGAGCACCAGAAGTTTGCCTTCGTATCTTGTAATGCTGATAGACTTCATAGACATTCAAGTCGCACAGCACTCTTGTGAGCTGGCAACAACCAGGGGTCTGCTGATTGATATACACTTAGTGCAGAACAAATTCTTGTGATGAACAGCTTGAAGTCATCTTGGCAAAACACATAAACGCACCTGCTTAGCAATCATACCTCCCATGATGCCACACAGTCTACAGTATGTATACATTTATGTCATAGTTGATTGCTGTTTTTGAACCTGCTGTTTCCAATCATAAGTGACAAAAAATGTACTTAGGAAATAAGGATAATGTGGATTTAATGTCATCTAAGTCTACAGTTTTTTTTTAATCTAGTTTAATGCATGCAATCAGAAAAATAAAACATAATCACTATATGGGCCATTTATATGAATGCCAAGGGTCGTGAAGAGCACAGGGGGTCCAGGCAATGGTGTGTGTGACTTCTAAAAGTGACACTGAGTTTCACAGTTCGTGCACTAACCTGGCATGCTACTCAACCAAACAAATAATAATAACATAACAGTTACAACCATTTACTTCAAAATCAATACAGAGAAAATAAATGAAAAATAAAAATACAAAGAAAAAAAACAAATAGGATTAAACCCCAACCCATGAGAAAGACAAGAAGATGGGCACAAGCAAAAAAAAAAAACATATTTTTAAACATAACTGAGCAATTAAAGGAGTTATTTCTTGATAATCGTATATAATAACCATATATATATATATATAAATATATATATATATATATACACTAGCCATCCCCCGCGGATGTATTAGTGAAACAGGACAGTGAGGAGGGCTCCGCCCAGCTCTCTGCTCTTGACGTCACGCTTCTCCCTTCACTCGGACCGCAGCCTCTGTCTCGGATTAGCGTGAATATATCACTCCTGCAAGCGAGCTATGATTCTTAGCGCAATGAGAGAAGTCACAAAATCAACCAGAATGTTCAAGCAAATTATAGAAAAAAAAAAGATCTAAATTCGATAAGCAGTTCTCTCGTTTGCTAACTAAGCGGAGTTAAGGTTATGCCCCGAGGCAGACGCGTGAGTCAGGAGGGCCCCGCCCCCCTCCCCGCAGCCCGATGAGTCTCTCTTGGATTTGCGCTAATAAATCGGTACCGCAAGTGAACTATGATACTTTTCACGATAAGAAAGTCAAAAAATCAACAGAAAGTTCAAGCAAATTATAGAAAAAAACTCGATCTAAATTCATCTGTGAAAAGCGAACAGACATACATACGGGTATAAAAAAACTATAAGAAATTTCACACTTGGTCTACGAAATTTTTAAAACTGTTTCTTAGCGAGCACCTATGGTCCAAGGGTAACCTATATTCCAAATTTCAAGTCCCAAGTCCTCATGGTTTGGGAGATTTTGTGGTGAGTGAGTCAGTGGTATTTGGCTTTTATATATATATATATATATATATATATATATATATATATGGTGAA
>JANRMT010062820.1:20004219-20027239 GCA_026402145.1 Polypterus bichir lapradei
TTTTATTGGATTAATTTATTGGAATTTTAACTTCCACATGTCGCTAGTTTTTAAGGATTATTTATGGACTGTTCTTTGAAGCACTGCACTATTTATCTGGACACTGCTTTGTTTTGGTTTGTTTTAATAAAAGCTCTGTACACTTTTGCACCTTCCCCTTGCTTGGAGTGCTTGTCCTCATTGCACAGCTCATCCCGGTCATGATTAGCGATGGTATCGGGTTTAGGAGGCGCTCAAATCTGGAAAAGGGTGCCTGGAGCAGGACCCGCACCGCCACAGTTCAGTATGATATTGCTGGTTAACATTCTGTTCAAAGGGAATCTCTTTTTTAACAAGCAAAGTCAAGCTCATTGTTGTAAAATAAATATCAGAAATAAAGCGTCTAAATTATGTCAGCACAGAGCTAATCATTGAACTGATTAATGAGACATGCCATTGACCGTTTCCAGAAATTTTTGGGCCCCCACTTTTATTCATTTGCAATTTTTCTTACCTGTAACCTAGTCAAGACAGTGGACAGATTAACCTGACCTTGCATTTTTCTGTAAAAACACATTAAAAAAAAAACTTTAATAAAAAGGCATCTGTCTTAAGTTCTAAATATAAATCCCTGACTATTCTAAAGAAATAGCAAGAGAGAAAAAACACTTATTGAGAGCAAAAAATGTGTAGCAAATACTTGATGCTGGGTTGTTTCTACCTCCTCTAACACCAAGAATGAGGAGGAATGCTATGTTACAGCTCATAATATACTTTAATAATATTCTGAGCAGACATGGACAAATTTGTTGGTATTCCTTCATGAAAAAAGATGAACTACAGTAGTCTCTGAAATAACTTGAAACTTTAAAAAAGTAATTGTCATAGAGTTAGAGTTTTGAGTTAACAAAATATTTCAAATAATAACACAAATGAAAGTGGCAAGGACAAAAACGATGTGACCCTTCAGCTAATATTTTGTTGTACAATTAGAGGCTATCAGTGCACTCATGTGATTCCTGGAGCTCTCCATGAGACATCTGCACCTGTCCACAGGTCGTTTGCCCCACTTGTCCTGAGCAAACTGCTCCAGCTGGATCAGGTTTGAAGGGTTTGCATGTTTCAGTTCTTGCCATAGATATTCGATGGGATTTAATTCAAGGCTCACAGAAGGCCACTTCAGAATAGTCCAATGTTTTGTTAGCCATTCTTGGGTGCTTTCAGCTCTGTGTGTTTTGGCTCGCTATCCTGTTGGATGGCCCGTGACCTGTGACTGAGACAGAGCTTTCTGACAATGGGCAGTATGTTTCACTCCAGAATGCCTTAAGATTTCATTGTTCACTGCAGAGACTCAAGGCACCCAGTGCCGGACGCAGCAAAGCAGCCCCAAGACATAACTGGGCCTCCTCCATGTTTCACAGTAGGTTTGGTGTTCTTTTCTTTGAAAGCTTCATTCTTTCATCTGTGGTCATAGACCTGATATATGTGGCCAAAAAGCTCAAGTTTAGTCCCATCTGTCTAAAGGACATTTTCCCAGAAGCAATATGGCTTGTCAATATTCGTTTTAGCAAATTCCACTCTCTTTTTCATATTTTTATTTGAACAGTGCAGTCCTCCTGGTTCTTCTTCTATTGAGTCCACTGTCACTCAAAAAGTGATCAAACACTGATGGACCTTGACCTTGGAGTTCAGCTTGTATATCTTTGGAATTTGTCCTTGATGTTTTGTCTATAATTTTCATTATCAATCTGGCATTGATTTTCCTCTTTCAGTTGTGTCCATGGAGGTTGGCTACAGTGCCCTGGACCTTAAACTTCTTAATCATATTTGCAACTATTACACAGGAGCATCAAGCTGGTTGGAGATGTTCTTCTAGCCTTTGTCTTAAAATGCTTGTCTATCATTTTCTTTCTGATCTCTTCAGTTAACTCTCTCCTTTGCTTTCTCTGGCCCATGTTCAGTGTGGGAAACATGATGACACAAACATGTGACGGCGTTTCTCCTTTTAAATTGGTTTAATGACTGATTGGGGATGATGTGGGGACTATTGGGGATATGTGTGATTCAAATTCAAGAAAACAGCTAGTTTGAAAAACCGCTTGAATCTGATTATTTATGATCTTTTCTAGGTGTACCAACAAATGTGTCCAGGCCATTTTGGAGTATCTGCATGGAATAAGCTTGATCTCTTTTCACACTTGCTTTGCTCAACTTGATGACATATCAAAAGTATGCAGGTATATCAAGGACAATAGCTTGCACTTTTTCAGGGAACTGTATGAGGACCAACAGATTTGTCCATATCTCACATCCACATCAGAGACACAGTCCTTGAGTCTTACAAACTGCCAATAGCCCACTATCCAGGACACCATAGGCACGTCCACCTGCATATTTCTGAGCTTACCCTTTAAATGGGATGGGTGGATGATACTGATGGGACTGCAGAAACCAAAAACACATAATCCTTGCAGTGCTTCCAGGTTTATCCCAGCCCTGTGGAGCAGACAGATAATGAAATCCTTCACTCCCATCAAATAAGTCACAAAACTCACAAAATAATTTCCATTTGTTATTGATGACAAAACCCCGAATAGGAGGATCGACGAATTATAAACCCGCCAATCAGAAGGTCTGACCTGTCCAGACCTAAAAACTTATGCAATTATTTTGTATTTTATATTTGTAATTAATATATATCACTTTGTAGAGATTTGTTTTCACTTTGACATTAAAGATTTTATTTGCTGCCAAATTAAATAATAATAGTAATAATTCTTCAAATTTATATAGCGCTTTTCTCACTACTACTACTACCATTTCAACCACCATTAATTTGTAGCACCCACCTGGATGATGCGATGGTAGCCATTTTTTCACCTGTACGCTAACCACACAGTAGCTGTTAGGTGGTGAAGCAGTGAGAGGGACAGCCAATTAGAGACAAAGGATGATTAGGGGACCAGAATGACCAGGATGTGGTTGGCCATTTAGCCAGGACTTTTAGATATTTGCTACTCTTTATGAAGGATGCCCAGGGATCTTTAATGACAACAGAGAGTCAGGACCTCAGTTTTATGTCTCATCCCAAGGATGACGCCATTTTACAGCACAGTGTCTCCATCATGTCACTGAGGCATTGTAATCCACATTCTGACCACTGAATTAGCACCCCCTACTGAACTCACTAACATCTCTTCCAGCAGCAACACAGGCTTTTCGTATATTGTCCCACCTCCAAGTACTAGCTGGGCCCAAACATGCTTAGCTTTAAGTGGATGACCTGTTCTGAAGTGTATGTGGTATGTCTGCTGAATCCACCAGAATTTAATCTCTCTATTATATAAAAAAATCCTGGGACAGGACGAGACTTTTTCAGAAAAATAATTTCAAAGCCAGCGAGTCGAGACTGTGCCAAGAGATTTAACCACGCCCATGGTCCAAAAACCTCTCATTCATGTGAATGCTATTGTCAGACACATACAATCTATTTCTTTTCTTCGATATAGTCCTTTTCTGGATAATAATTTTATACGTTCTAGTGGAAACGTCAATAACTAAGTGAAGAAGAAAGGGCAGCGTGTCATAAAAAGGCCCAAAAGTGTTGGAGAGAACAGAATTCAAAAAAGAGCAATAATAATCTAAGTGCAAATTTGGAAAATAAGGAAAGTTATAATCAGCCCGGACCAAGTGGAATTGAAAACCTAACAGGTCTAAGTGGGGGCGGAAATAAAAGACAAAGAACGTAAAAGAGGTTCATAAACGTTGGAGCGATACACATGCAGAGCAGGTAGAGATTATTAAAGTACTAAAATTTGAAAATCTCAAAATACTGCTAGTAATGATCGCATTAGCGCTAACAAGCAGAAATTATTACTTGGTGAAATAACGGAAAAGAGAAAAGAGATCGAATACGAGGGATATCCAGAAAAAAAGGTTACAACAGCTGTTAAAAATCAAAAAATAAATATATTTCAACCAAATTTACAGGGTATGTTCCAAAATATGTGTTTATTTCTCAACATAATCATCCTCAACTTCGATGTACTTCTTCAGCCTGGGCACCAGCTTTTTTATACCCTCGTCGAGTACGCTCCGCTCCACCTCCGAAAGCCACTTCTCCACTGTCTCCTTCACCTCCTCATCGTTGCAAAAATGTTTCCCACCCAAGAATTCTTTCACAATTCTTCCACAAGCTGACGATGGATCTCGGCCGCGGATTCGCGACGCAAAGTGAGGAACTTGATGACTGAATGAATCTCGCATCGGCGGTAGGTGGAGCAAACGGCCTTAGCAGAGGTTGACGAACTCGCTTGCTGTGATGACATTTCACAACTGACTGACGCGGTCCCGGGCTTATTTTGACCGTTAGGACCCCCCTACATGCAGGTATGCCAACCTTCGAAAAAAAAAAAATTCCCTGCACCCTCCAGGGCACTTGTAACCTTTTTTTCTGGATATCCCTCGTATATGGACATAGGTGATATGACAGAAGTATGTTGATATTGTTCGGCTTTAAACTTTAAGTTGGAGACTTGTAGATCGTCTAATTTGTGTTTCTTCCCAATGAAGAGGCTTATCCGTGACAAATAAAAGTTATTATTTGGTGAAAGTGAAATCCATAAACACTACAGGCAAAATATCCGAATCTACAATACTCTGTTCGCATTCGCATCATTCAGTGCTCAAAACGTAGATTTACATGATTCAGGACCATACGCTATGAAAATCTGTGGTCCCGCAACAATTACAGCAACTACAAGTTTAATTTCAAAGAAACTACAATTCGGTCAGGTTTATATTTATGATCATGGAGAAGCAATGCAACATAGAATCGAAAGAGTTAAACGATCAAACGTATTAGAAATTCTACAGCCAATAATGGATACAAATCCATACGTCCAAAAGTATTGCACACTAAATTTATCTGAAAAATATGGACAAAGAAGTTTTCTTGAATTTCTATATGAATCTGAAAGATCATGCTGGCATATATAATAAACCAATATGTGATGAATTGTCAGCGATAATAGTTTTGAAAGATGGAGATATCAAAAACAGAGTTGATATCCATATTTATCCAAAAGCACACAGCACGATATGTCACAAGCGGCAGATCCGGGAAATGACATGTGCGTAGGGCCCTCACGGGGGTTGGCATGTGAAGCGAACAGGGGCCAGAGCCCCCTAGTATTTTCTAAAGATAAAATATGAAAATTCCAAAGAGGTTAATACTTTTTATAGCTACTGTGAGTGTAAATAAGTATATTAAATTTTACTTGCACAGTCCTTCCAATTCAACTCAACCCTTTCTGAGATATGGCACTGCTGTGTCATTACATTGACCTCAATTGACATGATAAAATATAAAACATAAACTGCATACTGTACATGGCCATTTTTCCTGGAGAGGAAATATTGTCACATAGAGGACATTGCCTTTTTAAGACTTTGAATTTACAGTATAAAGTAATATTTTAAACATACATACAGTAAACACACATCTGCGTTTGATTTCCGAATGACTGAAGTGAGAGCTTGACTTTTCTGACAGGAGTCTGTGGAAAGCGAGCCCACCCATGGAGCCCACTCTTGATTTTGGGATTCAAAGCAGTGAGGGACGTATAGAACATACGGGCTCAAGCAGATCAAATAGTCTTGTTCAAAACCTTATGCTTTATGTCAGCAGTTCATTTTTAAAAATCAATGTATTTTTGACACATAGCCAATAAGAGTTCTGTATAACATACCCATAATATATACCATTATATACTAAGGTGCAAATTAATAAATCATGCTTACTGTGTTTCAATTTCCTTTAAAATATATCGGCCGGATTTAGGCTCTGTTCAGTGTCACAGTCATTTCAAAATCATTTGATGCCCCCGTGTCCTTTCTTCTTAGCCCTAGAAAAATAAAATAAAGAAGGAACTCCTGCTGGTATTTAAACCTTAAAATGTGCAGTTCCAGTCTATGCTGCTTCATCTTCTCTGTATCTTAACCCAGAATATCAAACAGAACTGGAACTGAAGTCAGCAAAGTAAAATATTGAACTTTCTGACAGTGAATAAAAATGGATAAGGAATTTCGAAAGTCAACATAATTGCTTCACTTTATAACAGAAAAAGTTAATAGTCAAACCATCCATTCATCAGTCCATTTTCTGGGCTCGCTTGTTTAATTGCAGGAAATCTTGGGAAAGGCAATTCAGAGGGAGACCCTCCTTCTAGGTAGTTTGGGTATACTATGAGTATCAAAAAATGGGGTAAATACAACACACAAAACAGAAGTCAGTTAATCCACTTCACAGAGCTAGATGGCCAACCTATCATGGCCCCTCAGGAATATAATACAAGAGTACAAATGACGTTGTTCTTGCACAGCACTTCTCACCACATTCAGGCACAAATACCACAACAAATGTCAAGACAAAATGCAAGAATAGATTACAATACTCACTAAACACAGAACTATTATATATGAGGATACAAATTTGCTCAAATACATCAAAAACAAATCAGAAATTAATTAACATAAATGGAAAACAACAATATCTGTCCATCTACTAATTGTAGAACCACTGCTAGATTGAAGAAGATTAAATAAGCCAGACACAGTCAGAGTCCTGGAGACCTCGGCTGCCCCCCACTGGCCATACTGCAGCTGAGTCAGCACTGGGCTGGCCAGTTAGATGATTCCAGTGCTCCTTTATCTGAGATGACTTTTCCATAGGCAGGCAAACAACTTGGCAGTAGAACAGAGGCAACAAGTGCGACATGAGGATACCGAGAAGAGAAACGGAACAGAAGAGGGTTAGTAACATTTTATAAATATTGTACTACTTATTTTAGTAGAAATTACTAACAACACAGCACAGCACAGCTAATCAGCAGCTCTAGTCAGGGTATGCTAAAGTGAAATTGTGAGTCTTCTGCTGGGATTTAAAAGCTGAGACTGAAGGGGCATCTCTTATAGGAGCAGGCAGAGCTTTTGACAGCTTTGGGGTTCTGTAAATAAAAACTCAATGTCCCACTGCTATTTTGTTTTTCCTCAGAATCATAAGCAGGTCAACATCTTGAGATCTTAATGTGAGTTCAGGTTTGTAGGTAATAAGTTCAGATGCTGCAAGTAAGCAGGGCCTTAGCAATTTAAGGTTTTACAGTATATGTTACAAGGAGGATTTTGAAATCTGCCCTTAACTTAACTGGGAGACAATGTAAGTACTTGTGAACTGGAGTTATGTATTCATACTTTCTGGTTCTTGAAATAATTCTTGTAGCAGCATTTTGAATTAACGATAAGCTGAATAAAGAATGATTTGAGCAGCCAGTTAACACCGCATTTCAGTAGTCAATCCTACTAGAAATAAATGCATGAATTAATTTCTCAGTATCTTGCATATTTCAAAAACACCTTAATATTTAAGATGGAAAAACATGTTTTGCATAGTTTTGTAATGTACACCTTAAAAGACATGCTGTTGTCAGAGATAACACGTAGATTGCAGGCTGATTCAGTAAAACTAATTGAGTTAAATAATGATAAAATATTGTTGTGATCAGCATCATTCCCTCCAATAATTAACATTTCTGTTTTGTCTGTGTTCAAAGACAAGTAGTTCTCATCCATCCACTCTAACTTACTAACACATCTAATTAAGGACAACTTTGAAAAAATATTGTTTGGTCTAAATAAAATACAGGTAAAATTCCGTTACAACGAATATCTTTACTATGAAATTTTCATTACAACAAAGTATTTTTATGATCCCGACAGTTTCCCCATATGACGCGAGTCTATAGAAATCTACAGGGTGGGCCATTTATATGGATACACCTTAATAAAATGGGAATGGTTGGTGATATTAACTTCCTGTTTGTGGCACATTAGTATATGTGAGGGGGGAAACTTTTCAAGATGGGTGGTGACCATGGTGGCCATTTTGAAGTCGGCCATTTTGGATCCAACTTTTGTTTTTTCAGTCGGAAGAGGGTCATGTGACACATCAACCTTATTGGGAATTTCACAAGAAAAACAATGGTGTGCTTGGTTTTAACGTAACTTTATTCTTTCATGAGTTATTTACAAGTTTCTGACCACTTACAAAATGTGTTCAATAACACAAACAAGAAGTTAATATCACCAACCATTCCCATTTTATTAAGGTGTATCCATATAAATGGCCCACCCTGTAGTTACTACGAAGTACATTCAGCAGATACTTTAATTACAACGTAGTGCCCAAAAGACCTTGAAATGCCTGAATGAATCATCTGCAGAGCAGCTAGTTCTGTGGCCGCAGCTCAGTTGTGCACAACAATCCCCCAAACAGAAACATTGTAATTTTTTTTTCTTTCTTCGAACTTTCCTCGTACTGTTTATTTTTTTTTGCCTTTTTTGTTTCTTGCGGTTTTCAATGATACCTTTTGCTTATTGCTCGTCAACATTTGAAAAACATCCATTGGAATTTAACTCATTGTCACCCTCCTATAGAAATGGCAGACATGAAAAAACAATAATAGTTCATATTAGAAAAAAAAAACTTTACATTTTTGCAGCTCTTGATTGCGGCAAAAAGAAATAAGACATCGCCAGAGAATTCAGAATTTCGCTATCGACGCTGTCAACTTTCTTGAAACACCGAGCAAAAAAAGAAGAAAAATCTCGGGCTGCAAACGAATGTGAACTGCTGCATTTGAAAACGTTGAAAAAGCAGTTTTTATGTGGTTCAGTGTTGCTCGTTCAAGAAACATTCCTATTAATGCGGCACTCATTCAAGAAAATGTGAGGTTTGTAAACTCTCTTGGGACCTCCCCCAACTAGACAGCATGCCGAAGAGCATCCCGAAGTCCAAGCTCCACGTCTATGGAAGACTGCTTAACTGTTTCTGGGGCAACAGCCGGCTCAAAGCTGTGCTGCATCTCTCAGCTATGCTGCGTCTCTCCACCAAAGCAAACAGAAAAGATATTGATGGGTGATATGCAAGGTACATTGTAAATGCAGGTAACAGGATTACTTGATCACTGATCTGGCCATGACTCTGCCTGACTGCTGTGTCTGTGTACAGCAAAGTGGCAGATCACGCTACAATAAATAAGTCTGCCGTTCCTGTTTCAAGCTGAATAATAAATAATTCAATAAATATAAATAAATAAATAAATAAATAAAGCTGGTTTTGCTGAAGAACTGAGACTCAGCCTTGTGTTTTGGGGTGCAAGACAGGGACTTATAGTGCGACCCTGATCTTTTATGATTTGCTTCTGTGTCGCTTCACTGCAGCGCAATGCGCCTGTTTTTGCCCTGCCCCAGCAACAGACAAACAATCTTCCACAGACGCTGCAATCGCGCTTCGGGACGCACTTCAGCGTGTAGTTCCCGTTGGCCGGGGGTCTCAAAAGAGTTCAGAAACCTCACAATATGAAAAAGAAAAGGATGATTTGGCTTCTGATTGATAACTGTGCTGCCCACAACATGCTTCTGCATTTAGATAATATTTGCGTTGAATTCCTCCCACCCAATTGCACAGCAGTGCTTCAGCCATTGGATTTGGGCATTATTCACACTCTGAAAGTGTATTATCGCAAGGAAATGCTGAAAAAAATTCTTGTCAGAATAACTTGTAGGCAGGAGGAGATTAAAATTAACGCCAAAGAAGCTATTGAAATGATTGAAAACGCCTGGGTGCAAGTTAAAGAAAGCACTATAGCGACAAATACAGAATCTCATTACAACAAAATATTTTTTAGGTCCCTGGGAGTTCGTTGTAATAGTATTTTACCTGTATATAAGTGGGTGTCATCTGTGTACAAGTGAAAATTAACATTATGTTTTCTAATGACAGATCCCAGTGGAAGCATGGAAAGTAAAAATGGTAAAGATCCTAGTACTGAGCTGTGCAGGACACCATATTTAACTGCTGTGTGTAATGATGGAGTACTGTCAGGAGATTTCTGTATGTATTGATAATGATTTGATAAATAAGAACTAAACCAGGTAAGGTCAATTTCCAGCTTGTGTAGTAAAACAGAATAGTCAGTGGTATCAAACACTGTGCTGAACTCACATAACAACATAATTACAGTGGAATTTCCTTCATCAGAGGATATCAGAATGTCATTTACTACACAGGTTTCTGTACTATGAGGCAAGACTGGAATTTCTCAAATAAATTGTGACATGTAAAGTGTTTAAGGAGAGACTGAAGCTGCGTAGCGACTACTTTTTCAAGTATTTTAGAGAGAAATGGTAAATTTGAAATGCATCTATAATTATTTAGTGTGCGTGGGTCTTGGTATGGCTTTTTAAGCAATGGTTTCATAATTGACATTTTAAGATCATCAGGAACTGAGTTATTCAGTAATGAACTATTGACAATTCTAAGAATGGGAGATACCAGATCATCAATTGAGCTTTTTACTAGTTTTGTTAGCACTGAGTCTAAGGAACAAGTAGTAGTGTTCTTTTTAGAAATTAAAGTTAAGACTTCCGAAGGTGAGACAGGGTTTGCCAAGCTAGTATTATGTTTGCAATGCAATGCTGAGATCCTGGATCTGCTAATGTCTGTTGGTATTTTGAATTATACTTCTGAATTCCCATCTGTTAGATTAGCCAATAAACAAAAATTGATTAGAGAACCAATATAATCTAGCAAACAAGGACATGAGAAATTAAACTAATCACATACTTCTGTAATTGACAAGTGTATTAAAGAAGCGCTACCAACATCTGTGAGTCAGTCATCTCCTTCCATGTACTGAGTGACTCCATGTATGTATCAATAAAAGAGTTCTTTCTATTCTGAACTGTCTCCTGAACTTCAATTTGAAAACTTGGCATTATGACCACATTCTGCCTCTCTCACCTACAGCACCAGATAATGTAAGACAGAATTTTATGTCAATTTTATATGGTGACTGGAGTGGCCGGGATACAAACGAGCAGTATGAACCCTGTCAGGATGGTAAGTGCCAATCATATTTGGCTAAAGCATCTATAAGTGCAATACTTTCCACTGGGAGATATGATTGTTCCATTTCCTGACAAGATATGTTTTTTGTTCAGCTTACAAATAAATGGCACAATTGGACAAAAGATGGTGAAAAATAGCCAAAAAATTGTAGATGACCAAAAGAAGATGCTTTTGATACTGATCCCCTGGAATTCATGAGGGTTGCAATAGAAAAGAAAAGAGAAAGATAATGTTATGTACAGCACCTGTATTTAGGTATTTTTTTCCATTCTTCTCGATAGATCCTCTCAAGCTCTGTCAAGTTGGATGGAGACCATCAGTGGACAGCTATGTTCAGGACTATCCAGAGATACTCGATTGAGTTCAAGTCCAGACTCTGGCTAGGCCACTCAAGAACATTTCTTTGAGTTCTCTCCAAGCCAGTCCTGTAATGTCTTTGCTTTGTACTTGAGTTCATTACCCTGTTGGAAGGTGAACGTTCAGTGCAGTATGAGGTCTGAGTGCTTTGGAGCATGTTTTTATTAAGAATAAATGTTGATCTAATCAGCTTTCCCTCAATCCCGACTAGTCTTCTAGTCCCTGATGCTACAACCACAATGCATCACATTGTTGGAACTGTATTGTACAGATAATGAATGGTGTCTGGTTTACTTCAGAAGTGATGCTTAGATTTGAGGCCACACAACTCAATTTTGGTTTCATCACACCAGAAAATCTTGTTTCTCATATTCTGAGAGTCCTTCAGGTGCCTTTTTTCAAATTGTAGGTGGGCTTTCATATGTCATCTGGCTACTCTGTCATAAATCCCAGATTAGAGGAGTGTTGATGTGGTGGTTGTCCTTCTGGAAGATTCTACTATTTCCACACATGGCAAAGTGAAAATCAGTTTTTGGTCACCACTCTTACCAAGGCCATTTTCCATGATTTCTCAGTTTAGCTAGGAAGCCAGTTTTGAGAAGACTTGAGGCTTTTCCAGATTTCATCCATTTAAGAACTATGCAGGCCACTGTGCACTTGGGACCCTTCAACGCTGCAGAACTTTTTGTAACCTTCTCCAGATCTGTGCATCCACAAAACTCTGTCTCTAAGCACTGCAGGTAATTTCATTGACTTTATGGTTTGGTTTTTGTTCAGATGTGGGACCTTTTATAGGCTGGTGTGTGCCTTTCCTTAATTGTGTCCAATCAGCTGAGTTGATCACATGTAGACACCTAACAAGGCGTAGAAATGTCTTAGTGATGATTAATAGAATGGGATATAATTGAGGCTAATTTCAAGAGTCATAGTAAAGGGTCTGAATATTTTTTTGTCATTGTCATATTTCAGTTTTTTTATTTTTAATAAAATAATTAGATCTTCACAGTGAAAGGTTTATTTAAAAATATTCTGCTATTACAAAACGTGGTACTCTAGGGCAAGATGGAAGCCACAGCAGCTATCACCAAGCCACCATATTAATAAATGTTCAGGTCACATTATTACCTCTATGAATGGTCATGAAGTCCTGTAGCATGAAACAGCAATCCTCTGATGATTTGAAAGTTTATTCACTATACATGTAGAGACAGGAGCAAGAGGCCACTTCCACCACACATTAATCGCTTGTATGTATGCCAGCACACAACCATCAAAAGTAGGTCATGCAGCATAGAGAGCAGTAACTTTTTCATAGTAACTCACAAAAAATCTCAATAAGCTGAAGATATAAATATAATATATCAAGTGTAGGTATATATATATATATATATATATATATATATATATTGTCAGGGATGCCAGGGGCCATGACCCGGCCGGGACGCCTTGAGGGACCGGATGTGGGTCTGGGCCCACCCTGGATCACGTGGGGGTTGCCTTCCGGGTTGCTTTGGGGGCCACGGGTACAGGGCATGGAAGCTCCACCCTGTAGGGGCCCGTGGTCACCGCCAGGAGGCGCCCCAATGCCTTGGGGACTTGTTACCCCAGCACTTCCGCCACACCAGGAAGTGCTGGGGGGAAGATTTATGACGGCGCCCGGAGAGCAGCCGGGAGGACAGCCGGCACTTCCGCCACGCTGGGGCGTGGCCAGAGGAGGATTGCCGGGAACACCTGATGCTCATCCGGGAACCCTATAAAAGGGGCCGTCTCCATTCATTCAGGGCTGGAGTCGGGTGGAAGAAGGACGAGGCACGAGAGGAGTGTGGAGGCGGCCCGAAGACAAGGCATTGTGTGGCCAGGACTTGGACTGGGGTATTATTGTGCACGTGACTGGGTCTGAGTGACCAATAGACTGGGGTCTGTGTGACCATTGTTGGGGTCTGGGTGACCCATATATTATTTGTAAATATTGTAAATAAACGTGTGGTGGTGTTCAACCAACATGTCCGCCTGTCTGTGTCCGGGCGGGGTTCACAATATATATATATATATATATATATATATATGAGGTATAAGACACAAAAATAACCAGATTGATAAAAAATATATATATTTATTGATGAATTACAGCATTCTAAACATTGCCAACTTCTCTATACTCCCCCTCCCGATTTCTACACCGCTCCATACGTATCTTTCATTGATTGTAACAGTGCTGCAAGTTTTCTTGTTTGAGGCTCTTCAACAGGCTTGCCGTTTCTGTCTTCACTTCATCCATTGAAGAAAAATGTGTTCCCTTCAGGTCACTTTTGATTTTCGGGAACAAGTTAAAATCACAGGGCACTAAATCAGGCGAATAGAGAGGATGGTCGAGGACAGGAATGTTTTTGTCAGTCAAAAACTGCTTTATGGATAAAGCATTGTGTGCGGGAGCATTTGTCTTGGTGAAGCATCCACCCCCCTCTCGACCTGGGCATTGAACGTCATCCACATTTTGTTGTTCTTCCTTGAAATGTTTGTTCCACTCAAAAACTTGTGTGCGAGACAAACTGTTATCACTGTACACTGTTTTTATCATTTCATGCGTTTCTGTGTCTGTTTTGTTCAATTTCGCAAGAAATTTGATGTTGATTCACTGTTCGATTTTTTCATCTTACATTATAGCGGCAATTCGTGTAGAGATTGTTGTGCAAATACTGACTGGGCTCTTCACAGGATATACCTAGCCGGTCGCCGGTTTAAGAGGGCGTGTAGGAGGGGATATAGTTCCATGATTTAAATTCGGCTGACCTCCGGATGTTTTTTTTCAGGAAAGCCCCAAGCCAAGTCCGGTTATTTTTGTGTCTCATCTCATGTACATATAAATAATCCAACATCTGTCTGTATGTATGTATGTCTGTCTGCTTTTCTACTTAACGGATTTAGATCAGGTTTTGTTCTATAATTTGCTTGAACATTCTGGTTGTTTTTGCAACTTCTTTCATTGCGCTAAGTATCGTAGTTCGTTTGCTGTACCTATTTATTCATGTAAATCCGAGAGGCTGTAGGTCGAGGGACAAGGGGGTGGTGGGGGGTTTGCGTGATGTCAGGAGTGGAGAGGCGGATGGGGCCATTCTCACTCACGCACCAGCCTTCGTTTGTCACATGTTGGAGCATACCTGTTTGTTCAGCTGACATTATCAGCCAGAAATTGTTAAGGAGTAAAGTTTGACATTTTTGATAGAGAGATCAAAGGTCCCTATGTTTTAGAGGGTAGCTGCTGATTGTCAGAGATATCACGACCACGATGCTCTCCCATCAGAGCTGAACACGATAAGATACAGTGCCAACGTTTGACGTTGGAGCATACCTACCTTGCGCTTGGCCAGAATTTTTTTTTTTTTTAATTGATTTTTAAAGTCTGTCCTACTATGGGGCCAGGTAGTATATATATATATATATATATATACAGTATATATATATATATATATATATATATATATATATTGTGATGGTTGTCCGGCCGTTTATCCCAGCCAATAACCCCAAGCCGCCAGGTGGAGCCCTCCTTGCAGTATGGAGGTCCCCAGAAGACCAGCAGGGCATCATGGACAATGTAGTTTGTATGTACAGACCTGCTGGATGCCATGGGGGCCACTAGGGGATGCTGCAGGGAGGAATGACGGATATTTTCCCTACGCCCCGGAAGCACACGTGGACAAGAGGAATGACGTACTTCCGGGGTGAAGAAAAGAACTTGTACCTGACCCGGAAATGATTGAGTGTCACATGGACTGGAGATGGAGAACACTTCCGGGTCAGGAGATATAAAAGGACTACGGGAGTTCCCAGACGGCGAGCTGAGCTGGGTGGAAGGGTGGCAATGCGTCTGGGAGCTGGAGGATTAGTTTATTGTGATTATTGTGTAGTTCATGAGTATAGTGGAGGAGAGGGTGTTTTGTACACTGTGAAGATTGAATAAAGTCAATATTTGGACTTTTATCTGGTGTCTGGAGTCGTGGACAGGGGTTCAAGGGAGCGAGAGCGCCCTCTATCTGTCACTATATATATATATATATATATATATATATATATATATATATATACACACTAGTATCTAGAAATCCACAAAGGATGTCATCATCAGAGGAACATGATTACACATATGAGAATCAAAGGAAATATATAACAAATGGTAGAGGGAGTGTAAGGGGTGTGCATTAATAAGGTGGGATTCAGAGAGTGTTTGTCTGTGGTAATGCGCGGTCCTGCTCATTACCAAATTTAAGTTGAAGAAGCCTTGAAATTGAAGCAGTGGCATTTATATGGTTATAAGGAAGTGCGCTTACCGTTTGTGTGTTGAGGTCGCTGTCGCGGGAACGTGGGGCTGTCTAGCGGGTGAGCACTTCTTTTCTGGACACACATGGAGCCGGTATAATGGTCAGTACGGGCTCCTCTGCATGTGTTCATTTTTACATGCCGGTGTCCTTGCAGTCTTCCCAGTGCAGGCAGTTTAAGGTGCAGCGCGCCTAAAAGAGAAAAAGCCAGCATTAGCCTATGTAAATGAGTCAGAGAAGGGGATCCCATATTGTAAAGAAGTAATTTTACTTACTGGTGAGTCGGCAACGGATGCGCTTGAGTTCAGCATAGCCGTTGGCCGTCCTGGAGGATTTATATGCGCGCAACCCGCAGGAGTTCAGTTTTAAATACATAGTTGCCCGGGGTGTGTCGCGGCGCATGGCGTGAATGCGCTAGCGTCTATCTGTATAGGTGCGTGAGGTAGACGGGTTGGCAGATTGGCTGGACAATCTTATATATTTATAAGGAGTTTATATTTAAGGAGTCACCGGCCAACAGGGGTCGTCAGTGGACCTAAAGGCAAGGTATGAGTAAGCACTGCTGAGCTATTTGGAGGAGCAGTTGTGATTTTAGCGGCTTTTGTATATATTCTTTTGTATATAGAGTGATATATCTCCTAGTGATCATTTTTGGTGGAGGTATATACAGTGGTGTGAAAAACTACTTGCCCCCTTCCTGATTTCTTATTCTTTTGCATGTTTGTCACACAAAATGTTTCTGATCATCAAACACATGTAACCATTAGTCAAATATAACACAAGTAAACACAAAATGCAGTTTTTAAATGATGGTTTTTATTATTTAGGGAGAAAAAAAATCCAAACCTACATGGCCCTGTGTGAAAAAGTAATTGCCCCCTTGTTAAAAAATAACCTAACTGTGGTGTATCACATCTGAGTTCAATTTCCATAGCCACCCCCAGGCCTGATTACTGCCACACCTGTTTCAATCAAGAAATCACTTAAATAGGAGCTGCCTGACACAGAGAAGTAGACCAAAAGCACCTCAAAAGCTAGACATCATGCCAAGATCCAAAGAAATTCAGGAACAAATGAGAACAGAAGTAATTGAGATCTATCAGTCTGTTAAAGGTTCTAAAGCCATTTCTAAAGCTTTGGGACTCCAGCGAACCACAGTGAGAGCCATTATCCACAAATGGCAAAAACATGGAACAGTGGTGAACCTTCCCAGGAGTGGCCGGCTGACCAAAATTACCCCAAGAGCGCAGAGACGACTCATCTGAGAGGTCACAAAAGACCCCAGGACAACGTCTAAAGAACTGCAGGCCTCACTTGCCTCAATTAATGTCAGTGTTCACGACTCCACCATAAGAAAGAGACTGGGCAAAAACGGCCTGCATGGCAGATTTCCAAGACGCAAACCACTGTTAAGCAAAAAGAACATTAGGGCTCGTCTCAATTTTGCTAAGAAACATCTCAATGATAGCCAAGACTTTTGGGAAAATACCTTGTGGACTGATGAGACAAAAGTTGAACTTTTTGGAAGGCAAATGTCCCGTTACATCTGGCGTAAAAGGAACACAGCATTTCAGAAAAACAACATCATACCAACAGTAAAATATGGTGGTGGTAGTGTGATGGTCTGGGGTTGTTTTGCTGCTTCAGGACCTGGAAGGCTTGCTGTGATAGATGGAACCATGAATTCTACTGTCTACCAAAAAATCCTGAAGGAGAATGTCTGGCCATCTGTTCGTCAACTCAAGCTGAAGCGATCTTGGGTGCTGCAACAGGACAATGACCCAAAACACACCAGCAAATCCACCTCTGAACGGCTGAAGAAAAACAAAATGAAGACTTTGGAATGGCCTAGTCAAAGTCCTGACCTGAATCCAATTGAGATGCTATGGCATGACCTTAAAAAGGCGGTTCATGCTAGAAAACCCTCAAATAAAGCTGAATTACAACAATTCTGCAAAGATGACTGGGCCAAAATTCCTCCAGAGCGCTGTAAAAGACTCATTGCAAGTTATCGTAAACGCTTGATTGCAGTTATTGCTGCTAAGGGTGGCCCAACCAGTTATTAGGTTTAGGGGGCAATTGCTTTTTCACACAGGGCCATGTAGGTTTGGATTTTTTTTTCTCCCTAAATAATCAAAACCATCATTTAAAAACTGCATTTTGTGTTTACTTGTGTTATATTTGACTAATGGTTAAATGTGATGATCAGAAACATTTTGTGTGACAAACATGCAAAAGAATAAGAAATCAGGAAGGGGGCAAATAGTTTTTCACACCACTGTATACTTATTTGGTGCTGGGATAGTTTTTGATTTTGGGTTTGGTGCAATTGTTTTTGTGTATACACACACTTGTTTTTGTGCATTTTTCATTTCCTGCCTCAGGAGCGTCTTGAGGCAGGGATAAAAAGAAGACAACCTTCATTATTGGAGTGTGTGTGTAGTTTTTGTAGGAGTGCACTGTTTTTGTAAATACACTGTATTTTTCCTTTTTGTTTGTTTTTATTTATTTCTGAAGAAGTGTCAGTGTTGAAGGACTGCGTCTCAAAGCCCACCTGACACTACTGCATTTTTGTTGTACAGCACTCTTGTAAATAAACTTGCACCGTTCACCCTTTAATTTTTTGTCTGTGTCTCATCTCTCCACTGATCCTGTTCGGTTCATGAATCAGATTGTATCCAGAGTGTAGGCTGGGGCCACTTCTCACTACACGTGATATCACATGGTCATTATGTCTTTTATTATTTGAGTGTTCTTCTTTTTCAGCCTGCCTATGCTGAGTTCAAATCCAATTGTCTCTTAGAACACTCAAAATGTCAAAATGGTTTTATCTCCTTGTCCTGATCTATCCCTCACCACAAATGCTATCACCAGGGTTTACAAAAAGTTCCTTGGACTTCATGGCTTGGTATTTGTCCCATCTGGAATTTGCCTCAGGTGGACTCCAATCAAATTCTAGCCATATCTGAAGGAGAAGTTTGCAAATGATATCAAGGTAGGCTGACTGGCAAATAATCTGGAATCCGCTAAATCATTACAGAGGGACTTGTACAATGTTTGTGGCAGATGCAGTTTACAGGTATTACACAAAGGAAGTAAAGATTTTAGATTTGAATACACAATGGGTGGTCGGAAAATTGAGAGTACACCTTATGAGAAGGATTTAGGAGTCATAGTGGACTCTATGCTACCATCTTCCAGACAGTGTTCAGAAGCCATTAAAATGGCTAACAAAATGTTAGATTATATAGTGTCTTGATGTGTACAGTTCAAGTCCAAGGAGGCTATGCTGAAGCTTAATAACACACTGGTGAGGCCTCATCTGGAGTCCTGTGTGCACTTTTGGTCTCCAAGCTACAAAAAGGACATAGCAGCGGTAGAAAATGTCCAGAGAAAAGTGACCAGGGCTACAGGGGATGAATTATAAGGAAAAATTAAAAAAGCTAAGCTTTTTTATGTTAAGCGAAAGAAAATTAAGAGGAGACCTAACTGATGTGTTCAAAGTGGATCGAGACTGTTATTTTAAAATGAGTTCATCAAGAACATGGGGACATCGTTGGAAACTTCTTATGGGTAAATTCTGCACAAACATTATGAAGTTTTTTTTCACACAGAGAACTAAAGATACTTGGAATAAGCGACCTAGTAGCATGGTAGACAGTAGGACTTTCGGGACATTCAAAACTAGACTTGATGTTTTTACAGAAGAATTAAGTAAATAGGACTGGCAAGGTTTGTTGGGCTGAATGTCCTCTTCTGACCTCAATTGTTCTAAGGTTCTAATTAAAGCAAACAGGATGCCTCTGATGACAATTTTGGGTATCACAGCAAAGGGTCTGAATACATATAGGAATAAGAGGTTTCAGTTTCAGATCTTTGGGAAACACGTTTTCATTTTGTCATTATGAGTCATTGAGTGTAGACTGGGGAGGGCGTATTCATTTTAAATTAAATCTAAAGCATAAGAAAGTCAAGGGGTCTGAATACTTTACCCAATCCACTGTGTGTGAGAGCGGATGAGTGATGTCCTTATGTCCTGTCTGTGGTTGCTTCCTGTGCAGCTTCTGATGCTTCAAGGATAGTATGAACCAAAGAATGGCTAAGACATAAAAATGTTTTTGGATGCCAACCTGGCGGTTGCCCGTTTAATTATGAACAAAAGAAGAAAGAATCTTGCAAGGCAACATAACTGTGCAGTCCTCCTGTGTAATATGATTAGGTTCTATGAGAAGTGTTCAGTGTCTCTCTCTTTTCTGGATCCAAATGATGAAGTTGACCTGTAATCATCCCTTTTATATCTGTCTCCTCCAATCAGGGACGGTGCCTCCAATACTTGACTAGGATGTGGTCAGAAACTAGAGATATGGATAATGGCAGCGCCCCCTCCTGCTCGGTGGTTGTAATGTTGGAATTAAGAGCCATTTGGGTGATCCTCAAGCATGCATGCACGTGAATAGGCTCTGGCATCCCACACCTCTAAAAGAGAATAGATAAAAGAATTCATTTTGAAAATGGATGAATTAAAATGAAGCAGTGCAATGCATTAAGTAAAAAAGAAATCAAGACCGTAAATATATACCAACATACTTAATGAATGTGCAAAAAATACCAAAATAACCTTTTCTGCACTTGTACCAAATTTGAAATGATGGCTATTTGCCTGCCACCAACCTCTCACCCTCACCATATTCATATAATGCTCCTCATTTATATACCTCTTTAGTTAATCTTTAATTCAAGTGGAACTCTTTGTTCATTATATTAGAACAAGGTAAAATGTGATTTTTTTCCCTTTTTTTCCCCCCACACTACAGCCACTTAAGTGAAATTCAATTTTCTCTGTGTCTCACAGACACAGAATAAATTGTATATTTGTGAGCATTAATGACTACATATACCCCTGGTGGATGTGGGTTTAAATTACAATGACTTGAATGTCTAAAAGGACCCGTGTAAATGTTCAATTAATTAAGCATGAATGCAATAAAATGCATTAGGCTTTCAAATACACTGCACAGCTAAATTAAATGGCTCACTAGTTGTTCCTGCTTTTACTCCAAGTGATTTATATATAACTCATGTATCTCCCAAATACATGATATAAGATTTCAGCCTCCTTTGATGTAATCACAATGATTTTTGAACAACTGGCACTGAAGAACTGGAAAATAGCAAATAATATCCCGTTATATAAAAAGAGTGACACTGCAGAACCAAGCAGCTATAGGCCTGTAAGCTTAACATGCATCACAGGTAATTTAATGGCAGGAATTATTAAGGATAAGATGGAGCAGCACATGGCAAGAACAGGAGTTTTACTGAACTGTCAGCAGGGGTTCAAAAGAGGGAGGTCATCTTTTACTAACATGCTGGAATTCTTTGAGGAAGCAACAAAAGAATACGATCAAAGTGGAGAATGTGATGTTATTTATCTGGACTTTATAAAGCATTTAATAAGGTGCCACATGAGAGGCTGGGCATCAAATTAAAAGAAGTAGGAGTTTAGGGTGATGTTTTTAGATGGGTACAGAATTGGTTCGGACACAAGAAGCAGAGGGTTATGGTTAGAGGAACCTTATCAGAATTGGCTGATGTTAAGAGTGGTGTCCAGGGATTCAGTGCTGTTATTTTTAATATATATAAATGATTTGTATAGGAATATAAATAATAAGATGGTTAAGTTTGCAGCTTGGTGGATTAGCAGATAATCAAGAATTCATTGAATCATCACAGAGGGACTTGGACAGCATACTAGCTGTAGGAGTATATGTATGGTATTACATGTAGGACGTCAAAATGTTAGGTTTGAATACACAATGGAAGGTCTGAAAATTGAGAGTACACCTTATGAGAAGGATTTAGGAGTCGTAGTGGACTCGACACCGTCAACTGCCAGAGTTCAGAAGCCATTAAGAAGGCTAACAGAATGTTAGGTTATATAACGCCTTAATGTGTGGAGTACAAGTCCAAGGAGGTTCTGCTCAAGCTTTATAACACACTGGTGAGGCCTCATCTGGAGTACTGTGTGCAGCTTTGGTCTCCAGGCTACAAAAAGGTCCAGAGAAGAGCGACTAGGCTGATGCCAGGGCTACAGGGCATGCGTTATGAAGCAAGATTAATGAAGATGAGCCTTTACAGTTTAAGCAAAAGAAGATTAAGAGGAGATGTGATTGAAATGTTTAAAATTGTTAAGGACATCAGTCAAGTGGATTGGGACAGTGACTTTAAAATGAATTCCGTGAGAACACAGGGACACAGCTGGTGACTTGTTAAGGGTAAATTTCATACACAAAAATGAGGAAGATCTTAATTACACAGAGAATCACAGACACTTGGAATAAGTGACCAACTGGTGTGGTAGACAGTAGGACTTTAGGGACTTTCAAAACAAGTGGATAACACTGGCGAGCTTTGTTGGGCTGAATGGCCTGTTCTTCTCTAGATTGTTCTCATGTTATGGCATTGCACTTTTTCAGAAATGTGCAATGAATTACATTTGCAACTGAAATGTTTGCCGCAGACTGCATATGTTAGTAAAACAATCAATTAACCACTATTTAAAAATTGTGGTAATAATATTATAAAAAAAAAATAACATCGTCAACACAATTGGTCTATTTTCTCAACCTGCTTAAATTATTTTTATGGTTGCAAGAAACTAGAGCATACCCCAGCAGGAGCTGCCCTTTGACAAAGCATCACAGATTGCTCATGCACAAAAGGAAAAAAAAATTATAAAGCCTTAAATTAATCCATGTTTTTATTTTCTGTACCTACTTATTACACCTTTAAGTTGCCCAGAGGGGACTGGACGGTCTCTTGGTCTGGAATCCCTACAGATTTTATTTTTTTTCTCCAGCCGTCTGAAGGTTTTTTTTTTTTTTTTTTCTGTCCACCCTGGCCATCGGACCTTACTCTTATTCTATGTTAATTAATGTTGACTTATTTTATTTTTTACTGTGTCTTTTATTTTTCTATTCTTCATTTTGTAAAGCACTTTGAGCTACATTTTTTTGTATGAAAATGTGCTATATAAATAAATGTTGTTGTTGTTGTTGTTAAGTTGTGCCAGACAAGAATCTACTCTATGATACCAAACAGGGCACAGGCTTGCTGGCCATTAGACTTAGGCTTATTTTATATTAAACAAATTAAGAATTATCAATTAACCAAAGTTCCATTTATCTGAGATGAGGAAAGAAATCAGTGTTCTCAAAAAAAAAGTACATTCACAGTATGAAAATATGCCAATTCTACATGTTGAAACTTTAGGCTGGGATCTGAACTGCATGGCTAGGTTGCAAACTACTATACCACTATGCCACTGTGCCATCTTCATTAACTCCTCCTGCTTATAGAAGTTCAATGCTATTATATATATATATATATATATATATAT
>JANRMT010062820.1:20034304-20070768 GCA_026402145.1 Polypterus bichir lapradei
TATCTATCTATCTATCTATCTATCTATCTATCTATCTATCTATCTATCTATCTATCTATAATCCAACGTCTGTCTGTCTTTTCACGAGAGAACCACTTAACGGATTTAAATTGGGTATTTTTCTATAATTTTCTTGAACGGTCCACTTGATTTTGCAACTTCTCTCATTGCACTAAGTATCATAGTTTGGTTTCTGCACCAATTTATTTCCGAGGGACAGAGGGTAGGGGGCGGCAGGAACTCAGGAGTGGGGAGCTGGGCAGGGCTCTCCTCACTCACGCACCAGCTTCACCACATGTTGGAGTGTACCTTGTCTCCTCTTAGTTAGCGATACCTGTTTGTTGAGCAGACATTATCATCTAGAGATTGTTAAGGACTAACGTTTGACGTTTTTCAGAGAGAGATCATTGCTACATGTGTTTTAGAGGGTAGCTGCTGATTGCCAAAGATATCACGGCCACTTGCTTTTCTCCCCACGTGGGGGACGCTTTCCCGTCAGAGCTGAACATGTTTTGACGTTGGAGTGTACCTACCTTTCTCTTGGCCAGAATTATATATTTTTTTATTGATTTTTAAAGTTTGTCCTATGTCACTACTATGTTTGCCAAGCCACAGGGCACAGCTAGTTTGAAAATAAAAGAACATTAGAGTTAGCAAAAAGATTTGAAAACAATTGGAAGGAATGAATCCCACCACTCTTATGTGGTTTTAGACCTCCCGACAAGAAAAATCAGATGCTTATAAATTCACATCAAAGAAGTGTTCCATTATTATTGAAAGGGGCAGAGGCCGACAGTGGAGTCACATTCTATTCAAGAGATTTTTTCAGGTCAAAATATTACCTGAAGGACTCCTAGACTGTGGGAAACAAAATTCTCTGGTCTGTTGAAACCAAGATTGATGTCATGTCTGGTGGAAACCAGGCACCCGCCATCACCTAAGCAATACCATTCTAGTGGTAAAGCATGGTTGTGATAGAACACGGGATCACACTTGGAAACTTCTTAAACGTTTTTCTTCAAACAGAAAACCAAAGACACATGGAACAAGTGACCAAGTAGTGTGGTAGACAGTAGAACTTTAGGGTCTTTCAAAATCAGACTTAGAAGAATTAAGTTGCTAGGACTGGTGAGCTTTGTTGGGCTGAATGGCCTGTTCTCGTCTAAATTGTCCTAATGCTCTAATGCCATGGGGTTGTTTTTCATTGGCATGGACTGGGAGACTATCCAGGGTTTAGGGAAAGCTGAGCAAAGTACAGAGACATCAGAGCAATCTGGACCTCTGACTGGGCTGAAGGTTCACCTTCCAACAGTGAATTGTGAGGCCTTCTATACAGAGGTACATGGCTGTCTTTCTAAATAATGTCCAATCAACTGTTTGATGCAGGTGAACTCCAATCAAATTCTCGATGCATCTCAAGAAGAATTAAAGCAAACAGGATGCACCTGGCCAAAATTTTGAGTGCCATGGCAATGGGTGTGAATACTTCTTAATGCATATGTAACAATTCCTATGAAAGTAAAAATCTGTTTAAATTGTACATTCGCATCCCCATACGCAAGCAGCAGAATTGCAAAGAGGCTAGCGTGTAGCGCAGGCCAGGTGGTTGGCGAGCGGAGCGAGCAGGGGGCAAAGCCCCCTAATTTACTAAAAATCAAAAACCGGACATCTTTCATTTCATTCAGAACTTTGTAGAAGCTCCCTTTGGCAGCAATTACAGCTCTGAGTCTTCTTGGGGTTAAGTTGCTACAAGCATTGCTCACCTGGCTTCGGTCAGTTTATCTCGTTCTTCCTGGCAGATCTTCTCCAGCTCCGTTAGATTGGAAAGGAAGTGTCTGTAAACTGCCATCTTCAGGTCTCTTCACAGATGTTCCCTGACAGAACTTTACTGTGTACAGTAGTTCAGTTTCTGACTGATAAACTAGCTGTAGCACTACTCTAAACATTCAGTGTTCTCTGGCCTTGTAACGCATTGTGTTACATTCAAGTACAGTATAACTAAATGCCCTGTTAAATAAACCACCAGGACCAGATCATATTTACCCTCAAGTTCATAAGGAGGCTTGTGAGTACAGATATAAACCCTTGACACATATTTTTAGGAACTCACTGTGCAGCGGAGAGATTCCAAAGGACTGGAAAATGGCAAATATCACCCCATTATATAAAAAGGGTGTCAGGGCAGATCCAAGAAACTATAGGCCAGTAAGCTTAACATGCATCACAGGAAAATTAATGGAAGGAATTATTAGATAGAGATAGATAGATAGATAGATAGATAGATAGATAGATAGATAGATAGATAGATAAGAATAAGATTAAGCAACACCTGGCAAGGACAGAAGTTATTAGGAACAGTCAGCATTGGTTCAGAAGAGGGAGGTCGTGTTTTACTGACATGCTGGAATTCTATGAGGAAGCAACAAAAGGATACGGAGCAGATGATATTATTTACCTTGACTTTCAGAAAGCATTTAATAAGGTGCCACATGAGAGGTTGGGCATCAAATTAAAAGAAGTGGGAGTTCAGGGTGATGTTTTTAGATGGGTGCAGAATTGGCTCAGACACAGGAAGCAGAGGGTGATGGTGCGAGGAACCTCATCAGAACTGGCTGATGTTAAGAGTGGTGACCAGCATGGGTCAGTGCTTGGGCCGCTGCTATTTTTAATATATATAAATGATTTAGATAGGAATATAAGGAACAAGCTGGTTAAGTTTGCAGATGATATCAAGATAGGTGGATTAGCCGATAATTTGGAATCCATTATATCATTACAGAACTGCGGTGGGCTGGCACCCTGCCCGGGGTTTGTTTCCTGCCATGCGACCTGTGTTGGCTGGGATTGGCTCCAGCAGACCCCCGTGACCCTGTAGTTAGGATATAGCGGGTTGGATAATGGATGGATGGATGGAGATATATATCATTACAGAAGGACTTGGATACCATACAGACTTGGGCAGATTTGTGGCAGATGAAATTTAATTTCAGTAAATGTAAAGTATTACACATAGGAAGTAAAAATGTTAGGTTTGAATAAACAATGGGAGGTCTGAAAATCGAGAGTACTCCTTATGAGAAGGATTTAGGAGTCATAGTGGACTCTAAGCTATCAACTTCCAGACAGTGTTCAGAAGCCATTAAGAAGGCTAACAGAATGTTAGGTTATATAACGCCTTGATGTGTGGAGTACAACAACAACATTTATTTATATAGCACATATTCATACAAACAGTAGCTCAAAGTGCTTTACATAATAAAGAATAGAAAAATAAAAGACACAATAAGAAAACAAAATAAATCAGCATTAATTAACATAGAATAAGAATGGAGAAAAAATAAATAAAATCTGTAGGGCATTCTACCTAACATAAATGAAACAGTCCTCTTTGGATTTAGGGTTCTCACGGAAAGGCTTGATGATGATGGTCACGTAGAATTCTGCCTTTTAATCCATCCATCATTGTTGGAGCATCATGAAGCTTTGAGTAGGTGGAGGTGGCGCAGGCCACCACCACAAAGAAACCGGAAAAAGAAACAGAAAAGAGAGTAGGGGTCAGTATGGATTTTAGAGCTACCCTGAATAGTTATTATGAGGAAATTGAACATATAGAGTATCAGGATTAAGTTAAATTGAAGTTATAGAAAGGCCATGTTAAAGTAATATGTTTTCAGCAATGTTTTAAAGTGCTCTACTGTATTAGCCTGGCGAATTCCTATTGGCAAGCTATTCCAGATTTTAGGTGCATAGCAGCAGAAGGCCGCCTCACCACTGCTTTTAAGTTTTGTTCTTGGAATTCTAAGGAGACACTCATTTGAGGATCTGAGGTTACGATTTGGAATATAAGGTGTCAGACATTCCGATATATAAGAAGGGGCGAGATTATTTAAGGCTTTATAAACCATAAGCAGAATTTTAAAGTCAATCCTGAATGACACAGGTAACCAGTGTAGTGACATCAGAACTGGAGAAATGTGCTCGGATTTTCTTTTCCTAGTTAGGATTCTAGCAGCTGCATTCTGCACTCATTGCAAACGATTTATCTCTTTCTTGGGTAGTCCTGAGAGGAGTGCGTTACAGTAATCTAGTCGACTGAAAACAAACGCGTGAACTAATGTCTCAGCATCTTTCAGTGATATAAGAGGTCTAACTTTACTTATGTTTCTTAAGTGAAAAAATGCTGTCCAAGTGATCTGATTAATATGCGATTTAAAATTCAGATTACAGTCAACAATTACCCCTAAGCTTTTTACCTCCGTCTTGACTTTTAATCCAAATGTATCCAGTTTATTTCTAATAGCCTCATTGTATCCATTATTGCTAATCACTAAGATTTCAGTTTTCTCTTTATTTAACTTGAGAAAGTTACTATTCATCCATTCTGAGATACAAGTCAGACATTGTGTTAGTGAATCAATAGAATCGGGGTCATCAGGTGCTATTGATTAATACAGCTGTGTGTCATCAGCATAGCTGTGGTAGCTCACGTTGTGCTCTGAGATAATCTGACCTAACGGAAGCATGTAGATTGAGAAGAGCAGCGGACCCAGGATAGAGCCTTGTGGAACACCATATCGGATATCATGTGTCTTTGAGTTGTAATTACCACAACTAACAAAAAATTTTCTCCCTGTCAGGTAGGATTCAAACCAATTTAAGACACTGCCAGAAAGGCCCACCTATTGACTAAGGCGATTTCTAAGAATATTATTATGTTATGTTATGTTATATTATGATATTATTAGTGTCAAATGCAGCACTCAGATCTAAGAGGATGAGAACAGATATATGGCCTCGGTCTGCGTTCACTCGCAAATCATTTACTACTTTAACGAGTGCAGTTTCTGTGCTGTGATTTGTTTTAAAACCCGACTGAAATTTATCAAGAATAGCATGTTTATTTAGGTGGTCATTTAACTGCATAATGACTGCTTTCTCCAGAACTTTGCTTAAGAAAGGCAGGTTAGAGATGGGTCTAAAATTTTCAAGAGCCGAGGGGTCAAGATTATGTTTCTTAAGAAGGGGTTTAACTACAGCAGTCTTAAGCCAGTCTGGGAAGACTCCCGTATCTAATGACGAATTTACTATGTCCAGAACATTATCAATTAGCACGCCCGATACTTCTTTGAAAAGCCTTGTTGGTACTGGGTCAAGGACGCAGGTGGAGGATTTTAATTGAGATATTATTTTTTGTAAATCAGGTACAAGTCACAGGATGTTCTGCTCAAGTTTTATAACACATTGGAGAGGCCTCATCTTGAGTACTGTATACAGTTTTTGTCTCCAGGCTACAAAAAGGACATAGCAGCACTAGAAAAGGTCCAGAGAAGAGCGACTAGGCTGATTCCAGGAATACAGGGGATGAGGAAAGATTAAAACAGCTGAGCCTTTACAGTTTAAGCAAAAGAAGATTAAAAGGTGACATGATTGAAATGTTTAAAATTATGAAGGGAATTAGTACAGTGGATCGAGACTGTTATTTTAAAATTAGTTCGTCAAGAACACAGGGACACAGTTGGAAACTTATTAAGGGTAAATTTCGCACAAACATTAGGAAGTTTTTCTTTACACAAAGAACGATAGACACTTGGAATAAGCTACCAAGTAGTGTGGTAGACAGTAAGACGTTAGGGACTTTCAAAACTCGACTTGATGCTTTTTTGGAAGAAATAAGTGGATAGGACTGGTGACCCTTGTTGGGCTGAATGGCCTGTTCTCATTTAGAGTGTTCTAATTTCTAATATACTGAGGTGAAAACACTACTGCAACATATAAGTGGTAATTCCCTAATGGATATTAACTGCTGTGACGGGCGGCTGGGTCCCATGCCCGGCCAGGATGCCCCTTCAACATTGGATCCTGGGGAACAGCCATGGGATGCACTCTGCGTCCCCCAGAAAGTGTGGTGGCAGCCCTCCTGGGTTACATGTGTGGGACTTCAGGACTCAGACCTGTTGGGCTCCTTGGCCACCACCCGGAAGAGCTGCACGGCTTAACGAGCCTCTGTGGGCTGGAATGCAGCCACACCCGGAAGTACAGCCTAATTAGGCCAATTACCACCTGGAGCACTTCCGGGAGGGCTACAAAAAGAGCCTGAAGCTACTCCAGGTCCCGTCACACTGCTTAGATGATTTTCTACGTTTTATACAAGCTACAGCACAACAGCTCACATTCAGTTGTTTTCACCTTTGAAACACATTGTGCTACATTGATGGAATGTGTAATTCTAAACTCCATAGTTTCACTGAGGTGAGAGCACTGCTGTAACACATGAACAGTAGTTTCCTAACAGAACTTAACTGTGTTGTTCAATTTCTAACTGATAAGCTAGCTGTTGCACTAATTCTCACATTCAGTTTTCTTTGGCCGTGTAACGCATTGTGTTACATTCAAGCATAACTGACTGTCCTGTTAATATACTGAGGTGAACACGCTGCTGCAACACACTGTTTATCTAGTAGTTCCCTAATGGATATTAACTGTTTAAGATTGTTTTCTAAGTGTTACACAAGCTACATCACTACTTCTCACATTAAGTTGTTTTCACCTTTAAAATGCATTGTGCTACAGTGATGTATTGAGTAACTCAAAGTTCCAGGGTTTCCTTGAGGCGAAAACATATAAATTGTACTTCCTTAATTGATATTAACTATTAAATCAACTATTAACTATATTAACTATAGATATGTAGTTATTGGCTCCAGCAGGCCACCGTGACCCTATGTTCGGATTCAGCGGGTTGGAAAATGGATGGATGGATATAGTTACATAGTATATATTATACTAGCTGTCCCCCATGGCGCCACCCGGGTAGAAGTGAAACCGGACAAACTTTAAAAAGTAATAAACAAACAGTTATTGCTAGCTAAGCTGAGACAAGGTACGCTCCAAAATGCAGAGGTAGACCGACTCGAATGGAGGCTGATGCGTGAAAGAGGAGCCCCCCCCCCCGCCACCCCCACTGCTGGCATCACGCTTCCCCCTCCCCTCAGCCCACAGCCTCTGTCTCAGATTAATGCGAACATATGGCTCCTGCAAACAAACTGGTTCTTCGCGTGATGAGAGAAGTCGTAAAATCAACCGGAATGTTCAAGTAAATTATAGAGAGACCCGATCTAAATACATTAAGTAGTTCTCTCATTTGTTAGCTAAGTGGAGGTAAGGTACGCCCCGAGGCTGGAGCATGAGGAGGAGGGCCCTGTCCCCCTCCCCTCAGTCCTCTGCGTCTCTCTTGTATTCACGCAAATAAATAGGTACCACAAGCGAGCTATGATACTTAGCACGATGAGAGAAGTCACAAAATCAAATGGAATGTTCAAGAAAATTATAGAAAAATATCTGATCAAAATCCTTTAAGTAGTTCTCTCGTTCATTAGCTAAGCAGAGGTGAGGTATGCCCCGAGGCTGGAACATGAGTGAGGAGGTGTGTGTGTGTGTGCACCCTGCGGTGGGCTGGTGCCCTGCCAGGGGTTTGTATCCTGCCTTGCGCCCTGTGTTGGCTGGGATTGGCTCCACCAGACCCCCGTGACGCTGTGTTTGGATATAGCGGGTTGGATAATGGATGGATGGATAATTGTAGTATATAAATTATAGTTTCATTGCTCAAGCATGCAAATTGCAGTTCCCTATGGATATTAGATGTTTAGATGATTTTCTAAGTGTTACACAAGCTACAGCACAACATCTCACATTCATTTGTTTTCACCTTTGAAACGCATCGTGCAACACCGATGGAGTGTGTAACTCAAAGCTCCATAGTTTCACTGAGGTGAGACGACTGCTGTAACATATGAATAGCTGTTTCCTAACAGAACTTTGCTGTGTAGATCAATTTGTAATTGATAAATTAGCTGTTGCACTAATTGTCACATTCAGTGTTGTCTGGCCGTGTAACGATTTGTGCTACATTCCAGTATAACTGAATGCCCTGTTAATATACTGAGGTAAACACACCACTGCAACATATAAATGATAGCTCCCTAATAGATATTAACTGTTTAGATTGTTTCCTAAGTGTTACACAAGCTACACCACTACTTCTCACATTCATTTGTTTTCACCTTTGTAACGCATTGTGCTACACTGATGTAGTGAGTAAGTCAAAGTTGCACAGTATATACAACAAATCTGATTTTTTGCCTTAATGTGACACAAATCTGATGTTTTCAAGGCTGTATGGACACAGAAATACAATCTTTTCAAATCAGACTTGAGTCACTTTCATATGTTGTCCTGGATCTGATACCGTGTTTCCTCGAAAATAAGACCGGGTCTTATATTAATTTTTGCTCCAAAAGATGCACTAGGGCTTATTTTCAAGGGATATCTTATATTTATTCATGTACAACAATATACATTTATCCAAATACAGTCATGTCATCTTCTTGTGGAATATTGTCATAACTCTCCACATTCAAACCCTGAATTTCTTGCTACTTCAGCCGCTTTTAGGATCCTAGCAGGGTCGAGGTGCGCGCTTCGATGTTTGATGAATGGCTCGTTGTGTTGAAGCAAAATGCCGACATACAAATGTATTCATGTTGCCTTTATATTCAAGCATCGCATATTCACCAAAGTAATATCAAAATATTTTTAAAGTCTCACATACAGTACCATCTTCTGTGCCTTCTTTTTTGTACCTTAAAATACCATCAGAATGTACGGCGGTGTATTTCAGCCACAGGGAAAAAAAAAATTAGGACATAATGAAAATGTCTATTTTGTGATTAAAGTGGAAATGTCAGCTTTAAACTCGAAATGTCCACTTTAATCCCATAGTTTACTTTATCATTAAAGTAGACCGTCGTAAAGATCAACTTCAAACCGACCCTGTTTTTAATCGCTATGCGCTTCTGGGGTTTCCTCCTGCCCTGACAGCAGTGGCAAGCAGCAATAGATCGCCACACAGAACACATTACATTAATAATATTCCAGCTCCCTGCACATTTAGAATTCTAAGATTTATACTTGATATCACTTTCCTGATGAAATGCATTAAAATATGTATGTTACATTTACAGATAAATCGTTAACTTTGTTTAAATAATTAATACTGTTAATAATAACACATATGGGGTGGCACAGCAGTAGTGCTGCTGTCTTGCAGGGAGTCACATCCCTTGTGATCCCTGCCTGGAGTTTGCTTGTTTTCCTGGTGGGTTTCCACAGTGTGCTCCGGTTTCCATCCAAGGGCATGAAGGTTTGGGGATTTGGTGAAGCTACAATGACGCCAGTGTATGTGTGTGCTTGTGTTCACCAGCTGATGCCTCGTCCAGGAATTTTGTTTCTGTCCTGCGCCGATGCTTGCTGGAACCTGGCCTTAGGCACCTTACTTTTCAGCTGACGATCTTGACTAGGACTTATTTTCGGGGAAACACGGTAGTTGTTCTTTACACAGCCATTGCTGGCACTGCTGCACCAAGAAATCTGGGGGTACCAGAAAAGGAGCCAACAATACTGAGACCACGACTGTAGCTCTCCTTCATTGTTGTTGTTTTGTTGCCCCTTCAATGTTGGCTGATAATAACAGCACTTAGCCCAGATGTACCGTATATAGCAAAAAACACATGAATTCCAATATGACTGTTCTCATTCATGTTGCATTGCCCCATGAATCAGATACATATCCGATTGAGCACCACATATAAAAGTGACTTAAAACTGATTTAAAAAGATTGGATTTCATGTTTCCACACAACCTTGAAAACAGAGTTGTGTCACATTAAGTCAAAAAATCAGATCTGAGTCACTTCAGCCTTTCAATGTGAACGAATTTAGAGCTTCCTTTAGTGGCCAAACCAAAGCCTAGACTTAAATCTCATAGAACATGTGGGAAGAGACCAGAAGATGGCAGTTTACAGACACTTCCCATCCAATTTAGCGGAGCCTGACAGGATCTGTCGGGAAGAATTGGATAAACTGTGCAAAGTTTGTAGAGACCTACCCAAGAAGACCCCTGAAACTGGAATTGCTGCCAAAAGTGCTTCAACAAAGTGCCAAATTAAGGGTCTGAATACTTACATGAATGAGAGATTTCAAAATCTTTCTGAAAAAATGTTTTCATTTTGTCATTGTGGATTTTTGAGTATAGATTATTCATTTGAAATTAAATCTACAACACAATAAAATGTGCAGAAGGTAAAGGACTCTGATTGCAGTCAGGCCATGTTGTGTATCGGTTAAGCCTTTGGACTTCAAACCCTGAGACTGTGGGTTCAGATCCCACTACTGACACCACAGTGTGACCCTGAGAAAGTCACCGGACCTGTCCGTGCTCCGATTGGAAAACCAACAGAAACACAGCCAATTGTATCATAAATGTTGTAAGTCACCTTGGATAAAGACGTCAGCCAAATAAGTAAATGAATCTCCGGTATGTCAGCGTTTCCAGTATAAACTAATGATATGCTTTAATCATTTGTGGAGTCCCAGGATTCACAAGGATTAACATCCAGAAATACTTTCATCTCTTTAAATACACTTATTAACTTGCGCCGCGCTCTCTTTGTATAATCCACAATGCCGTGTAACTACTGGAGTGTGGCGTGTGACTCAAGCTCCTGTTATCAAGCAGCCTATTTTTTTTTTAACATTGTTCACAGTCCTTCATTTTGATTAACAATCAGTAAAATATTATTTCCTTCCATTTTGGCTGATCAGGCAGTTTTTAATTTCCTATCTATCTATCTATCTATCTATCTATCTATCTATCATATATTGCCTTTCACATCTATCTATCTATCTATCGTATATAGTGTATTGCCTAAATATCTATCTATCTATCTATCTATCTATCTATCTATCTATCTATCTATCTATCTATCTATCTATCTATCTATCGTACATTGTGTATTGCCTATCTATCTATCTATCTATCTATCTATCTATCTATCTATCTATCTATCTATCTATCTATCTATCTATCTATCTATCTATCGTACATAGTGTATTGCCTATCTATCTATCTATCTATCTATCTATCTATCTATCTATCTATCTATCTATCTATCTATCTATCTATCTATCTATCTATTAACACCCAAGTGGTTAAAGGCACAGTGACAGTGTTGTACACCACAAGCTACTTTATCCAGCAGTTGGTTTTTCGCTGAGCTGCATTACAATTAAAAGCCATTAGCGGCTTAGCTCTATGCTCTCACATTTTTATTAACATATAGGTCAAACTGATGTTGTCATCTATGCCATTACATGTGACATTCTGAAGAAAAAGAAAAAAAAAAAAAGAAAAACCGCACTCAGTAAAATATTTTCATCTATCTCATGATTCACAATTTTGCAGATTTAGTTTAGCAAGTTAATAGCTTGCTAGATCTTAATGAAAAGAGTAATTTAAATCCCAAAAGTAATTATTTTGCATTAATGATTTTTTACCGCCAATATATCACTAGAATTTGCCACATTATTAAGCAAAAGGGCTATTTGTTTGCCTAGTTTATTATGCTAGACTTGTTCTGCCGACTGTGGTATGGTTTAAAAAAATAATTCTGGTTGTAAGCTGCGAATGATTAAGTGTTCATGCCATTTCACATTAGCAAATGACTGAATGGTCCAGAGTTTTCTTTTTGAGGAGGGGAAGAGGGGTTGCAGGGGGTTAGAGAAGCAATCAATGAAGTCATTCATTACTGATTATTGAGGAAATGTTACTGTAAGCTCATACTAACAGAAGCATCCATCCATTACAATGTTCTTTATACATCTGTTTAAATGTACTATATCATTTATCTTAGCCATAGGGAATATGTAAAGTGTATAGCTTATAATTTATTCTTTTCTGTGCAGTTTTTTTTTCCTGGTGCATATTGGATCATTCTGACTACCCCATTTATTCTTTGTTTTACTTCAAAATGAAGGTGGAAAGTAGGCCTTTTGCCCAAAGCAAGGTAATCCAATATTTTGCCATTACAATGGATTCAGACCACTTCCCTTTTTTATATTTTGCTCTTCTGCAGCCTTGTGCTTAAATCATTTAAATTATTTTTTCCCCCACAACACTCAATACCCCATAATGATGAAGCAAAAACAGGAGTTTAGAAATTGTTTCAAATTTATTAAAAAAAAAAAACCTGGAATATACATTGACATGAGTATGCAGTGCTTAGTTGGGTCTGATGTGACAGTCTTCACACACCTGGATTTGGGATTTTCTGCCATTCTTCTCTCCGCATGTCCTCTCAAGCTCTACCAGGATAAATGGAGACCATTGGTGGGTAGCCATTTTCAGGTCAATCCATTCTCGAGTGGCACCAATTTTCAGATCCTTTGCTATAACACTTGAAGTTTGGCTTTTTCTATTGATCTTCGTCGAGATGTTTCTTCACCTTGTTTGGAGTCCACCTTTGGTCGATTCAATTGATTGTACATCAATCCTGTCTGCAAAAGGACCGTCAGTTGAGCAAAAACCAAGCCAGGATCTTGAAAAAATTGCTTGCAGAGCTTAGAGACAAGATTGTGTCAAGGCACAGATCTGAAGAAGGTTACAAAAACTAAATTAGTTACATTTACATTTATTTGCTTAGCAGACGCTTTTATCCAAAGTGGCTTACAAAAGAGGTAAACAATCAAGTAACATTAGGCTGGGGCCTGTTTCTTCAACAAGTATAGTAGGACGGGTAACAAAAGTTGATTTCCACAAATGAAAAGATGTAATCTATCTATATATAAAATCCAATGTCTCTCTGTTTGTATGTCTGTCTGCTTTTCATGAGAGAACTACTTAAAGGGTTTAGATCGGGTTTTCTTCTATAATTTGCTTAAATTTCCGGTTGATTTTGCGACTTCTCTCATTGCGCTATGTATCATAGTTCGTTTGTGGCACTGATTTATTTGCACAAATCCGAGAGACACACAAGCAGGCCGAGGGGAAAGGAGTGGGGCTCTCCTCACTCACACACCAGCTTCGAGACGTTCCTTACCTCTACTTATTTAGCGAATGGGAGAACTACTTAGCAGATTTAGATTGGGTTTTCTTCTATAATTTGCTTGAAATTTGCGTTTGATTTTGCAACTTCTTTCATTGAGCTAAGTATCATACTTCACTTGCAGTACCAATTTATTTGTGCGAATCCGAGAGACACGCAGCGGGCTGGGGGGAGGGGCCTTCCTCACGCACATGCCAGCCTCGGAGCTTTCCTTAACTCCACTTACTGTAGTTAGCGAATGGGAGAACTACTTAACTGATTTAGATTGGGTTTTTTCTATCATTTACTTGAACATTCCGGATGATTTTGTGACTTCTTTCATTGCCCTAAGAATCATAGTTCGCTTGCAGGAGCGATATATTCGTGACGTCAGGGGTGGGGAGGCAGGCAGGACCCTCCTCACTGTCCTGTTTCACTACTACGCAGGCAGAGCCACGGAAGATGGCTAGTAAGTAATAAATTTATAATCACTGACTAACAATCGATAAATCAATTAAACTTAAACAGCTAACCAAGAATATAAAGTATCACAGAGCAAAGTTTTTTATTTATTTATTTATTTATTTATTTATTTATTTTTCTTTCCAATTAGACAGATATTCACAGAACAGATGGGTGTTCAATCACTTCTTAAATACATGGAGGGAGTTAGCAATATGGATGGAGGTGGGCAACCCGTTCCACTAACTCAAAACTACACAGAAAAAGAGTCTGGATTGAAACCTGATGCCAGGTAGAGGTGGCATCACCAGATGCTGTTCCCTGGCAGACCTGAATGAGTGAGTAGGAGGCACTGAAGGTTCCCAAGTGCACAGTGAGCTCCATGACTCTTCAATGGAATAAGCCTGGAACAACTATGACTCTTTCTAGAACTAAACAACTCGGGGAGAAGATCCTTTGTAAGGGAGGTGACCAGGAATCATATGGTCATGCTGGTTGAGCTTCAGAGAAATTCCAAAATACAACACTCCACAAATCTAGACTTTATGGTTGAGTGGCCACATGATACATGAATGCCCAATTTGAGTCTGCTAAAAGGAACTCTCATACTATGGGAATTAAGATTCTCTGGTCTGGTTGAAACCAAGTTTGAACTGTTTGGCCTTAATTCTAAGCATCACGTCAGGTAGAAATCAGGCACTGCTCATCATTTATGCAATATCATTCCAGTGATGAAGCATGGTGTTGGCAGCATCACGCTGTGGGGTTATTTTTCAGTGGCAAGGACTGAGAGACTTGATAGTGTTGAAGGAAATCTGAGTGGAGCAAAGTATTGTCAACTTAGTGAATGTTCAGAGCTCATACTTGAAACCATTGAACATTTCTGGAGAGAGCTGAAAATAGCTGTCCACCAATGGTCCCCATCCAGCATATCAGAGCTTGAGAGGATCTGCAAAGAAGAATTTCAGAAAAATCTCCAAATCTATATGTGAGAAACGTGTTCCATCATGTGTAAGAAAACCTCAGGCTGTAATCGTGGCCAAAGGTGCTTCAATGAAGTACTGGTTAAGTTTGCAGATGATACCAAGATAGGTGGAGTGGCAGATAATTTGGAATGCGTTATATCATTACAGAAGGACTCGGATAGCATACAGGCTTGGGCAGATTTGTGGCAGATGAAATTTAATGTCAGTAAATGTAAAGAATTACACATAGGAAGTAAAAATGTGAGGTTTGAATACACAATGGGCGGTCGGAAAATCAAGAGTACACCTTTATGAGCAGGAATTCGGAGTCGTAGTGGATTCTAATCTATCGACTTCCCGAAAGTGTTCAGAAGCTATTAAGAAGGCAAACAGAATGTCAGGTCATATAGCACCTTGATGTGTGGAGTACAAGTCCAAGGAGGTTCTGCTCAAGCTTTATAACACACTGGTGAGGCCTCATCTGGAGTACTGAGTGCAGTTTTGGTCTCTCTAGTGCTGCTATGCTACAAAAAGAACATAGCAGCACTAGAAAAGGTCCAGAGAAGAGCGACTAGGCTGATTCAGGGATACCGGGGTTGAGTTATGAGGAAAGATTAAAAGAGCTAAGCCTAAACAGTTTAAGCAAAAGAAGATTAAGAGGTGACATGATTGAAGTGTTTAAAATCATAAAGGGAATTTGTCCTGTGGAGATTGTTATTTTAAAATGAGTTGGTCAAGAACACAGGGACACAGTTGGAAACGTATTAAGGGTAAATTTTGCACAAACATTAGGAAGTTTTTCTTTACACAAAGAATGATAGACACATGGAACAAGCGACCAAGTAGTGTGGTAGACAGTAAAACTTTAGGAACTTTCAAAACTCTACTTGAAGTTTATTTGGAAGAAATAAGTTAACAGGACTGGCGAGCTTTGTTGGGCTGTTCTCGTGTAGAGTGTTCTACTGTTCTAAGACAGAGAGAGAGAGAGAAGGTAGACTTGCTTGGTGCTTTGTTGTATTGTGCTTTGGTGCTGTGTGGAAACAAAGGGAAATAGTTTTCCACACCTCAACAAAGCCATGTATGTTGCTGGACTTGTGCCTGTGCCTGTTGTGTCGGATGTTTGGGGAGCTGGAGTGCCCACTGGTGACCACAATCTATAACAGGTAATGTAATCGTAGATGATAACCGACTTGTGAAATACCAGTGGGTTGGTTCATGATTTTAAAAGGACTCTCACTGCATGTAATCATGCAGGCTAAGTTCAGATTTACTTGATATGTTAATATCATGCTATAGAACAGTGGTGGGCAAAGTCATTCCTGGGGGGCAGCAGTGGCTGCAGGTTTTTGTTCCAGCGCATTTGCTTAATAAGAAGCACTTAATGCTCAAGTAACACTTCTGCTTTATTTTCATTGTCTCGCTCATTAAGATTTTCAACCCTTATTGCTTATTTTAGTCTTAAGTGTATTCCCATTTTTTAATTGTTCATTAATAGCAATATGATGCAAATGACATGAGAGACCAGCAGTTCTCCATTTTTCTTGTTTCCATTTACACCTGTGTGTATTTAACAGCACTGCTTGGTTCAGGGGTGGAGTGGTGGCTCTGAGGCTAGAGATCTGCACTGCCAGTCAGAAGGTTGCTGGTTTGAATCCCGTAAATGCCAAAAGGGACTCTGCTCTGTTGGGCCCTTGAGCAAGGCCCTTAACCTGCAATTTCTGAGCGCTTTGAGTAGTGAGAAAAGCACTATATAAATGCAAAGAATTATTATTATTTAAATACTTGGAAGGAAAGTGAAGAGAAAAAAGCGAAGGACTGAGAATTACTTGTCCATTTTAGACTTCATATCATTTGGATGATATCCTTAAAAAGGAAATATGAGAATGACCTGATAAGGCAGAGTTAAAGCACTAACAAGCCATGAAATTAAATTATTGGTAAGGATTATTTTCTAATTAAGCAACTGGGTTAAAAAAAAAAAAAAACCTGCAGCCACTGCGTCCCTCCAGGACTGACTTTAAGCCACCCCTGCCCACCCCAGGAAGCCTTCTATACATTGAAGATTTCTATTTTCTCCACATATTAATGACCCTCTGCTTCCTGCGTCTGAGCCAATTTTGCACCTATCTACCCACAACACCCTGAAATCAAAATACTTTTAGTCTGATACCCAACCTCTTCACTGGCACCTTATCAAACACCTTCTGTAATTCAAGATAAATAATACCATATGCTCTGCTCTAATCATACCCTTTTGTTACTTCTTCATAGAATTCCAGCATGTTGGTAAAACCCATGCTGACTGTTCAAACTCCTGTTCTTGCTATGTGTTGCTAAGTCTTTCACTTAATAATTCCTTCCAATAATCTGTGATGCATGTTAAGCTTACTAACCTATAATTTATATGCTCTGCCCGTTCAACCTTTTTAATAATATTTGTCATTTTCCAGTCCTTCTGATTTTCTCCTGATGTGCAGTGACTTCCTAAAAATATGTGTCAAGGGTTTTTATCCGTACTCACTAATTTCCATAAGAATTCAACAGTAAATGATATCAGGTCCTGGTGATTTGTTTGATTTCAGCCTATTTAATCTGCACAGCACTTCAACCTCTACAATTTCCAAATCAATCAGTACCTCTTCTGTAGTTTGTTTAATCGCCGGGAGTTTATCTGCTTCCTCACATGTGAAGAAGTCAGAAAAATGCAAGTTTAAAGCATCTGCTATTTCACTCTTTTTATTTTTTAACACTTGAATTACCAGAGCCTACGAACAAATTTGTAGATCCGTCCCACCTTAAATCACTTCTTAAATCCGTTCACACCTCTCCGCCAGCGTCTTTTGTCATCTAAATGTGCTGATAAAGACAAACTGCAAGCATCCGGCTGTTAGTCATTAGCACTAAAACATAAATAGTATGATAGTTAGAATCTGTTACTAACCCTCAGCTATTCTGTTTCTCTTATCGGTACTCAAATGTGGAACTTGGTGCTACGGCCCACCTGCCAAGTTGTTTTGCCTGCCTAAGGTAAAGTCATCTCTGATGAAAGATTGCAGGAATCATTGGGTAGAGGAGTCCTTTCATTGGATTGGCTGTCTCTGCTGTGGAATGGCCAATTGCGGGAGACAGCCTGATGGACTCTAAACAAATCCATATCATATTATGTGATATCACCTACTGTTAAATTCTGCTCCATACTTGTAATATTTTTATTTTATTTTTTCTGTATTTTTAATTTTTTTTTTACTGTATTGAGGTTTACTTTTGCTCTGTTCTGTGTATTGTATTGTGTTGACACCCTTCTTTTTGACACCCACTGCACACCCAGCCTACCTGGAAAGGGGTCTCTCTTTGATTTTTTCGTTCCCAAGGTTTCTTCCATTTTTTCCCTACAAGGGTTTTTTTTTGGGGAGTTTTTCATTGTCTTCCTAGAGAGTCAAGGTTGGGGGGCTGTCAAGAGACAGGGCCTGTTAAACCCCGTTGTGGCACTTCTTGTGTGATTTTGGCTTATTCAAAAATTGTATTGTATTATATTGTATTGTATCACCCAATATCTCATCCAGATTCTTCTGAAAGGTTGACAAGATGTCTGCTTCAACTCAATGTCTCTGTAGTTTGTTCCAGAGTCCCACAAATCTATGCATAAGGAGTGCTTCCTGGCTTCAGTCTTAAATTCACTTCCTCTTAATTTCCACTGATATCCTCAAGTACATGATTCACCGTTACAATGAAAGAATATTGCTGGATCTATTTTATGGCCTTGAAGTATTTTAAATACATGGATTAGGTCTACACACAGTCTTATCTGCTCAAACAGGTTTAATTCTCAATTTGACATCTTGTCCTTAAGTCATAGAGCACTTTGTTGTTCACCTCTGCACGGCTTCAAATGCTGCTATATCTTTCTTGTACCGTGATGGTGACCAGAACTGCACACAATACTCCAGATGCAGTCTCACTAGTGCCTTAAATATTTTGAGCATAATGTCCCTGACTTATAAACTCAACAGTTTTTTCGATATAACCTAACCTAATATTTTTGTACCTGCTTTTCTTGTCTGTGTCTCTCACTCACACTGGTTACGTTCAGTCATGAACTACAAGACGCCTAGGGTTTAGTCTGTGTTGGAGTTTCATATCAGTTTTATAATTTTTTTTTCAGTAAGGAAACATGAGCTTATTATAATATTGTGTTGGTTGCATAATGAAGTAAATTTCAGATTATTAAATAAAGAAAATTAAAGTGAATGGGAGACTTTAAAGGTCCTCATTTCAGTATCCATCAGTGTCCTGTTTAACACATCTAATTAGGAGTAGAGACAGATATGCACGCACACACAAACACAATACGCACTCTGCATCTGCAAATAATCATTTGATAGTAAAAGGACAGCCCTGTTATCCCAGTGATGATAGTGTGGTTGCACAAATGAATTTTTGATAGACATTCTGGTCAATTAAAAACTTGAAAGCTGACATATTCTTCTAAGCTTGCATATCGATTTTAGCTTCTGGGGAAAAAAAACAGATTAAATAGCCCCCCACTAACCCCCCGACAAAAAAATAAAAAATTATAAAACAAGCAAATACACAAAAACGTCTGTCACCACCTTCTTGGCAGGCTGTTATTAAACCTGAATATGAGATGATGGAAGCTTAATGGAGTGGAAAATGAAAAGCTATTGCGAAAACAAGTGTTTAAAAATTATGGGCCGCTCTGTAAAGTGAAATTATACAACCAGATCTGGCCATAATTGTGCCTTTGGCAGTGTATGATATTATCGTTTTGTGAAAACACTCATCCTGATTAGGATGCTTTACTTTGAAAATATCAATTAATTTTCCCTTGTGGCATATTTGTCATTTTTAAACTTCATGTTTTATTATATTAGTGGAAAACACAGCTGCCATATAGCTCCAGAATCTGGTCAATGTGGAGTTTGCACATACTCTCCCTACGTCTGTGTAAATTTTTCTTAAGGTATTTTACTGTTCCTTCCACATCCCAAAGATGTGCATGTTAGGTTAACTGGTGACTTAAACTAACCCCCTTGAAAAAGAATGGACCCTCTAATGCACTTGCATCCCGCGAGGTATGAAATTTCATCCTGATGTTGACGGGATAGGCTGAGACCCCACTGCAGCATGAAACTGGATAATTCTGGTTTGAGAATTTTTGTAAAAGGTGTAACATAGTGGTATAATCGTTATGTAATGTTGCTACTTTATAGCCCAAAATTCTGATTTCAGCTACAAGCCTTGCACGTTCTCCATATGTGGTAGTGTTTTTTTTTTCAATTCAGTACTTCTACCCATGTTACACACATTTCTATGTTAAATTAACTGGCAGCTTTACAATTTCTTTGTGTAAGAAAGCATTGGCGTTCTGATCTCTGTGTTGAAACATAAGAGATTTTCAGGTAGCGGTCTGTTCCACAAGGCTTATGCTCACCTGGACAAAGCTGGTGGCACTGTTAGGATTATGCTTTTGATTTCTCCAGTGCCTTCGGTACCACACAACCATCTCTTTTGTGCAGGTGGGTGAGCATGTGGACTATCTGTCAAGTAGTGTATCATACATGAGGATCAAGGACTGTGTGTGCAACACTGGAGCACCACAAGGAACAGGTCTGTCGGCTTTTGTCTTCACTCAGTACACCTCAGACTAGAAATATAACAAAAGATCAGGTCACTTGCAGAAATTTTCTGATGATTCTTCACTCATGGGTAGTGATGGACATTTTGATTCAACGATTCATTCAAAGTATCCATTTAAGTGAATCGATTGTTTTGCTTTTTGGATTGCTTATACCATAGTTCCTTTCCCCTGTGATTGCATCATAAATATATGATTTAATAATTCATATAGTTATTTCATATATATTTGTACATACAAGCGTATTAACATCACTTCAACTAAATTCTCTGCAAAGAAATTTTGCAAATGTTTGTGTTGAACACTTGATTAATAATAATCTATCTATCTATCTATCTATCTATCTATCTATCTATCTATCTATCTATCTATCTATCTATCTATCTATCATCACACACATGCACTTGGAAGACAACTTCGAGGCTTGTCAAGTAGTAATTCAAATACGAGCCGTGGGGTGCCCCAGTTAGGGACATTTACTGTTCCAGTGTTCTGGTAACTGAAAATGACATCTTCTGTGGCTCATAAAAGTTTATCGTATTAAAAATATGTATCTATCCAGTTATCGCTCCATTCATTTTTTTAATCTGCTTATTCCAATATCAGTTGTCAGCCAAATCCCATCCCACAAGCACAGAGTGCCAAGTGACTCTGGATGGGCTCTGATACAGTGTGCTGTATTAAATAAACAGCAATGTAAATGAGCATCTGAATTCAGTGGCCTTAATTGCCCTTTCAAAGATATTTATACTTTAACATGTTTCCCTAGATAACCTTGAACAAGTGCTCCAAACAACTGTTACATTTTTAATCACTTTTTGATGTGATGCACAACAGCTTTCTCAGCATTCCTAGCACCTTCATTATTCCTCATCACTAATGTACCATGTTGAGATTAATTTACCCAGAATGCAAGTTGCCTTAAACAGCCAATGAATCAGTCTGATTACTGTCCTCGATCATCTACTATTATGTATGATTCGTGCTTTCAATGACCAGGGTCTGGATATGACTTGAAAATGGACCAATCACTTATGGCTTCTCAAATGTGCCAGACCAAGATACAGTGCTATTGAAAATATATATTTCTCTAACTGAATCTTCTCTCAATATCTCAAGTAAAAGGTTACCAAAGTACAGTAAAAAAGATCAAAAGCATTGACTTTGATTTCTGCAAAATGAACTTACAGTTCCTATTTCCTGATTTCCTTCTTCAATGTCAGTTTTAGACAATGAATGTTTTCAGGCTTTAATCCAAAATGCAATATTAGATAGAAGGCAACAAAGCAAACTACTATCACTCTGTTAGTTTTTTTCATTCATCTAATTATTATCCAACCGTCACTAGTATAAGGATAATAAGAGTGTGCGGTAAAGCAAAACCAGGCTTGACTTCAATCGGCCTGCATAATATAAAACATAATTCAAAGATTCAACAATCTGGCCTTAAGACAAAAAGACGCTTTATAAAGGGTCGGGGTCCCCTTTGGGTGCCCCTATTTAATTCCATATTCAAAGGATGTAAGAAAAAGCAGAAGGATTTAGCTTCTGTCACATTGGTGTACCTCCATATCTCACTAGTAAATACTGACATCATCTTATTTGTTTATTTATTAATTTATTTTTTGTGCTACAATATCCTTGAAACCGGAAGAGACATTGTAATTGGCAGGTCAGAGGTGAGCTCAGATCAACATTCCTGGATCATGGTCCTCTTCAGTTTATCCAATTCTTCCTAGCAGATCCTCTCAAACTCCATTAGATTGAATAGGAAGTAAACTGACATCTTCAGGTCAGGTTCTATGGGGGTCCAAGTTTGGAGTTTGACTGGCTGCTTTTATTTATTTTTTTTTCTCCAGCCATCTGGAGTTTTTATTTTGTTTTTTCTGTCCCCCCTGGCCATTGGACCTTATTCTTATTCGATGTTAATTAATGCTGATTTATTTTGTTTTCATATTGTGTTTTTTATTTTTCTATTCTTTATTATGTAAAGCACTTTGAGCTACTGTTTGTATGAATATGTGCTATATAAATAAATGTTGTTGTTGTTGTTGTTGTTGCTGAGAAACTTGTCCCAAAGCTGGTCCATCATTGTCCTGGCAGTATGCTTCAGGTCATTTTCATGCTGAAAGGAGAGCTGCCACATGCATTCTGGAGCAGGTTTTTCTCGAAGAACCTCTCTATATCTGGCTTTGTTTATCCTTCCCCTCAGTTCTGACCAGTCCCCCTGTCCCAGGGCCTCTATTGCATGATGCTGCCACCACAATGCTTGACCGTAGTTATGGTATTAGGCAGGTGAAGAACAGTGCCTCGTCTTCAACAAACTTAGTGCTTGGAGTTCTGCCTAAGGAATTCACTTTGTGTCTTATCAGTCCAAAGAATCATAATCTCATACTTACAGAGTGGGACTTAGCCACTCCACCATGAATGCCTGATTGATGGAGTGCTGCTGAGTTGGTCCCTCTTCTCACAGGTTCACCCATCTAAGTAAACAACTCTGTTAGAGTGTTCATTGGGTTCTCAGTTACCTTCCTGATCAAGGCCCTTCTTACCTGGTTACTAAGTTAGGCCAGACCACCAACTCTAGCAAATGTTCTGGTGGTTCCAAAATTTCTTTCATTCCATAATTATTGAGGCCGCTATGCTCCTGGGAACTGTGGTGATGTGAGTTAGGGGTCCATGGTTGTGTGCAGGTTTTTAGTCAGAACAGTGCATCTTGGATTCTTTGTTCAAATGAGCTGATTATTTATTAACAGGCAGGCAATCGTTGTAGCTGTTCTTGTCAGCTCTCCACAGATGTTGCATCTACAAGGAGTATAAAAAGACCCCAAGTAAATTAAAAGGTCAGGGGAGTAAATAATGAAAAGATTGAGGAATATGGTTGAAGAGAAAAGAGAGAATGAAATCAGTTAGGAGCCAGTGTGGATTAAGGGTGGTGAAGAGGTAAGGGAATTGCCATGGTGGAGCACTTAAAAATCACTCCTGGGGTGGACCGAAACACTTCTGCTGAAAAGCAAAATGCAGGAGTGATTTTGGCTCCTAGGGATTCTGTGGATGTCGAGGAAGGTGTAATAGATGATGGAATCAAGCTCAAGTCATCTCAGCAGATGTTGACTGTGGAAGAAGATTTCCGAGGAAGACGGGAGTAGTTCAATCAATCAGCTTTTATTCAGTCACAGATGAGTACATTGATTCATGCTTTGCAAAGCAGAAGAGCATCTTGTTTTTCAGTCAGCTTATTTTTTATATTTTCTTACCTTCCTCCCTCCTCCTTCCCCTTACTTATGAAACAGCATAATATTGTTAATTTAAACATTTTATCTTATCTTGCAGAAAATCGGCCTTCTGTTTCTTTTTTGTGTACGTGTCCTAATAGACAAGCTCCTAATGTTAGGGAATTACCCTAGGTCAACTTACTTCACCCTGTCTTATGACAGGCACCCATATACTGTAAATAACCTTTTACTATAGCAAAACAGCTTTGTTTAGCTTTTAACCCTTTGTAGCTTGCAAGTAGTTCATTTTTAAGATGGGTGATTGGAAGGAGAAAGAAGAGTGCAAGTAGGAAGAGAGAGAAAATGCAGCACTTTGAAGAGTATTTTCAAGACAGATTCTGCTTTGATTATACTTGTAACATCTCACTTGTCACTTTTCTCTCATTATTCTTCATCATTTGTGAGTTCTCACTTATCACATATTACCACTCACCTGTTGCTCATCTCCGATTCTTCCTCATCTTCTGTAACTTCTCCCTTGTCACTCCTCACTAATTCTTGCTCTATACTTGTAACATCTCACTTATAACACATTATCACTCACCTGTCGTTCATTTCTCATTGTCCCTCGTCATTTGCAACCTCTCACTTATCACACATCTCTACCCTCTTGTCACTCATCTCTAATCATTCCTTTTTCTTTGTAACTTCTCATTTATCACACATCACTATATTTTTGTCACTCATCTCTGTTTATTCCTTGTCATTTGTAATGTCTTGCTAATCACACATCACTACTCATGCTTTGCTCGTCACTTTTCATTCATCAATTATTAGTTTTCAGTCATCACTTGTCATTTTTCTTTTCAATTTCCTTTACTAATAACATTCAAGTATACACCATAATTAACCCAGATTTCAGTACCGTAAATAATGATGATTAAGAAATCATCTAAAATAATGAAATTAGCAGGAAAGATTTTACATGTGTAAAGGATGCAGTGTACTCATTGTTTAAAACATGAATGTATATGTTGTTTTATTTTGTTATGAAGTACTTTCCCTTTCAGACCATTTAATTTTGATTAATGCCACTAGTATTCACCAATGCTCTGAACAGTGGTAAGTGTGGCGATTGTACTGCATTCTTTATAGAAGTATTTCGTTGATATAGGTATTGCATTTACAGCTCATTTAACATATTCCTAACCCAGCAACCTACCTTTGTACCTCCTACTCAATTGGGATGTGTTTTACTAAAGAAAAAGGGTAACTAAAGTAACGACAATTAAATGTGGCAAGTCAGAAATTAATATTACAGGATGAACAACAAGTGAGTAATAAGGCATGACAAGTGAGTAGTGATGAGTGATCAGTGAATCGTACTGAGTGGAAACCGATCTACAACAAGGTCAGTGAGTAGTGATGTGGCATGAATGAAAAGCAATAAATAACAAATGAGTGACCACTGAAAGGTAACAAATGAACATGACACACAGACACAGTGAAAAAAAGAGTATGATTTAAAATGGACAACATTCTAATGACTACACTCAATAAATACTTCAAGGGATTTTCTATATTTGTTCTTACAAAATATTTTATTATTCAGATCCTCTGAAGAATTGAATATTGGCAGCCAATCAGTGGTTGTAGAACTCAAGAGAGACTGGCTCATTCCATTTTGTTCCACAGCTTTAGATGACATGTGTATAGGTATATTATGCATATGTTATAATTCCTGCTTGTATGTAATTTTTCTCAGACTTTCCTAAAACTGTAAAAATAATCTTTATGTGTTTTTGAGGTTTTCCTGCTCAGGGAATCATTTTCTGGCATTAGTTTTTCTTTTATTTAGAGTATTTTTTTAAGTTTGCAATTTTATCCAAGCTTAACATAAAAAATAAGAAATTTAACACATGAGAGAAGGCCATTCTTTTTCAACGTCATTCTGGTTTGCTCCTGGCCATCACCATTTTGAGGATCACACATTACTCGATATAATTGGAATTCTTTCTTGGATGCACCAGGTTGTGCGATGCTGACATCATTGGTGTGACCGTTCACTTAGCACAGACTCACATCATCTGAAATTGGATTCGAGAATTATTTGGGAACCACGTGATTTATTTTGAGTATTTTTAGGATAGACCTTTGCTCTGAACTTTGATTCTTGGGTAAGTATTTCTGGCTTTGCCGTTTCTCTCTTTGATCTCTGCTTTGCTTCTTCCTCATACATTTTTTCTGACTTTTCTCAAAGACAGAAAGGATGAAAAGACAGAATACTGAACAGTGTGCCAATTTTTTTAATTTTCAAGTAAAAGCAACAATTCTGAAATAATATATAATACAGCATAGCAGCCATAACAAAAATATCCTAGCAATAGCAGTAGTACTGCTACTGTAACATATATAAAGTACACTGGAATTTCTTCTTCTTTTAAGACAAACCAACATTTTAGTCCAAATATTTCATAGCTAGATAGATAGACAACACTTTATTTGTCCCCATGGGGAAATACAGCTATTCTCTGAAGCTCATCAAATAAATAAATATATAAATTGATAAATAACTAAATATACATAATATGGTCTAAACACATGCCAGAATGACTTGGCAGTCCCAATCCCCATGAGGTAGTATACAGGAATATTACTGTTGGTATAAAGGAGCCACGATTACATTTCGTGATGTGACAGATAGAGGGCGCTATCGTCCTCTTGAACCCTCAGACAATACGTCAGACACCAGGTAAAAGTCCAATAATTCTTTATTTGGACAATAGTACAGTGCACAAGCACCTTTCTCTCCACAATACTCATTAAATACACCACAATACAATAATCAATAATCACTTCACCACTCCCAGACGCGTTGCCACCCTTCCACCCAGCTCTGCTCAATGCTCTGGTGTTCTCCCAGTCTTTTATAGTCCTTGACCCGGAATTGTTTCGCTCTCTCTGTCCATGTGACTAGGAACACTTCCAGGTCACATAAAAACTCCTTTTTCTTCAACCTGGAAGCACGTCATTCCTCTTGTCCATGTGACTCGGACGTACTTCCGGGGTGTAGGGCAAATAGATCACTGTTGCACCCTGCAGCACCTTTCAGCGGCCCCCGTGGTATCCAGCAGGGCTGTAGAGGAACATTCCAATGTCCATAATTCCCTGCTGGCATTCGGGGCACCTCCATGCTGCAGGGAGGGCTTCACCTGGTGGTGTGGGGGTATTGGCCGGGATGAACGGCCGGCCATATATCACAGTGACACACTTCTGCTGAATAATTTGTTTGCTAAAAGTCCTCAGTGTTGGTGTGTCAGAGAAGGGATGTGCAGCATTGTTCATAATGCCACTCAGTTTCCTTTTATTTCTTTCCTTTTCTACAAGTCCAGGGGATCCAGAGTGTGTCCTATAATTGAGCCTGCTCTTTTAATTAGTTTGCTGATGTTACCAGCCCAGCACACCACTGCATAGAAATTTTCACTGACCATCATGGAGTTGTAGAAGATGTTATGGATGTTTTTACCCATATTAAAGGAACACACTCTAATAACTAGCAAGCACCTGATCTGCCCTTTCTTCCATAGTTTCTCTGCCAAACCTGTCATTAATGTGGACCACCAAGTACTTGTAGGAATGGACCACCTCCACATCCACTCCTTTAATAGTGACAGGCTATAGAGGCTCTTTGATACTGTAAAAATGTCAATCAGCAGTTCCTTGGTTTTGCTGATGAAACAAATTTCACTTATCACACGTCACCACTGTCACAAGAATGACAAACAGACATCATAAAAGGGCAGCCACCCATATAATGTGCCTTGGCTGCAAAAAGATAGTTAAAGATTGTGAGTTGTTCACAAGACTTAGTCCAAAACAGAACAGACGGTATTGTTTCAAGATGGCCACTTTAAAGACCAGTGTAGTAAGTGATGTCATCAGAGGTGGAGACCAGAAGTGACATCATCAGAGGCGGGAACCGGAAGTGAAATGATCAAAGGTGCCAGAACCAGAAGTGATGTCATCGAAGGCGCTGGAACCCTTGTGGGATTTCCCGAGAATGGTCTGCAAAGGATCGAGAAAGACAGTTAGTACACCCCGCTGCCCCCTGGTTGGACATGGAATTGCCATTATTCAGGTCCTTTAGTTGACTCCTACCTGCACGTGTGTGACACCACTCACCTGTCATTCATCTTTCATAGTGACCTGACATAGAGGCTCTTTGATGCCGTAAACATCAATCAGCAATTCCTTGGTTTTGCTGATGTGAAGTGGCAGACAATACTTTTTGCACCAGGAAAGAAAGTTCTCCATCTGACTCCTATATTCTGTTTCATCCCCTTTATCAATAAACCCCACAAGTGCTGAATCAACTGAGAATTTCTGCAAGTGACATGGTTGAGGTCTACAAATTGAAGAGAGAAGGATATGTGGTATTCCAGCGTTGCTCACATCCGTATCAGAAACACTGTCCATAAGCCTCACAAATGATGGTCTGCTCGACAAATGGTCCACTCTCTAGGACACCACAGCCTCATCCACCTGTATATCTTTGAGCTTAACCCTTAACAGATTAAAGATGATGGATCCCCATTAGTGAAATATTAGTGAAACATTTCTCCAAGGTGCTCAGTAATACTAGGGTGTTGTACCATGTTAGCCATTATGAATGTAGTGAGACGTCAAGCAAAATGACACCTTTTATTGGCTAACTAAAAAGATTACAATATGCAAGCTTTTGAGGCAACTCAGGCCTGAAGAAGGGGTCAATAAAAGGTGTCATTTTGTTTGACTTCTCACTTCATTCAAGGAGCTCATTAATGTTATGCCTCAAACAAAGAGTTAACACCATCATTATCACCCAACTGAAACTGTTTGATGTTGGTCTTGCTTTAGATTTTAATATTTTAAGTTAAAATATTTGTTAACTGGACTCCAACCAAAAACTTTTCTTTAATGTGGTTGAGCATGACAGCTTGGAAGGCTGAAAAGAGACTTTAGGGCAATGGCACAACCTTGCCTTGTTCTCATGCTAAATATAAAGCATACTATTATGATGAAGGACGAGAATTGTTTTTCAATTGAGCTATAATAGCCCTGCAAAGAACATGCTGGGAGACAATATGGAACTCCTGAGGTACTTTAACAAAGCAAAAAGCATCTAGTTTCCAGAAAAAGAGACGGAACCAAAGTTTTTGTACATTTTAATTATAATGATGCATAGAAAATAGAAAGGGGTAATACACTGGACACATAATAGAATACGTATTTTCAAGTGATTAGTGCACTTCCTGTGTGAGGAAAAACACAGCAAAAGAAACACATGATCAAGATCAACTTGACGTTTATTGTCGCATGTACAACACACTAATAAGTTCAATATATACAGACATAGACACATTTGTTGGTACCCGTTCACGAAAAAAAAAATTACCCACAATTGCCTCTGAAATAACGTGATTTCATTGTTCCCTGCAAAGATTCAAAGCACCCCGTGTCAGACACAGCAAAGCAACCCCAAAACATAAGCTAGACTATGGTGTTCTTTTCTTTGAAAACACTATTCTTTCATTGGTGGTCACAGAGCTGATGTGACTTGCCAGAAAGTTCCAGTTTTGTTCCAAAGGACATTCTCCCAGAAGCATTGTGGCTTTTCAATATACATTTTAGCAAATTCCAGTCTGGGATTTTTAGGTTTTTTTTTTGAACAGTGGAGTCCCCCTGGGTCTTCTTCCATTGAGCCTATTGTGACTTCAATTCTCATTCTCATTTTCTTTTTGACAATTCTAGGGTCAATTTTCATCTTGTAGCCACGTCCAGGGAGATTGGCTACAGTGCTATGGACCTGAAATTTCTTAATCATATTTGCAGCTGATGTCACAAGATCATCAAGCTGATTGGAGATGGTCTTCTAGCCTTTGCCTTTAACATGCTTTTCTATTATTTTCTTTCTGACCTCCTCACGCAACTTTTCCCTATACTTTGTCTGGACCATCTTCAGTATGTGACACACGATGATATCAAACAGCAAAGTGACAACTTTGCTCCATTTAAATTGTAAACTTTAGTAAATAAAGTGTGTGTGTGTGTGTCATTTTTAGTTTTTGACTAACAATAACCCAGCTGCAGGTAGCCACATGTATCTATGAAAGGCCCATTTGGCAGGGACACTTGAACTTTAATGTCCATGTCTAACAAAATTGCATAGAAGTGTTAGGCACTTGAGATTAAATTCTGTTAAGCAAAGATGATCCCAAAAATAATGACATGAAGACTTTTTATTAATCCATAAACCTTCTACAAACAAAAAAAAAACTACATTCAATCAGTATTTGCCGTGCTTCCTCTGCTCTTTCGCTGCTTCCATTTGCTATTTTCTACCAAGGTTTGGACTAATGGCTCCACTTCTTCAAACTCCTGTTACGGATTGTCTTCCATCATATCCAGTCCAACCATTGGAGCAGAAGGGATTGTTGTAACCTTTGTTACAGTCACTCTGTTTAAGCACTGGGATCTGAGCAGTGAGCTTGTTGGAAGAAGCAATCATCTGAGATCTTACAACTATCTTTCAGATGACAAATAAGTAATGGCCCAGCAAAGGCCCATGATCACCACTTTCATTTGGCCCACATACCGCTATGGAATGATGGCAATGAACTCATCCATATGTGACTTCAATAACTCAGCCTCAAATCAACCCTCATCAAACCATATCTCAGGTATGGTGTGGGCCAGAGCTCAGCCACAACTGAACCTTTATCAGACAACATGTGAAGCACAACTAGGCCAGAGCACAGCTATAGTCAACCATAATAAGACCATACAGTTAGGTCCATAAATATTTGGACAGAGGCAACTTTTTTCTAATTTTGGTTCTGTACATTACCACAATGAATTTTAAATGTAACAACTCAGATGCAGTTGAAGTGCAGACTTTCAGCTTTAATTCAGTAGGTTGAACAAAAATATTGCATAAAAATGTGAGGCAGCTAAAGTATGTTTTTTAACACAATCCCTTTATTTCAGGGGCTCAAAAGTAATTGGACAAATTAAATAACTGGAAATAAAATGTTCATTTCTAATACTTGGTTGAAAACCCTTTGCTGGCAATGACAGCCTGAAGTCTTGAACTCATGGACATCACCAGATGCTGGGTTTCCTCCTTTTTAATGCTCTGCCAGGCCTTTACTGCAGCGGCTTTCAGTTGCTGTTTGTTTGTGGGCCTTTCTGGCCAAAGTTTAGTCTTCAGCAAGTGAAATGCATGCTCAATTGGGTTAAGATCAGGTGACTGACTTGGCCGTTTAAGAATTTTCCACTTCTTTGCTTTAATAAACTCCCGGGTTGCTTTGGCTGTATGTTTTAGGTCATTGTCCATCTGTATCATGAAACGCCGCCCAATCAATTTGACTGCATTTAGCTGGACTTGAGCAGACAGTATGTCTCCGAACACCTCAGAATTCATTCGGCTGCTTCTGTCCTGTGTCACATCATCAATAAACACTAGTGTCCCAGTGCCACTGGCAGCCATCACACTGCCTGACTCCACCGTGTTTTACAGATGATGTGGTATGCTTTGGATAATGAACTGTTCCACGCCTTCTCCATACTTTTTTCTTGCCATCATTCTGGTAGAGGTTGATCTTGGTTTCATCTGTCCAAAGAATGTTTTTCCAGAACTGTGCTGACTTTTTTAGATGTTCTTTAGCAAAGTCCAATCTAGCCTTTCTATTCTTGAGGCTTATGAGTGGCTTGCACCTTGCAGTGCACCCTCTGTTTTTACTTTCATGCAGTCTTCTCTTTATAATAGACTTGGATATCGATACGCCTACCAAGCCCTGGAGAGTGTTGTTCACTAGGTTGGCTGTTGTGAAGGGGTTTCTCTTCACCATGGAAATGATTCTGCGATCATCCAGCACTGTTGTCTTCCGTGGACGTCCAGGTCTTTTTGCGTTGCTGAGTTCACCAGTGCTTGCTTTCTTTCTCAGGATGTACCAAACTGTAGATTTTGCCACTCGTAATATTGTAGTAATTTCTCGGATGGGTTTTTACTGTTTTTGCAGCTTAAGGATGGCTTCTTTCACCTGCATGGAGAGCTCCTTTGACCGCATGTTGTCTGTTCACAGCAAAATCTTCCACATGCAAGCACCACACCTCAAATCAACTCCAGGCCTTTTATCTGCTTAATTGATAATAACATAATGACGGACTTGAACACACCTGCCCATGAAATAGCCTTTGAGTCAATTGTCTAGTTACTTTTGAGCCCCTGAAATGAAGGGATTGTGTTCAAAAATGCTTTAGTTGCCTCACATTTTTATGCAATCTTTTTGTTCAACCCACTGAATTAAAGCTGAAAGTCTGCACTTCAACTGCATCTGAGTTATTTCATTTAAAATTCATTGTGTTAATGTACAGAACCAAAATTAGAAAAAAGTTGTCTCTGTCCAAATATTTATGGACCTAACTGTATATGAACCAGGGTTTGGGCCGGAGCTCAGCCACAAGTAAACCTTCATCAGACAACATGTGATGCACAACTAGGCCAGAGCACAGCTATAGCTCAACCATAATAAGACCATATACTGTATGAAGCAGGGTTTGGGCCGGAGCACAGACACACCCCAAAAACTGCACACAAGTGTCCCCAAGAAAACTGAGGATGTGTGGTTAGAGCAAATATTGATTGAATTAGTTTTTTGCTTGCAAAACGATTATGGATTAATAAAAAGTCTTCATGTCATTATTTTTGAGATCATCCTTGCTTAACTGCACGTAATCACAAGTACCTAACACTTCTATGCAGTTTTGTTTGACAGGGACATTAAAGTTAAAGACTCCTTGCCAAATGGCCTTTCATAGGCACATGTGGCTAGTTATAGTTGGGATATTGTTGGCTAAATATGGAAATGACTCACACATGCTTTATTTTATGGTTTATTACATTTGGGCCGCAGTAGGCCCAGAAAATGAATGCCATGAAAACCCCTGGATACTTCTAGTTACTGTTGGGCCTTGTTTGACTCAAACCTCCAATGCCAGGCATACTGCACTTGTGATTAATAGCATTTGGGCAGTGCCTAGTCCAGAATCTAAATGGTATGCAACCCTAACATATGGTTGAATACAGTTGGGCCACTTTTGGCCCATAATGAAAATGCCAAACAAAGTTTACTTGTCATTGATTGCATATGGGCTACACTTGGCCAGTAAAGAAAGATAAAACTTTATTTGTCCCCAGGGTGAAATCTGGCTTTTAACAGAAGTGTGCTTAAATGAGTCTGGTGACAGTTGGGCCATACTGTATTTGGTCCATGACTATAATGCCAGACATACTTTACATGCGACTGATTGCGTCTGGGCCGTGTTTGGCCCAGAAGATCTATACAGTGAAAATCCCTAATTGTGACTGGTAACATCTGGACCATTTCTGGGCCACAATACATTTGCCATTGCCCTTACTGAACCTTAAGTGCCTTAACCAAATTTGGCACAGAATAACCTGTTATTTGAGTTGTTTTTTTTTTAACATTCTTTAAAGTTTCTACCTAATTGCTCTGAAACCATTTAATGGGCTTCAGAGGTAAATCTCAACATACTATTATAACCTTCTACAGATGCAAAGCTCATAATGAAATCAGCACGGTACCTGCACTAAAAGCATGAGTAACGCAGACAGTAACTTGAGTAATCATATTTGTAATTATTTACTAGCAGCTAATTTTGCATTATGGCATTTTATTACTTCATCCATAACCTGCACTCTGACAAAACAGCCTACAGAAAACTGCCTTATATTGTAATTTGTCAAATTAAAAATTAAGCACAATAAAGACAATCTTTTCAATGCACAGTAGGGAAGAGACAATATTAATATTTAATGGTGCAATAACCTAAACACACGTATTCTGCCTACAATTTGTTTTTGCTAATTGCTTTTTTTTTTTTTCAAAAGATGAGATTTGGCGGCTGTTTAAATCATACAAAAGATCAAAGGGCTTTCCATAATTAGCAAATTAATAATTCCCCAGAAGTATAAGTCAAAAGCAGCTAAGAAAAACACAAAAGGAGATTTGTAATGTTTTTGTTTGTTTTAATGCTAAATATAGCCAACATGACAATTAGCTTTAAACGTTAGGATTCCTATAATATATGTAGAAATGAACCCACTCTCACTTGATAAATATTATGTAGCATTTTGTGAAACAAACAATCATCTAATTGATTTCTGAGATGTCATTTTCTGTGTTGTTTTTAGCATTGAAGCAATTTGGCAAAAATACAAAGTTAATGTATGAATTGGGCTTACTGATGTCATGCCCAAGGACACTCTTAAAAATACTGGTACATTAATGAGACTTTATGGTTCTTTACTGGGTTGTGTGGTTCCATTGCTGGACAAAGCACCATATCATTCTGGGAAATGTTCTTCGCATATAAAGCTGGTTCTTTGAGCTTCCATCTTCTTCTTCTTTCAGCTGGGGATCACCAGTTTCCATATCATTCTGTCCATCTTGATCCATTACATGCACCAAATTCTTGTCCCCTCTCACCACATCCATAAACATTCTTTAAGGCCTTCCTGTTTTCCTCTTACCTGGCTGCTCTATCCTTTACATCCTTTTCCCAATATACCCAGCATCTCTCCTCTGCACATGTCCAAACCAACACAATCTTGCCTTTCTGGCTTTGTCTCCACACCGTCCAACCTGATCTGACCCATCTAACGTACTCGTTCCTAATCCTCTCCATCCTCGTCACACTCAATGCAAATCTTAACATCGCTATCTCTGCCACCTCCATCTCTGTCTCCTGTTTTTTGATCAGTGCCACCATCTCCAGTCCATATAATATAGCTGGTCTCACTACCGTCCTGTAGACCTTCCCTTTCTGTCACAAATCACTCCTGACACTCTTCTCCACCTACTCCACCCAGCCCGCACTCTCTTTTTCACTTCTCTTCCACAATCCCCATTACTCTGTACTGTTGATCCCAAGTATTTAAACTCATCCACCTTCACCATCTCCACTCCTTGCATCCTCACTAAAATTCCACTGACCTCCCTTTCATTCACACACATTTATTCTGTCTTGATGGTCCTACTGACCTCTTTCCTCTCCTCTCTAGAAAATATCTCCACCTCTCCAGGGTCTCCTCAATCTGCTCCCTACTCTTGCTACAGATCACAATGTCATCTGCAAGCATCATAGTCCACGGGGACTCTTTGAAAAATGTTCTAATATGTAGAAAATAAGATGCAATATTAATGTATGGCAGTCAAACTAGCAAGACAATAATAGATTAGAAAAGCCTGAACTTACTTTATACTATTGTTTGTAGCAAGAGTCTGATTAAAATCATGAGGTATTTGTATTGCACAAATGTTATTTATTGTATGGATCCTATTATGGCTCTAATAATTAATGTAATGGTGTGGGTCAGCTCAATGCGACCAGTTACATCCCATGAGCCTCTTGAACCAACAGCTATCAGTAACATAATTTAGAGGAGCCAGGCAGATGAGGTCAAAACTCACATTTAGGAAGGGGTATATGAGCTTCATTGCTTATATTAAAAACAGTCCAAACCAAAGTGTTCACAACAGTGCAGTGGAAGAGTTCGATAAATAAATAAATAAAATAAAAGGTGCTGGTGGAGGTTAAAATGTCCAATAAATAAATCCAGTAAAATGAAAGTTAAAAACAAACGTAGTGCAGGAAGCTGTCCATAGAAAAGTGAGTCTTGGTGCACTCCTGTAAAAACTGACTTCTCCTCTGCTCACCTCTCTCGAAGACTCGCAGCAGAGGAGACGTCTCTCAGACAGACCAACCTTCCTTCTAACTACAGGACCGGGTCCCCTCTGCTTCCATGGCTCCCAGCAGGGTTCCTAATCCGGACCCAGGTTCGGGTCTTTACTGTCCGTGGACCACAGTAAGGCTCACAATCCGAACCTATGACTCCCACCACCTTCCCGGACTTCAGTGGAGAGTCTTTCGCATTATTAATTTCGCACTCCAACTCCATAAGACGTGATTCACATCAGCAGCCCCAAGTGTCGACCGCACGCTCTCTTCTTGGGGCTCTCCTTACGGCTGCCTGCCTCCCCACTTCCCGTTGTCCTGCCTGCTTCCTTCTCCTTACTTTAATCTTCTTTCCTTTAATTGTTCCACCCCTTTTTGTCATGCTGGGTCATCCTTATGGAGCGTGTCAATCGCACACTGCAGGAAACCGATGAAGTAATCGAGAAAGACCACACCGTCACACGCAGGTGCGTCTCACCCCAACTACTCCCCCAACCCCCACAGCTGCGTGAGTACAGACACCCACTGAGATTGAGCCTGCCAATTAATTATTTATTCATTAAAAATCGCCAACTGTTTTCTAAGATGTGGACCCGCTATACCACAAGGTTCTTTCGGGAACTTTCATCTGGATAGTGCTTTAAGGACATAAAAATAGTTCTCTTTATGGCATCGCTTTGAAGAATCACACTGGAACTTTTATTTTTAACAGTGTAGAGTATAAATATGGTTTGTCTGCTGTGTTTCTGTTTACTTGTCCTGAAGAAGACCGCAAAGGTGCTGACAAGACCCCAATTTTCAGGGTCTCCAGGAGAACTGACAGACATTTCCAGGCAATAACGTGCAAAACATTTTACGATTTTAATCACCCTGGAAATAGAAACACAGTGTATAAATATAGTCCTCCATTTTCCAAATATTTTGTATTGTAGTTTCACAAGGAGAAAGAGCCTATTGTACCAACACTTTGTATAAAAAAGCCAGGATGGCATGCCAGTTCACTACAGAGACATATCAGGAAGTTTCAACTTGAGTTTCACATCCAAAAATATTTTCCTTTTTTATAGCAGGGCTTCACAACCCGGCATGCGAGACGGCATTTCAGGGGGTGCATCAAAGAGAAAGTCTGCGATTCATAAAAATTGAGTCAGGTGCAGTTTCAGGCTTTATCATGGTGCAATCAGCAGCTTGCAGTGCACTGTCATTTGTAGGTCATTTATTAGTTTGTGTTCCTCTTCAGTGATATGAAAAGAATCGAGCATCATTCATAATTGTCATCTGTGAATGAGCCACAGAAATGCGCATTATGGCGAATAACCCTTTTTTTAAGTGAATGGAACTTGGTCCTTTCAGTGATACATAGAAAAGGGTCTAGTATTGATTTCTGTTCTAGCTTTGATTTTGAAACATGACAGATTTTAATCTTTGATTGACATCTATCTATCTATCT
>JANRMT010062820.1:20070778-20099217 GCA_026402145.1 Polypterus bichir lapradei
CTATCTATCTATCTATCTATCTATAACAACATACAAATTAAAGATCATCACTTCTGTGCCCACCTTGATGATGCTCTCTGCTCATTAGTTTCTCCAACACTCAGCTCGCTCTTGCTAATCTTTTCACTGCTTTCTACCTTAAAAGGCCAAAGTCCCTTCCATGTTTAAATGTTCACCTCGGTGTTTAGCTTTCAGTTCATTGAACTGTTGAATGGAGTGAGAATCTCAAATCCCACCGTGTTTATTTCAAAGGACAGAAGTACACTTATGTAGGGGTCTCTGATGGCTTCAGATTCCTCTTAACTCTTAGTCCCCTGAATGGTTTTAAGAGGTTATGCTGAACTCTCCACAATTTAAATTTGAATTTGAGTTTGATTTGAATTCAAACTTTATTTCCAGACAGCATAGCTGCTATGAAGCACATTTCCGCCATAGACAATGAGACTCCTGGTTCTCCGTGCTTTCCTCAATCAGGACAATTGATGGGACGGCTATCCACATAAGTGACTAAAAACCCACCCTCTGGATTCATTCTGTGCAGTCCATGTGGGAAAACGATGGTTAAGTGAAAGTGACAATGTGAATTTAGCCTACTTTCTTCATCAATTGATTCATTCATCCATTTCTGAATTTAATTCATTTGCTGATTGCTGGAGTCCATTTCTATGTCTGTCTGGTCTGTTTGTGCAGGCAAAGATGACACCCCATGCAGAGTGTTTTGGAATAGACAGATCATTGACAGTGGTACCCCTGAAGGCTGAATGTCTGGTTTTTAGAGGTAATTTGCATAAATCACATTGTTTTTTTGAATGGAGAATGAAGACAGCAGTTGGAAGAAAAAGACTGGCAAACTAGCTAAACAGATCAACAGCTGCATTGGCCATGTGAGAGGAAATACAGCTATGAAGAGACGTATAGATTGGCAAAGGTCAGCGTTTGTCTCCAGGGATGGTAATCTGTGAGTCCAGCATCGATCTAACTTATGACTAGCGGACCCTGGTGAGTTCCTTGAAGTTCTTTTTTTTTTATTTATTTATTTTTTAATAATGGTGCAGTACTGATTTTGGAAACATTTTACATTTAAATGTTCAGATTATTCTTTTGGCCGGCTTCTACAATTCATTCACCCAGTAGAATAAGACAGGTAGAACTCTGGACTATTGTGTGAACTTCGCGAGGGGCTGGGGTGTGCATTTCACTGTAAATATTTGTATTCACACTTATTATATTGTGTGTTGGGGATGAAGAAGGTCACTTGTGTTTTCATCTTTGTTGTTTCCCTTTTAAGATTAATATACTATACTACCTGTGTAAGCCCGTGCTGTAAAAAGTCTGGGCTCCTAGGAACTATTGAAATCATCAGAAAAAAAATTAAAATGTAGAGATGTCAGATAATTGAAAGGAACTACTCTGGGCATCTCTCTCCTAGGAGGATTCATTTTGCCGACGTGCTTGCATCACTTGTGCATTGGCGGCTAAGCGACTTCGTCTTTCTTCGGAGGTTTCGTTTTGCCGATGTGCTGGCCTCGCTTGTGTTATTAGTGGCGGGAGGAAAAGTAAAAGGGATACCGTTTTGCTGATGTGCTTGCCTCGCTTCTGTATTAGTGGCTAAGCGAGTGACTCTTTTTTCGGAGGTTGAGCCCTTACCCCAACTCCACCTCTCACTTCCGGGCCGGACAGACAGACACACACATTTCCACGCGTAGATGTTTACATATAAGACTAGCTGTGTAAGCCTGTGCTGTAAAAACCCTGACTGTTAGAAACTATTGAAATCTTCAGAAAAAAAATTGAAAAGCAGAGTCGGCGGTTTTGTTTTGTGGATGAGCTCGGCCCCCTTATCTATCAGCGGCTAAGCGAGTTTCTCTCTTATTTTTCTTCCCTTGGTGGTTTCACTTTGGTGATGGAGTCACTTTCTTTCAGCTTCATGCTGTAGCCTCGTAATTCTTTCTTTTTCCGACTCATTAACTTGGGGTTACCTTGCTGGCTCTTCAAGCTTCATGCCGTAGCCTCACCCTTCTGGGCCGGACAAACAGACACACACACTTCCAGGTGTAGACATTTATATATAAGAGGACTGTTTAAAGGTGATTATATCGAAAAAGGGGCCTATTGAGGGGTGCTTTGAGGGGTGCCGTTGACCTATTCTTATATTAGCTGTTACAGTTTATCAAGGTAAGCAGTTTTGATTGGCCTGCTTTACAGTTTGTTCGTTCATCTTTTCTTTCAGACCAGGAAAGGTACTGCTAACCAACCCAATTGGGACTCCTCTCCATCCATCTCCTTCCTTTATCACAGCTTTCCGGTCAAGTAAGGAAACATCCACCCCAACCCACGTCTTTTATAAAAACACTCAAGCATACACTTACTGTGCTTAGTCAGGGCAGATTTACAGTCACCAATCAGGTAGAACATGAATGCATTTGGAATGTGTGATAAAAATGGAGTACCAGGAGAAAAACATGAAAGCTCCACAGAGAAATGGAGATCTGAACATCAGTTCATTGCGGTCGATTTAAATTGCAGTATACTACAGTCTAAATTGCTTTGCTCTACAACACAAAGAATAAAGGATAAAATACAAAAACACACAATAGCAATAATTAACTAGCACATTTAGACTCTTATTAAATACCATTGAATGGGAAATAAAGTGGATGAGAGACAGTTGTTTTAAAAAGTAAAGTGCCAGAAAACAGCCGGGTATTTTTTGATCCCATGCTCCTGTCTAAGGCTCTTTGTTAATTCCAGTTAAACTGTTAATGTTGACATTTAGATATTGAAAGACTGAATGTGCTACATAACATAGGACACGAGGGAACTGCTAAATAAAAAGAAAAACAAGCCAGTAAGATGAACAGTTCAAATTAGGAAACATAACAAAGTACTGGAATCTTGAGTAGTAATGTAGGTGGAAAAAAAAGTATTTGTGTACTACTTTGATTTGCAAGTTAGAATTTGATATTACTGAATCATGGACTCCATCAGTCAGTATTAGTTACTTCAGATACATTTTACCTTAAAAAAAATAAAAAAAAGTCTAGCATATAAAATTTAAAAGACATATTCAAAATCATTTTGTTAAGATTTCATCACATGTGTCCTGTCTAGCCTTAATTCTACTGAGGATAAGCTCTCCATGTCCTAAAACATTTCCTGGAATAAGTAAACTGATCAATTCACAAATGGTTCAATTACACTTATGTATGTGGACACCCCTCCAAATTACTGAGTTCATGATCTTTCAATGTTAACAGGTGTTGTGGTGTGAAATCTTACATATAAGTTGATAAATATTTTGTATGTCTTTATTTGTATGGTTAAGTACCCCTACCCCCTTATAGGACTAAGTCTCTTTGTAATGTTATGACAGGGTTAGGGGAAGTGACTCAAACATGTTTGGCCAGTGATTCTCTGCAGGACTCTCTCAGTCATCCCCCACATGGAGGCCAACTATCTAGCTGGCAAGCTTCACCTTAACACTTGGTTTTGGGGGCCGGTGCGAAAGTATTCTGTGCCCCATTGGTCAGAAGTATGGCTGTTTGGAATTGACTTGTATCAGAAGCATTTAAGTACCATGTCGTCCAAATTGGCTGTAGGGTTTATATAGAGAATCTATACATTTCCTTGCTTTTTCATCCCCCCCCCCCCCCCCCTTACCAACTGATGAAGGAGCATCTCACACACCATGAACTGAAAAGGACAACACAATGAAGAGCACAACTTGGCAGCCATATTGAAACAGGCATGCAGCCTGTTCTGAAGAAAGCTGACCAATGAAGAGCAGAACTTGGCAGCCATATTGAAACAGGCATGCAGCCTGTTCTGAAGAAAGCTGACGAATGAAGAGCAGAACTTGGCAGCCATATTGAAACAGGCATGCAGCCTGTTCTGAAGAAAGCTGACGAATGAAGAGCAGAACTTGGTAGCCATATTGAGACAGGCATGCGGCCAGTTCTGAAGAAAGCTGACCACAAATAAGGACTTAACTAGAGACATGTTAAGTAACTAACAAGTCTGTGTGCCGCCTGAAACTACACATTAGCATTTATCAGGTTGTATGGTTGCTAATATTCAAATGTACTTTGCTTTTTTTTTATTATTTATGAATATTATCAATAATACATTATTTAAAGTGAAACTTAACTCCTGCTCTTAACACCTAATTGCCTGAGGTTATAGATGTAGAAGGGAAGATGGGGAGAAGTTATATGGTACAATATCTTATAAACATTGATAAGTCTGTGAGATCTGAGACATTCTGACAAAGGCTACATATTAATAATACAAAAGGGGAAAGTAGAGTAAAATATTACTCTATCAAGACATAACAACAGGTGCATAAAATCAGGACATAGTCCCCCAATCTCCAATGACAAGCACTGGAAGTAGAATGGGTCATAATGAAGAGCTCAGTGACTTTTAATATGGCACTGCCATAGGATACCACCTTTGCCACAAGTCAGTATGTGAAATTCTGCTCTGCTAGATATGCTCCAGTCACCTTTAAGTGCTGTAATTGTTAAGTGGAAGCATCAAGGAGCTACAACAGCACAAAAGTGGTAGACCAAAATTATCTTAAAGAGCAGGACCACCAAGTGCTGACATTCATAGCTCATAAAAATCACCTATCCTCTGCTGCATCCATCTCAATAGAGTTCCAAACTGCCTCTGGAAGCAACAGGGAGTGTTGTCGAGGTGGGACAGTGTACTGCAGTGCAGGATTACCTGGTCTAACATCATGCAAAAAGACTTCCATTGTGTCCGGTTGCTTATGCAAACTATCTACAATGTCCTACCCAGCCTATAAACCTACACATCTGGGGCAAAAGTGAGAAACCTTCCTGTCACCTGTGCTCTGGAGGAAGTTCCTCAGAACATCTCCTCAGCATCTGCCCAAAGCTCCTTGGGGAAGGCCGCTACTACTAGTACCACGACCAGGTGCTCAGGGTGGTTGCTGAGAGTACAGCCACTGCTATCTGGTCTAGCAAGTACCATCACAGCATAAAGAAGATCTCTTTTGTGAAAGCTGGAGAGAAACACTGCCCACAACCAAAAACGAGGTCAGGCCTCCGCTTTACAGCTCAACTGGCAGCTGGCCTGGATAAACAGCTGACATTTCCACAACATATTGTCATGACAGTACTCTGGCTGACATGATCATCATCTCTGAGGGGACAAAACACCCGATCATGCTGGAACTTACAGTGCCCTGGGAAAAGAGTATGGAAGAAGCAAACAAGAAAAAAACGTGAAAAGTACCAGGAACTGGTGGAGAAGTGCCGGGTCCAAGGCTGGAAGATGCTCTGTGAGCCCATAGAGGTTGTCTGTAGAGGTTTTACTGGGCGTTCACCTTGCCAATCCTCAATCAACTGGGCATTACAGGAGAGGCAAGCGGGAGGGCCATTAAATTCGTGAGTGAAGCCGCAGAGAAAGCTTGAATTAAGAGAGCTGATCTGTGAGGGTGTCTAATGTTGAAAGACCTCAAACACCCCATGTATCTTACACACAACTATTTAAGCTCAGAAAGGAAGGTGAGTCAATAATTATCCACGCGTCTGTGTTAACATTTTTTGGGTTAGCTCTACAGCTTTCATCTTGCATATTTGAAAACTTGGTGTGTCTGTGGTGATTGTCCTAAAGTTTTGGCCTTGATCAGCCTGTTACTTTTGCTGTTTTCTAGGAATAAACAAGGACTCTCCACCCTCTGTTTGCAGCAAACAAGAGCAGTGAGCAGTGATCCACGTTTTATGCAATAAAGGTGTACCAGTGTCATGATCAGGGCTGAATTTTGGGGTCTTATAACCTTTTCTTATATTGGAAGCCATTTTGTGTAACCTTTGCTAGAGTTGCGTCCCATATTTCTAGAGGAGTGGTCTACGGGGTCGTGACCTCAAGTTCATCAGCAGACATGGTAAAAGGTCAGCGGTTGTACTAATCTCTATCGAAAAGCGGATAAATCCTTCCACGTGCTTATAGTAATTCGCTTGTGATTGATTTTCATATCTTGCCTGGTTTTTGACTTCTTGCCTGAATTTTCATTGTGATTTTACCTCTCGTCTTCATTTGATTTTACAGTGATCCCTCCCTATATCGCGCTTCGACTTTCGCGGCTTCACTCCATCGCGGATTTTAAATGTAAGCATATCTAAATATATATCACGGATTTTCCGCTGGTTCGCGGATTTCTGCGGACAATGGGTCTTTTAATTTATGGTACATGCTTCCTCAGTTTGTTTGCCCAGTTGATTTCATACAAGGGACGCTATTGGCGGATGGCTTAGAAGCTACCCAATCAGAGCATGTATTACGTATTAAATAAATGATATACGATATGCTTCTTGCGCGGTGCTTGATTGTTTGCTTTTCTCTGTCTCTCTCACTCTCTCTGCCTGACGAAGGGGCTGTTTGCACAGAGGCTGTTTGCTTAGAGGATACAGACTTCACATTGCTCCCTTCTTTGCGGCCGGCCGCTTTATCGCGGTGCTTCGGCATACTTAAAAGACAAAAAGCACGTATTGATTTTTTTAATTGTTTGCTTTTATCTCGCACGCTCTCTCTGACATTCTCTGCACCTGACACGCACTCCTTTGAAGAGGAGGATGTTTGCATTCTTTTAATTGTGAGAAAGAACTGTCATCTCTGTCTTGTCATGGAGCACAGTTTAAACTTTTGACTAAAGGGTGTTATTTCATGTCTAGAGGGCTCTAATAATGTTAACAGTGTGGGAGAGTTTATAAGGGCTTAAAATATATAAAAATAACCATACAAACATATGGTTTCTACTTCGTGGATTTTCACCTATCGCGGGGGGTTCTGGAATGCAACCCCCCGATCGAGGAGGGATTACTGTATTTGTTTTGCTTTTTACATGCATCTTCCGGTTAAACTAAAAAAATGGTCATCTGTTTCCAGCTGAGTCAAGACAACTAGGGACCAAAATCTATGTTGATCATAAGAATCATGTTGTTGTTGTAAGTGGACGTGGATGAGCATCCTGCTCCGTCTTTGTGCTTAATACCTATTTGACGATTTTTGGACTTTTCAAATATTTTTTTTAAACCCACCGCCACAATAAAACATTATCTTCCATACTGAGCAGAAACTCTTTAAATGGAAAGCAGAACCGGCCATGTTTACTTCTAGAAAAATAACCAAAGAAAATGACTGATTGTGACCACAGACCAACCCAAACAAAATGATCTCAAAAAGTATGAATAATTATCGACTTACCCTTGTATCACTGTGGTTTTGTTTATTTATTTTCACAATATATTTATTTTTTTATTTAAATATTGTCAGAATTATTACTCAATATTTGTCATACAGGAGGAAAAGAAGAGCAAAACTGGCACATACAGGGACAATTTGCAATCTTCACACTAACAGCGACACAGAATGTGAAACTCACACACTGGAGCCATGACATAGTGGTATTAAATAATATTTTATTATTATTATTTTCCCTCCCACTGCCACCAGTCTGCCCACACCATCCCTACTACAATAAGAACTCCCACAATGTCAACTAGAATAGCTAGTGACAAGTCCACCTCTGATCATTCAGTGTAGACTTTCCATATCTGAAAACCAAGTAAAGATCCAACTCTGGAACCTACACACAGGAAAGCTACGGAACCAAACAGACTCAGTTCTCAAGTTCTTAAGGCCTGTACTGACCAACTTTGTGGTGTCCTCTGTCACCTGCTTAGTCTGTCCCTAAGACTCAGAAAGTGCCGCTGCTATGGAAAACATTTGATATTGTTCCTTTTATAAAGAAGGCAGTGATCCCTTCAACTAATGAGTATAGATAAGTGGACCTTATGTCTCACATCATGATGACTTGTGAAAGACTGGCCCTGGACTATATGAATTCTCTTGTGGTAAACCAATTGAACCTATCACTCAAAGATTGGAGTGGAGGATACAATTATCTATCTGCTCCACAAGCCTTATTTTCACCTGGACAAGGCTAATGTCGCTGTAAGGATTCTGTTTTTTGATTTCTCCAGTGCCATCAATACCATCTGGTCATCCCTGTTAAGGGGTAAACTCAGAGATATGCAGGTGGATGAGCCTGTGGTGTCCTGGATAATGGGTAATGGCAGATCACAGTTTGTGAGACTCAAGAACTGTGTTCTCTCTTCAGCCTGTACACCTCAAACTACAGGTCATGTCACTTGCATAAATTCTCAGATGATTCTGCACTAATGGGGTTTATCGTTAAAGGAGGATGAGACAGAGCAGAGGAGTTATAGTAGGTGGAGAGCTTTGTTTCTTGGTGCGAAAAGAATTCTCTGCAACTTAACATCAGCCAATCAAGGAACTGCTTATTGACTTTCACCACACCAAAGAGCCTTTGTACCCGCTGTCACAAAAACGACACAAAGTCATCAAAAAGTTTTGGGGAAGCCACCTGTATAATGTGCCTTAGCTGCAAAAGGGTTAAGTAATTGCAAGATGTTTACAAGTCCAAATCCAAAACAGAACTGACTTTGGTTGCTAAAGATGGCAGCTTTATATGCTGAGACCGGAAGTGACATCAGCAGTGGCGTCTGGACCATGTGGGATTCCCCATGGATGATCTGCAAGGGATTGAAAAAGAAAGTCAGTGCAACTCATCACCCCCTGGTCTGGCATGGAATTATTATCATTCAGGCCCTTTAGCTGTCTCCCAATCGCACGTGTGTGACACCAGTCACTATTCAGGTAGTGGATGTAGAGGTTTTTCACTGCTACAAGTACTTGAGGGGGGATCCACATCAATGACAAATTAGAGCAATCTTGGAACACAGAGTAACTATATAAGAAACGGCAGAGCAGGCTTTTTTAACTTAGGATACTGTGTTCCATTAATGTGGATAGTGACGTCCTTCACATCAACAAAGTTCTATCTATCTATCTATCTATCTATCTATCTATCTATCTATCTATCTATCTATCTATCTATCTATCTATCATTATTATTATTTATTCTGTTCTGGCAGACACTCAGTGTATAGTGTATACTACTTAAATATATGCCGGGAGCAATCTGTGCATTTTTTAAGACATAACATAACATAATAACACAACTCATAAAATAAAAATGAAATCTGATCAATGTCCTTTTTTATGTTATTTCAATAATTCCTAGAAGAAAGTTCTCTGAATTTTTTTTTAAGAAATCACATTGTAACAAATCAGTTTTTATACCTTCTTTAGTTATGATCTTCTGAGATATCTGCAGGTTTACACTTTCCCTTTTCATATTTTTCTGTTTTTATTAAAAAATGAAAAAAAATAAATCCACCTCCACCTCACATTTTCCTTTCTCAAATCAAGATAAATCCCTTACATTATTGCGGTGTATGCCTGGGGCTGATGACAGCTCAGACAACAGGATGGTTTACTCCACACTTCTCTGAAAGTGGATATTCGGTACACCAGAGAGGGACCACATCTTTATTGCTGGAATAAGCATCTTATATGAATCATGTCCTCTTGTTTTTCCCATCTAATCTCCATTTACCATCTGGTAACCAAAGTCTTTTTGAAAGTCTAATGTGACATATTACAGATATAACTTTTTCTTCTCCTGTTAAGGTTTTCTTGATAGCTCTCTAGGCCCTTCTGTCGATAATGATGCCTTTCAATTTTTTGAAGCTGCATTTTAGTGCCTTCCATGATGGTCCTCATCTATCTTGATTCCTCTCTTTTTTTTCTTTTATTTTCTAATTTTGTAGGATCAGTTTTCTCTACTATGCATTCCTTTCTCAAAGTATGACTGAAATATTTTATCTTAGTTTGACATTTTTATTTCTTAAGAAACAATTTATTTTCTAATTCCCAAGAAAACTCATTCTCAACTGTAAGTTAGTGGGTGGTTTTCCTATACACCTCCATTTTAATGTTGAGCTTCAGATTCTATTCTGCTTTAGGGATCTTCCTGATTTATTGAAATAAATAAAATTATTTTAGTTTGCAAGAGTGACACAAATGCTGACAAGTTACCTTCACTTTTTAACTCCAAAAAATCAGATCCGTAATTTGGGAGTTATGTTTGTACCCAGCTTATGTTAGGAAGTGTCAAAGTGTCATTAACAGAGCTGCTCTCAGGATGGAAGGAGAGGCCTTTATTTAACACGTGTGGAGCCATGCAGTACAGAGAAGGCAACGGCTGAATTGCACTTGTTAAATACATAGTTAATTACAGAATTATGTTATTACCTTTCATATCCTTGAAAGTTATTGATAAACATGATGTTTACTTCTGTGCAGAAGGTAGAATTCATCCGTTTTAACTTTGTAAATGCCAGCTTAGCTGAGAGCTGGGTAAGGTTAGGTCCAGGGCTTTTTTTTTGTGATGGTACCGCAGTCGTGGCATCGACTAGTACATACAGTTATCTGAAAGAGAACGATTTTCAGATTACATTAGTACCTCATTGAAAAAACAATTTTGAAAAACTGCAGCCTCTATTGCATGCTCTAAGTTGTATTCCAGTTTCATGAAGTGAGTGCCAACGTGGGTTTTCACAAATTAATCTCTAATTGTTACTCCAATGAGAGCATCATTACTGACAAGCACTGCCTCCACACTACTCTTCATTTGATTGGTTGGCCCTCCACTCACACGCTTCGATCCAGAGAGATACGTTCATTCATGGCTGTTATGAGAATGGCGATCAGCCATTGACTCGCAAAGGAAAGAACAAAAAAGGAAGAGTGCATTTGATGAAAACATGCAAAAAGTTTGGAATTTCACTACGCAAAGCACTTTTTGTGATTTTGGTCCTTCTGAGGTTTCTGGTTTAACCACTAGTAGTCCACTGGAAAAGTACTGTACACCATCAGTTAGGAATTTGGGTGTCATTTTTGACAGTTGCTTTAAACTGGACAAATAGATCAATTCTGTTTTTAAGAACTGTTTTCCATGTGAGACTATTGGTAAAGGTAAAGCCTTTTCTTTGCTTTTCTGAGTTTGAGAAGGTCATACACGCTTTTATTTAATCCTGCATTGATTAATGTAATTCTCTGTATACAGGAGTCAGCTAGGCCTTTCTGACTTGCTTACAGATTCTACAAAATGCAGCCGCTAGGTTTTTAACTAAAACTCGGAAGTGAGTGCATGTTACTCCCATATTGGCCTCTCTTCATTGCCTATATGTTAGCTTTAGAGTCGATTTCAAGCTTTTTATTGCTTGGTTATACATAAGTCTGTAAATTGTTGTCACACACGTGCAATTGGGAGGCAGATAAAGGGCCTGAATAATAGTAGTACCACGCCAGACCAGCGGGTGGCGAGGTGCACTGACTCTCTCTCTCAATACTCTGCAGACCATCCTCAGGAAATCCCACTAGGTTCCGGTGCGATTGATGTCATCACTTTCCGGTACTGGTGCAATTGATGATGTCACTTCCAGTACTGGAGCCAGTGATGATTTCACTTCCACTCCCGACGTCACTTCCAGCTCTGGCGCTATTGATGACGTCACTTCCAGTCTCGATGATATCACTTCCGATTCCGGTCCTGATGCCACTTCCTAATTTAGCCTTTAAATGCCACTATATTCTCACCCTCAAATCAGTTTTGTTTTGGACTCAAACCTGTGAAGAACTCAAACAAAATTACCCATTTGCAGCCAGGACATAATACACGGGTGGCTGCCCCAAACCTTTTTGATGTCTTATGACTGGTTTTGTGACTTGGTTTAGCACCGGTCTACCTCCTCAGTCTCCTTAAACCATATGCCCCGTCTTGGTCTCTAAGATCGTCCGACCAGTTGTTACTGGTGATACCTCAGACAAGGCTGAAACATACGGGTGATTGTGCATTTGCGGTAAATGCTCCACAGCTCTGGAAGAACTCCCCACAGCAGATTAGATCTGCACCTAGTTTGAGCATTTTTAAATCCAGGCTGAAAACAAACCTTTTTTCCCTGCTTTTAATTCAAATTAAAAAGTTTGTTGGTTTCTATTTTATGCATTGGATAGCCACTGAATTTTATACATGATGATAGTAATTATTGAATGTTATTTTTATTATACTTTATGTTATTTCATTTACTTATTATTAACATTACTTAATTGTACAGCACTTTGGTAAACACTTCTGTGTTTTATAAATAAACTTGACTTTACAAATAGGGTGGGACGGTGGCGCAGTGGTAGCATTGCTGCCTCGCAGTAGGGAGACCCAGGTTCGCTTCCCAGGTCCTCCCTGCGTGGAGTATGCATGTTCTCCCTGTGTCTACGTGGGTTTCCTCCCACAGTCCAAAGACATGCAGGTTAGATGCATTGACAATCCTAAATTGTCCCTAGTGTGTGGGTGTGTGTGCCCTGCGGTTCCTGCCTTGTGCCCTGTGCTGGCTAGGATTGGCTCCAGCAGACCCCCGTGACCCTGTATTTGGATATAGAGAGTTGGATACTGACTTTGCAAACTCCACGCGGGGAGTACCCAGGATGCAAAGCCATGATCTCCTTACTTCAAGGCAGTAACGCTATCACTGCACTGACTTGCGATTGATATTCTTCGATTTTGGAAATTCTGTGTTTAAAATTTTAAATTGTTCAGCAAGCACAATATTACACAGTACGAAACACTTGACAATTTGTCAATTTCAAATAAACAAAACATGTAGCACCAGGGCTCTTGGCCTCTCTACACCTTTACAGTACCTCAAACTTGATCCAAAACTCAATGTATGCATACCTTTTCGTGCACACCTTTTCATTTACTGAAAGAGCGCTGGTTAGGTCAAAGAAGTCGCTGTCAGTGGCCAGATGAGAATGCAGAACAAGTCTTTATTTGTACACAGTGTGGACACAAGAGGGCACTGTTGCTCCTCAAACCCTACACAACAGACACAGGGCATGAGTTAAAAGCATAAAAAGCTTTTTATTTTAAGGAAACTCTTCACAAAGTGTTTCCCACCACCACAGCCACAAGTAAATAATAGACACCACTCACAATTCTTCTTCTTCTTTGTCTTTTTACTCTTCCGCTCCTCCCAGCAAGCTTAGTCTACCTAACACAGACTCTGGCTCATTTCTGTGAGGTTGGTCCAGTCCTTTTATATTGGCCAACCCGGAAGTGCTTGCAGACCACATGAGTGGAAATATCGTGCCCCATGTCTCTTCCGGATGCACCCCCTGGCGGCACCCACTGTACCCAACAGGACTGAAATATCGAACTTAAAGTCCCATGGTGCCTTGTGAGAATCTAGGGCACCACTGTAAACCGGGGAGCTGCCATCTAGCATTTTGGGGGAGTCAGTGTCCTAAAGTAGCTGCCTTCCCCCATCCTTCCATCTTTTGGACATCCCAGCCAGGTTGGGCTGCCGGCCGTAACTTACACAAGGTATACACAAATGTCTCAGTCCATGGAGTGAGCAATCAATAAAACAATTCATCTGCTTTTATGCTTTTCTGTTACATTACCCCATCTAATACATCACATCATATCATCTGACTCTTAAAATGCATAATATGCAGAGCTTCATCTAATCAAAGAGTGTCACCAGTATTTTGTGACTCTTTCTGAGTATCCCATTATTAATATTGCCTTCTTTTAATTTTAGCACCGCTTTTCTGGGTGTTTGGCCTTTCCCATTAGTTTATTCCCACTTTCTAATGGGGTGTTTGTTACTCACCTACTTCATTTTAACCTTAGCAACTATCTTGGTGGCTCCTCCAAGATGAGACAAAAGTCTCACATGCCTAGGCTTAAAACAACATTTAGATAACCCTTTAGTTACATTCAACTCTTATCCTTATGTTTAATTGTTCATTGTTGTAACTTCACATAAGTATATACTTGTATTAAACTGTAAAATTACATCATGTATTGATTAAAATTTTTGATTAAAATTCTATAAAATCTGAACACCAGAGGAGTTAAACAGGTGTCCAAAACCTCCGCACAAAGGTGAGAATGTATTGTGGATGTTGGAAATTTTTCTTACAGCAATAGAAGTGGGAGAACAGTTCCTCAAAAAACAGTATTCAGGATGCAAAACTCCACTGGTCAAAAAGTAAAATGGTTTGGAATAATTAACAAAGGAGTGGTCTTTCAGTCAAGAGAAAATATAAATTTGTGAAAGGTCTTTGGTTATTTTTGGGGAATAACCCAATCCAGTGTAGTTTCTGTACATTAAATTCATGGCTTGAAAAAATAAGATGACAAGTGAAAATATTACCATCCGATTTAACATTGTTCCATCTCCTAAATAAACCTGTTTGTTCAATTATACAATCCAGATTATTTAATTTAATTTGTATTATTTGATTATCCTATTGGGGTTTTGTAGGTCCAGGAATTCCATTCCATAATTGGTTTGTTTCTACACCGTGTCTCAATCTTCAGAGAAAGGCAGACATATGTCTTGTTAATTAAGGATTGGGAGGTGAAATGTTAGTGAGAAACAAAGCAAAGTTTGTACCCAAATAGTCCGTCCAATCTTTTATCAAAGCCTAATACAGAGAACAAAAAAAACAAAATCAAAAAGGAAAATCAATAAATCTGGAAACTGGGTCATAAAATCAAAAACAAAGCACAATACAAAAAAGTTATACAATGTCAGATACCAGGAAGTATACGGAGGTGACACCCTAGACCCTTAATGACAGGAGCAACATGACCCCAGATGTCACCCATAGCAATGACACAGCAGCTGCTACAAGAACCTGCACCGAGGTCAAACAAAAGGGTGGCAAAAATTAACTCCAAAAAATAAACAACATTAAGATGGAAGCTTTCTAATAAAAAAAAAACAGATATCAAAAATGAATTATTAGGGTTAACAAACTCTGGGAAAGATGTACTTTAATTATAAACATTTAATAAAACTTTCAACTATAGCACACTGTGTAGTTTAATAAATATAAATTTATTTGGAGCACTATACTTATTTATTACTGACATTTCCATTTTGAGTACTATCAACTGTCAGACAGTGTTCAGAAGCCATTAGGCTAACAGAATGTCAGGTTATATAGCGCCTTGATGTGTGGAGTACAAGTCACAGGAGGTTCTGCAGAAGCTTTATAACACACTGGTGAGGCCTCATCTGGAGTCCTGTGTGTAGTTTTGGTCTCCAGGCTACAAAAAGGACACAGCAGCACTAGAAAAGGTCCAGAAAGGAATGACTAGGCTGAGTCCAGGGCTACAGGGGATGAGTTATGAGGAAAGATTAAAAGAGCTGAGCCTTTACAGTTTAAGCAAAAGAAGATTAAGAGGAGATCTGAGTGAAGTGTTTAAAATTATGAAGGGAATCAGAACAGTGGATCAAGACTGTGACTTTGAAATGAGTTCATCAAGAACATGGGCTGTTAAATTCTGCTACGTACTTTTAACATTTTTATTTGTATACTGTATTGAGGATTTGTTCTGATCTGTGTATTGTATTGTATCGACCCCCTTCTTTTTGACACCCACTGCACGTCCAGCCTACCTGGCAAGGGGTCTCTCTTTGAAATGCCTTTCCTGAGGTTTCTTCCATTTTTTCCCTACTGGGTTTTTTTTGGGCGTTTTTTCTTGTCTTCTTAGAGAGTCAAGGCTGGGGGGCTGTCAAGAGGCAGGGCCTGTTAAAGCCCATTGCAGAACTTCTTGTGTGATTTTGGGCTATACAAAAAATAAATTGTATTGTATTTGTATTGTATGGGGCACAGTTGTTAAGGGTAAATTCCGTACAAACATGAGGAAGTTTTTCTTCACAGAGAGAACCACAGACACATTGAATAAGTGACCAAGTAGTGTGGTAGAAAGCAGGACTTTAGGGCCCTTCAAAACTTGACTTGATGTCTTTTTAGAAGAATTAAGTTAGTAGGACTGGCAAGCTTTATTGGGCTAAATGGCCCATTCTCGTGTAAAACTTTCTAATGTTCTAACCCAAATTTGGATTACACGTATTCCTACTTTTTTTGTTTTTTTCAATGGTGTTAGTCTTGTTTTTAGAAATGGCTTACCTCCCATAATGTTCTTTAGCTGAACACTTTCTTTCAGGTCTGGGACTGGGGATCTTGCTTTCCTTTCCTGTCTCATCTCTCTGCCCTTCAAGTCTAGTCCTTCCTTATGGGCTGGCTGTCCTGGGACAATCAGTACAAAGAAACTGATACAATAAATGGAAAAATAATTAGAGGAACTATACTTTTTTTTTTACAGATTTTTGGATAATATTTTCAAATTATTTTGTGTTTCTCCTAAATTATTACATGTTGAAATTTTGTAGCAACAAAACAATGGTGTTGCCATTTCTTAGGCAAAGCAGATTTCCTTTCATTATGTTTCAACTATTTTTTACTGAAATATATAAATTTTCTTTTCCATGTAAGCATTTTAGCATTTCATCATATTATGAAAATATAAAAAAAAAGAGTATCGAATAAAGAGATTCACAACTAAGAGACTCAGCAGAAGGCAGTGAGGGTCACATAAATCAATAAATTAGCATGCAAATAAGAGTTTGCTTCAATCAATCATCTGTCTATGCAGGGCCAACCAAAAATATAGATTGTGAAGAACAGAGGTCTTTCTCATGCTAAACCCAAAACAAGCAATAACACTAAAGAGGCCAAAGTTTTAAAAAGTATTTCTTTATAAACAAAAATAAAAAATACAAGGAAGAAAGTAAAACAAGGAACACCAATGTATAAAATAAACTAACAGAAACTAAATCCTGGGGCTTCTTTGGGCCTAGCCATTGTAGAATTCTCAGGCTTGTCCATCTCAGGCTTGTCCACCCATAATCACCATCAGCATCACTTGTCCCTTTGATCTTCCATAGCTCTTTTCATTAATACTTTGGTGTGAAGCCTCAGGTGGGTGCCTCTTCCTTCTTCTAGGTCATCGATAGTCATAATTGAGAATGAACAAGAGAGAATGAGGACATAACAGCAGTTATCAGTTCAAACATGCAATGTACATCATTATTGGAAAAAAAAAAAAATAAAACAAAACACAGTGTTCAAAAACTGTGGTGCGTCAAAGTCTTAAATAAATAATTCATAAAAAGAGAGCATTGTGGAAGATAAAATCCAGTAAATACGGCAGATCCCATTAAATAAGTTAAAACCAAGGATACAATCAGGGTAATAATCAGCCTTTCTTCTTACTTAGCCCCAATTCTTCTCTCTCTCCCTCTCTCTCACTCTCATCTCCCGTTCTCATCCTATGTGTCTTACAACAGGGCTGAGACATCGGAGAATATGGTCAACCATCTAGCTTTCATCCCAACCAACTTTCTTCTGCAGCTGTCAGGACCCACCAAGACCGGTTCCCTTATCCGACCACTTCTGTTGGCTTCGTCAGATCCCTTAGCGCGCTGTGGAAGAAAAATTAGACTTAGATAGTATAAAAGGGTTAATACACGTCAGAAACATGTTCAGGGATATCAGGAAACAAGATAAATTTCAAGTGAACAATAAAGACAATAATGTACCAGGAGTAGGTTGATGTAATAATACCAAATGTATAATTAAGAGATCAGCAGATGTCCTGGAAACAATAGAACTGGCCAGTTGTCACATGCACGGAGATTTCAAGGGTAATATCTAGCCTAAGATAAGAGAAGGGTTATTTATTGCATTGGGAGCTACCACTCTCCTACACACAAAGACAGCAAATGGGCATAGTTGGGCCAGGTCCGTGTCCAAGTTATACTGTTCTCTGCATTTATAATGTCCCTTTGCATCACCAATTGGTGACAGGAACATATAACATGATCTTGATCGGCTCATAGTTGCTTCTGCGGTCCTATGCTGCTGTGCTGCGAACCTGCAGTTCCCAAGGTGATGAATAAGCAGTCCTTCACAGTGTGTCATCCCGTTGGGGTGGGGTCCTAAAAGTCTTCATAAACTTCACAATACTCTATTTGTCGCTGAGGGGAAATTAATCATTATTATTAAAATATTTACAGATTAAACTAGGTTTGCTGGCAAAATTTACAAACTTTCAGCTGTTTGCAATAAACAAACGAGCAATATGAATAGCTCAACACAGCTAATATAGCAAGTGGTTTCTCCACATTCAACACAAAGTTCTACTTTTAGTGACTACTGCAGTTTCAAAATGATTCAGCCTCCTCATGACAAGCGTCTTAGTACTTAGTAGAGCACCCATTTGCTGCAAATATGATGCATAGCCAAACACCTGCTTATATATATTGTGATGTTTCTGAACTCTTTTTTTGGACCCGTTCCAATGTGACAACACGGCGAAGCACGATTGCCGTGTTTGTGGAGGGCTCTTTGTTCGTCACTGAGGCAACTGCAGGTTTGTAGCGTGGCAGCGTAGCACTGCGGAAACAAATACGAGCCGATTGCGGTCACGTTTTAAGCGCCTGTTGTCAATGGGTGATGCAAGGAACATTATAAATGCAGGGAACAGTATAACTTGGCCACTGATCTGGCCACGACCCTGCCTAATTGCTATGTCTTTGTATGGGAGAGTGGTAGATCCCGTTGCAATAAATGAGCGTGCTCTTCTTGTTTCAAACTGGTTTTGCTAAAGTACTAAGACTCAGTCTCTTGTTTTGGGGGTGCAAGACAGGAACTCAAACGTCACAATATAATAAAAACAAACAACAACCATCCAATCCCCCCAACACACAGGAAAATTTCTAGTTTGCATAACAGAGAGCTGGTGATGTCAATATCAGACCTGTAGGTGGCAGTAAGATGAGATCAGACCTGCTCAGATTATACCATACGTTTATATTTAAAGTCATTAATATTTGGAGAGAGCAGGTCCAGTTTTTAGTGTCCACAAATTGATCATGCCTAATACAATACAACACAATACAATTTATTTTTGTATAGCCCACAATCACACAAGAAGTGCCGCAATGGGCTTTAACAGGCCCTGCCTCTTGACAGCCCCCCAGCCTTGACTCTCTAAGAAGACAAGAAAAACTCCTAAAAAAAAACCCTTGTAGGGAAAAAAATGGAAGAAACCTCGGGAAAGGCAATTCAAAGAGAGACCCCTTTCCGGGTAGGATGTGTGTGCAGAGGGTATCAAAAAGAAGGGGTCAATACAATACAATACACAGAACAGAACAAATCCTCAATACAGTATAAAAAATTAAAAATGTACAAATATGGAGCAGAATTTAACAGTAGATGATATCCCATAATATCTTATATGAAAGCTGATAATAGACACTTGATTCCTTGTTTGAAATTACCAGCATTCAGAATGATTCATCATTACAATATTAGTAACGGAGTGAATCATTTCTGTTGGTGAGTCAGCCAAAATGATGTAACTTCCTCTCCCTGGGCAGTGACTTAGACAAATTTAGTCTGCATTTCAGTACCCTTGATAACATAATGTAATTTTCTTTTGTACTCTGCTTCTTTATTTCACCATTGGATATTCACAAAAACCTCTAGTCACCCTCCTGCTTTTTCCACTAAGTCTGACAAAACCTGTCCAGCATAAAAATAGCATTTGAAGTAAAAGGTGTAAGCCGGTTCTCTGCAATACCCTAAATCTCCCAAAACCTGAACTCACCGTATCTTGAAATGAGATAGAACAGTTCAAACAACTTATATGAAAGCCGTAGCACATTTATCAATATATGAAGTCTAGTCTGAATCCATTCCAACTTAGCTTTATTGGATTTTTGCATGTTCCACCTCCAGTTGACCATTAACTGTTATTCTTGCTCCAGAAATTTGCTCTTTCTCTCTTTTCAGTATCAATAGGGTTTAGGTTAGGGTGTAACAGGGCCCTTTAGGCAGAGGTGGTGATCCCTGTGCTACCAGGTGAATATGAGAATAGAGCCCACTTTATATTCCTTGACGTATTTTATATTCTCAAATGGTATAAACGTAGGCAGCCATCAGACTTCTTACTCTCACTTTTTGACTGTTCTCAAGTTTGAAGCTAATATGTATGTACCACAATGGTAAGGTCCATTCTATTTAAGCTTCTTAATTAACGTCGCCGCAGATGGGTTCAACATATTATTTAAAAATGTGACATGCTGCATATTTTCCACACAAAATCCCATCATTGTGCGCATTATTGTGTTTTCTTTTCAACAACATCTCATTGCACAGAAAGCTCCTGCTGCAACTCCCTTTGGTTAAATTGGCAAATTTCCTCCTGCGGACAAATAAAGTTCTATCTAGTACTGCCATGTCCTAGTCGAAGATATGCATGCTCTTGGTTTTTTTTTTAGTTTCTTTTACTAGAGATCTTATTTTTTATTAATTGTTTGTTTAATTATAATGGAAAGTAAATTTTAGCCACATAGAAAATGGAACATTCTGTTTTATAACCTGGTATGTTAATGGAATGTTTTTAATATCCTGCTGTATTTCTGATGTAACATTTCAGACAGATAGACCAGAATAAGGTCAGATAAGGAAAGGTATAAAAATATATAGTTATCTGTACATGAATATAAACATGAATGTAAATACTGTATTTAGAAACCTAAAGAAATCTGAGCCTTAAACAGAAACATCATAAGCAGAAAGTTATTTTATTTGTGTCTGTGCATTATTAAAATTTCTCTTGATTATTTTTGAACTGTATTGCTTTAAATGTCACTACACTTAAAAAAGACAAATGGTAGAATCATGGTTTATGATTCATAATTAATGCCAGAACCTTTCCATTAGCCAAAAGTTTAGAAACAATGAGAAACACAACTATACTTAATGTCAGACAAATGGCATGAAGCTGGCCTGAAGTGAAACATAATTTATTTTGTGAATATCTTTGAGAAGTGAAACACTGAATTTCACTGCAAATTTTGTGAGTGTATACAAATAGCAGGACTGGTTTCTGTTTAGTCCTTGAGTTGTTACAGCCAAATGTTTGGGTGACAAAGGGGACAAGTGAAAACTGTAATGAAACCTTCTCATGCACTCCCCTCATGTTGTGTTCTGTGCAGGTAGCAGTGTGCAGTGGAGTGGAGTGTTGTGTCAGTTGTATTATCTAGGGAAGTCTGCTGTACCACCACAAAGGCATCAGATATTTGCTGCTTTAGTTTTAGACAATTGCCTTCTTGCACATAAAGTACTGCCAAACATATCTATATTGGGAGATAAGCATTTAGTCTAAAAACTGTAGTGATGGTTGAGATTGAAAGATAAAGAAGTATTGTCAAAACCAAAGCTATAAAACTGTGATTAATGCCAAAACAAGAAATATCAGAAGATGTCCTCTCAGTTGTGAGAAGCAAATCATAAATATTTGATTCAGTACTATGATCTAATTCTTGCAGCTTGAGAGGGTGTCCCGGATGTTTGCTTACTGGCTGACCAACCACAAGCATTACCTGGTAGGTAACCATCCAAAATAGTCAGATTGCGATTCAGACCTATGAATGTAATCCTCGCCTCCAGCAGTGACGTCCGAGGTTCGTGTTGTGTACTCTTTGCATTATTGGGCAGGTACTGTATCATATATATATATATATATATATATATATATATATATATATATATATATATATATATATATATACAGGGTGGGCCATTTATATGGATACACCTTAATAAAATGGGAATGGTTGGTGATATTAACTTCCTGTTTGTGGCACATTAGTATATGTGAGGGGGGAAACTTTTCAAGATGGGTGGTGACCATGTCGGCCATTTTGGATCCAACTTTTGTTTTTTCAATAGGAAGAGGGTCATGTGACACATCAGACTTATTGGGAATTTCACAAGAAAAACAATGGTGTGCTTGGTTTTAACGTAACTTTATTCTTTCATGAGTTATTTACAAGTTTCTGACCACTTATAAAATGTGTTCAATGTGCTGCCCATTGTGTTGGATTGTCAATGCAACCCTCTTCTCCCACTCTTCACACACTGATAGCAACACCGCAGGAGAAATGCTAGCACAGGCTTCCAGTATCCGTAGTTTCAGGTGCTGCACATCTCGTATCTTCACAGCATAGACAATTGCCTTCAGATGACCCCAAAGATAAAAGTCTAAGGGGGTCAGATCGGGAGACCTTGGGGGCCATTCAACTGGCCCACGACGACCAATCCACTTTCCAGGAAACTGTTCATCTAGGAATGCTCGGACCTGACACCCATAATGTGGTGGTGCACCATCTTGCTGGAAAAACTCAGGGAACGTGCCAGCTTCAGTGCATAAAGAGGGAAACACATCATCATGTAGCAATTTCGCATATCCAGTGGCCTTGAGGTTTCCATTGATGAAGAATGGCCCCACCATCTTTGTATCCCATATACCACACCATACCATCATTTTTTTTGTTCCAACAGTCTTGGAGGGATCTATCCGATGTGGGTTAGTGTCAGACCAATAGTGGTGGTTTTGTTTGTTAACACAAACACAATGGGCAGCACATTGAACATATTTTATAGGTGGTCAGAAACTTGTAAATAACTCACGAAAGAATAAAGTCACGTTAAAACCAAGCACACCATTGTTTTTCTTGTGAAATTCCCAATAAGTTTGATGTGTCACATGACCCTCTTCCTATTGAAAAAACAAAAATTGAATCCAAAATGGCCGACTTCAAAATGGCCACCATGGTCACCACCCATCTTGAAAAGTTTTCCCCCTCACATATACTAATGTGCCACAAACAGGAAGTTAATATCACCAACCATTCCCATTTTATTAAGGTGTATCCATATAAATGGCCCACCCTGTATATATATATGTGTATATGTATATATATGTATATATGTATGTATATGTATATATGTATATGTGTATATATATATATATTTATATGTGTGTGTTTGTGTAAATATATATATATATATATATATATATATATATGACAGCAACACTCATAACAATGACAAAACAATTACATTGACAGTCATGTTACGTTATTTTTAAAATGTTTCCTTTTCTTTTTCATTACTTCTTTAACACACTACTTCTCCGCTGCGAAGCGCGGGTATTTTGCTAGTATTTAATATATCCCACTTTACATTCCTCAAATTCTCTTATATTTACAGATGTTGTGGATGTAAGGTAGCCTTCAGGTTCTCAATGCTCACCATGTGACATCTCCTAAGTTCACAGCTGATCCGAAAGGCAATTGACACAAGCCAAAACTCAGGTCAGTGATGGCAGCAGTACAACCTCAATTAAAAAATGTAATTAAGAAAAAGAAAACAACCTATAGTAACAATCCAGAGGCCATACTTTAACATTAATAATAATAACAAAATAAAAGTTTATCATCTGTCACGCGGGTGCACATGGGAGATAGCTTAAGGGCTCCAATGAAAGTAATTACTTGCCCAGCCATGGGTTGGTACTGTTTTCTGATCATTTCTCTCTTTCTCTCTCTGCAGATTGGGTGATTCATCTTCAACTTCAACTTTATTGTCATATGTACTCAGTATAATGAAACTCTTATTTTGCGAGTCCTCCAGCAATAAACAAGAATACAAAGCAACAGACAAGAAAGCACAACAATACACTAAAACACTCAGGTGAAAAAGAAATGCAAAGACAAGCAGAAGTAAGAGTGACGGCTCCTACCATCATTGACGTCATCTCTGGTGTCCATCCTCCTGGACTTGCCTCTTCCTGTCATCTTCCTTCGCAAACCGGCACACCAGTTACCTTCTTCTGTTCTGTTTTGGACCTGTGTCTGTAAAGATATCCCAGCAACTACCTAACTGTCTATCTACACATACAGTATCAAATTATTATTTACCTGTGTTCTTTGTGTCATTTTACACAATGTAAAAAAAATGAAAAGAGAGAGCTTCTGTAAGAGGAGCTCATTACACAGACAATGAAAGGCTAAACAGTAAGTAGTTATCTATAAATTCTGTGATAAGCTCTGTCACAATCATACAGCTGCATTTGAAGGTCACAATTGAATCCAAGACAGGTAACACAGCTGAACATAGCTTCATCATATTCAATAATGACTCTGAATGCAAGCCAGCACTCTGTGAAGAAAATTATGTTGTATATATATAAAAAAATGATTTTATTGGAAAAAGTATAACTGTCTCTATTCAGTTATAGAACTCTGGAAAAAAAAATATTTGGTTTTGAATAATTTCACCAGTGTCACAGATATTTGTCTTGACACTTCCATATTTTTCATTGTCATTTCTTAGCAGAATCTGAAAACTAAGCGCATAAAAATGAGAGGAGACCGCTCAGTCCTTCAAGCTTATGATATGCTGTATGTTATGTACAGTATATATTTTTGGTATGAAACAATAACATTTCTGTTTCTGAGTTGTAATTTTCTTTGCCCGAGTATACCTTTTTAAATGAGTTTACTGCACAGAATATCCCCCTGAGTAAACAGCATTCTCCGAAGATGGCCTCTGTCAGAGAGTTAATGATCACCACTGTCTTCAGTTAAAAATCCTCTGTGGCTGACAGATCAGGAATTAACCTGTCTGCCCTCTGCTTGGCATTGACAGATGTTACCAGTGCTTAAGAAGAAGAAACAAAAGTACATTACCCCCTCTCCTCAAGAGTGAGTTAGGGAGTTCTCCTATAAAATCAACTGTCAATTGTAAATGTTCAATATCTTCACTAATGCTACCCACTAGATTAGACTTCATCAATTCTTTATAAACTGTTTGTAATAGTATATAAATATATGTATATATATACAGTATATATATACACTAGCTGTCCCCCCCAGCTATGCCCAGGTAGTAGTGAAGCAGGGCAAACTTTAAAAATCAATAGACGTTGGCACTGTATCTGATTGTGTTCTCTCTAAAACACATGTAGCTGTGATCTCACTCTCAAAAACGTCAAACGTTACTTCTTAACAATCTGTATATCATAATGTCTGTTGAACAAACAGGTAGCTAAGTGGAGGCAAGGTACACTCCAACATGTGGTGAGAGGTAGACTGACTTGAACCGAGGATGGTGTGTGAATGAGGAGGGCCCCAACCCCCTTTCCTCGGGCCGCAGTGTCTCTCTCAGATTACTGCAGATACATCAGTACCGCAAGCGAACTGTGATAGTGCGATGAGAGAAGTTGAAAAACCAACCAGAATGTTCAAGCAAATTATAGAAAAAAACAGATCTAAAGTGGACAGACATATAGGCAGACATATAGAAAGACGGGAGATTTTATATATATACTAGCCGTCTCCTGTGGCTCCGCCCACGTAGTAGTGAAACAGGACAGTGAGAAGGGCCTAGCCTGGCTCCACACTCCTGATGTCACATTTCCCCCTCCCCTCGGCCTGCAGCCTCTGTCTCAGATTAGCGCGAATATATCATTGTTGCACGCGAACTATGATACATAGCATGATGAGAGAAGTTGCAAAGTCAACCGGAATGTTCAAGCAAATAATAGAAAAAAAAGATCTAAGTAGTTCTCTTATGAAAAGTGGACAGACATACAGACAGATGTTGGATATATATATATATATATATATATATATATATATATTGTGGTCTATGGAGATGGAGCTCTCCCTGCAGCATGGAGGTGCCCCGGATACCAGCAGGGAATCATGGACAATGGTGTTTTCCTCTACAGCCCTGCTGGATACCACAGGGGCCAGCAGAGGACGCTGCAGGGAGGCCCAGAGAGTCACATGTGCCCTATAACCCAAAAGTACGTCATAGGCAAAGCGACAACGGAAGTGACGTACTTCCAGGATGAAGAAGAGGATTTTTATCTTACCCGGAAGTGATAAGGAGTCACATGGACTGAAGGATGAGAAACACTTCTGGGTCAGGGACTATAAAAGACTCTGAGAAACACCAGAGCGTTGAGATGAGCTGGGTGGAAGGGTGGCAACGCGTCTGGAAGTGGAGGATTGGTTTATTGAGAATTATTGTATTGTTACGTGAGTATTGTGGAGAGGAGGGTGCTTTGTGCACTTTGTATTAATAAAAAGTCATTATTTTGAACTTTTACCTGGTGTCTGACGTTTTGTCCGAGGGTTCAAGAGGACGAGAGCGCCCTCTATCTGTCACTATATATATATATATATATATATATATATATATATATATATATATACAGTATATTGTAACGATCTGGGAAAGAAATTGCCACTGGGCAGAGTGTTTAATTATAAATACTTAAAAGAGAAAAAAAAAGGGGGGCGGGCAGAGACACAACTGCCACTCTTAATAAAACAGCCTCTGGGGTGCTGGGAAGGTGGGGTGCTTGTATGTGGGTTGGGTTTAAGTGGGGTGTGTTTTGCTGTTTTTATTTGTCCTGACGACGTTGTTGTTTTTCGGCTTGTTGAAGTAAGAAGGAAAGTGAATAAAAATCATTTTGATTAGTTCTTTTATTTGATAATTACCACCAGTTGATTCATTTGCCCGTCTGGGAAGGGATCTTACACTGGTGTCAGAAGCGGGACGAGGCATCCCATTGAGACGGCTGTTGCAAGAAACAGAGGATGAGAAATTGGCGGACGAAGAATTTCCCCCTCCACCCTGGTGGTTACTGCAGTGTAACGAAGAACCCGAAGTCAAACATGAAGAACCAAGAAGCGCGAGGGAAAGGCATGATTTACCAAGGTTGAAACCGGAAAGCTACGACGGGACGGGCAGCTGGGAAGCCTTTTGGAACAGGTTTGAAGTTGTTGCAGAGGCGAATAGTTGGGGAGTCAAGGATAGAGCAGTGCAGTTGGTGGCGGCGTTGGAAGGGGAGGCTTTGAAAATCCTTGAGGATGTTCTGCGGGAGGATTTAACAAACTTAGGACTGCTTTTGAAGGCCATTGAGCGTCGTTTCGGGAGGACAGAAACCATCTGCACGAACGAACTCGGAGGTCTGGAGAACGTCTAGGAACATTTGCCGCGTAAGTGCAGGGACTGGTAGGGTGAGCCTATGCACATTTCCCCCGCAGGGTCTGGGACAAATTGGCACGTGACGCATTTCTCCGTGGACTTGAACCTAAAGCGTTGCGCCACCACGCTCAACTTGCCCGACCAGCAACTCTAGAAACAGCCCTCGAGCGGGCTGTAGAGTTTGAATTGGTATGTGAGGGGGAATCGACTTATACGGAGGGTTGGGAGAGGGAGTGGGTAAGGATGTGCCGCCAGCCACCGTGCGACTATGTGTTGTGTCTGGGAGAGGAACCCTCAGGAGGAACTCCCCCGATGGGACTAAACCTTATGAGAACATCAGCTACGGCCGCTGCACCACCTACTTGCTGGCGCTGTGGCCAACCTGGGCATCTTCATCGATTTTGTCCTTTCTGTCCAGCAACTATTCTGGGCTCCAGAGAAATGTTGGGAAACGACCAGGGTTTGGAGTAAGTGGGACATTTCCGGACCCTTTAGTAGTCCCGCTGCAACCGACAACAAATGCGGGCTGGGACGAGTCAGTGATCCCGGTGGGACAGCTAGGCTGTGGAGATTATTGTCATTTGCCTATTCGAATTTGGGACACTGATGTGAAGGCTTTGATAGATACCGGGGCTCATCTACTGTAGTGCGATGTGATCTGCTACCTAAAAACTGCTCCCTACAAGCCATTCCCGGCTAATTCGTTACTGCCACGGGTGAGCATGCTATGATGGAGGGCCGGACCACCGTTCTTCTAAGAATAGGAGGACATGTTTAGACATTCCCTGTTTGGGTAGCAAAAATTAGAGACGCTTGCATCTTGGGTGTAGACTTTTTGACTAAAACCCATGCACAGATTGACTTTGGCCACGGGACTCTGTTGATACCTGGCAGTGCACCCTGTAAATTGATGGGCTGTCAATTTCAGTCGGGAACACCTCCCCACTCTGTCAATCAACTGGGAGCCTTCCCCAACCCTGTGAGCAATAACGGTGGGCAATAGAATGATATCCTGGAAGACCTTTGGGAAAGAAGCTGCCAGGGATTAAAGAAACCTCAGCGACAACAACTTAAGGATGTATTAGAGGAATTTGGAGACTTTTTCGCCACCTCTTCTAAGGACATCGGGCAAACTCACCTCGTCCACCATCACATCGACATGGGAGATGCGCACCCGATCAAACAACATCAGCGGCGCATTCCCCTGGCACGACAGATCAAGGCAGATCGGTTGGTACTTGAGATGTTGAATTCTGGAATTATTGAACCATCAGATTCTCCTTGGTGCTCTCCTGTTGTTTTGGTTAAAAAGAAATCAGAATGGCGTTTCTGTGTTGACTACTGCCGGTTGAATGCAGTTACGCAAAAAGATTCCGCTTCCTAGAATCGACGAGGCCCTTGATCTAGTGTCTGGGTCATGTTGGTTATCCACGCTGGATTTAAGAAGTGGCTACAGGCAGGTGGAGCTAGCCCCAGAAGCCAAGAAAAAAAACTAGCGAAATTGCGAGAGGCAGGACTTAAGCTACACCCTGATAAGTGCCAATTGCTGCGCCGAGAAGTCACCTACTTGGGACACCGAGTAAGTGAAAGGGGGGTGGCCACAGAAGGCAGCAAGACTCGAGCGATCCGTGACTGGCCGACTCCAGTTAATGTACGACAAATCCGGGGGTTCCTCGGATTGGCATCCTACTATCAGCGTTTTATTC
>JANRMT010062820.1:20109217-20144752 GCA_026402145.1 Polypterus bichir lapradei
ATATATATATATATATATATATATATATATATATACTTGTGATAGACTGCGGTGGGCTGCCCAGGGTTTGTTCCTGCCTTGCTCCCTGTGCTGGCTGGGATTGGCTCCAGCAGACCCCCGTGACCCTGTGTTTGGATGTAGTGGGTTGGAAAATGACTGACTGACTGACTTATGATAGATTGTAAAAGATTATTATATATTTATTAAAAATTCATACTATAACCTGAAGCTGAGCCGTCACCAAAATCTGAACTCCAAATTACATGATAACCTGAAGGTGAGTTGTCAGTTAAAATCTACACACAAGATTATTACTGTTAATGAAAATGAAATGAGAATTCTATGAATCAAAATTCAAAAGTCCTTCACCATGTACGATTAATGCTGATGATGTCTAACTGCTGGATCCAGAATCTCGGATCTTTCATTGAGTGCAACGCAGGGTTATAAACTGGAACGATTCTTCTGGGAAGCAGTCCCAAGCAACACTGCAGCACAACCTAGAGACACAGTCACTTATATATTAATATTCCCTGACGTTTAAGCCTTGCAAAACCTACAAAAATAAAATCCCCTTGAGCTTGACATACACACCCTCAAGGTAACTCTGCAAGTTGGTTACACACAAACAAGATGTACAACTGAATTTGAAGTAAGGCTCAAGAAAAGTGAGCAACAGAGTATTGAAATATGCTTATTGATAAGCATTGGTACTCAGGAGGTGGAAGCATTAAGAAATTTCAAATCAAAAATCTTGCGCCTCACTTGTCTGAAAAGTTTTTTTAGTGCTGTTCAAATTGTATGGAGTGTGAATGAAGGTAATTTGAAAGAGAAATGTTCGAAACCTTGAAGAGTCTTCAGACACGGAATGACATGCTTTGTCTCAAAACCTTTCAATCAACCCTTTGTATATAGAGCACCATTAATTGAGCCTGCAATTACAAATCACTTTCATTTAAGGAGTTAAGGACAATAGTATGGCTCAGTCTCATGGAAGAATATCCACTAACCTGTTTTTAATAATTCTGGCTACACAGAAGGAATGATGACACAGGAGGAGTAATCAACCCACATTACAGAGAAATCTTTTAGAAAACCTTTTCCAGTACTTATTGAGAGACTGTGTGCACAGCTGCAGAGACAGGGGTGTTCAATGACAGCCACACACTTTGTCATCCTCTTCTAGGAAGGAAGCTGAATGCTGATGACAGTATACTGTACTGCATAATGCTGGTCAAGGTCATATACGCCATTGTTGTTTTACAATATCAAATAAACAAGACTTATTTTTGTACGTGTGGATGAGTATGTTCGCTGTTGTGCACAATACAGTACATCATTGTGTTTATATAACAATATGGATACAGAATATGTTGTTTAAGAATAGGAATTTGCATTCCTTTTTATGTGGTTAGTGACATCCTTCACATCTTCTACAACTCTGTGATGACCAGTGAGATTTTCTACACTGTGGTGTGCTGGACTGGCAACATCACTTCAAGAGAGGCCCACCGAATCAACAAGCTAATTAAAAAGGCAAACTCAGTTATGGGATGCACTCTGGACCTCCTTTCATTTAAAGGCATTTGCAGAAATTTCAGTCACACTACGTAGAAATGACAACACTTTTTTTTACATGTACCTCCATTTCAGGGCACCATAATGTTTGGGACCATTTTAGTCACAGGTGTTTGTGATTTCTCAGCTGTGTTTCATGGCTTCATAAGATACCTTGGCTCGTTTCTAACCTTTGGGGTCTGTAGATGCCATTGTTCAACATGAAGACAAGGGCTGTGCCAATGAAAGTCAAGGAAGCCATTATGAGGCTGAAAAACAAGAATAAAACAATTAGATACATCAGTAAAACCTTAGGATGAACACAAATCAACTGTCTGGAATATCATGAAGAAGAAAGGACACACTGGTGAGCTCAATAATAACAAAGGGACTGGTAGGCCAAGGAAGACCTCCACTGTTGATGACACAAGAATGCTTACTATGGTAAAGAAAAAGCCCCCAACACCTGTCCAACAGATCAGAAACAATCTTCAGGGGGCCGATGTGTGTGTGTCAAAGATGACTATCAGCAGAAGACTTCATGAACAGAAACACAGAGGCCACACTGTGATGCAAACGATAAAAACAGGATGGCCAGATTACAGTTTGTGAAAAAGGACGTCAAAGAGTCTGCAGAATTCTGGAAAGAAGGTCTTGTGGACAGATGAGACAAAGATGAACCTGATCAGAGTGGTGGCAAGAGCAAAGTGTGGAGATGAAAAAAAACTGCCCAAGATCCAAGATAGACAACCTCATCTGCTAAACATGGTGGTGCAGGGGGGTGTTATGGCTTGGGCATGTATGGCTGCCACAGGTCCTGGCACACTTTTCTTCATTGATGATGGAACTGCTGACGACAATGGCACAGTGAACTCTGAGATGTAGAGAAACATCTGATCTGCTGAAGTTCCAGTCGTTGCTTCCAAAGTCACCCAATTTCAATCCAACTGAGCTGTTCTTCCATACATTGAAGGGAAAACTTAAGGGGACGAGCCCCCAAAACAAGCAGGAGCTGAAGATGGCTGCATTAGAAGCTTTACAGAGCATCACTGGAAAAGACATTCAGCACCTGCTGATGTCTATGAATATCAGATGTCAAACAGTCATAGCAAGCAAGGGATATGCGACAAAGAACTAAATATCTGTCTGTCTGTCTATTATATAGTGCCTTTCACATCTATCTATCTATCTATCATGGACGCTAGTGGTCACTGTTGCCCCTTAATCCAACAGACAGACAGACACACGGGACACTAGGTAAAAGCGCTAATAAGTATTTTAATTAACTTTTTCTCTTCTTACATTGCCCTCCAAGCCCCACAGGCACTATAAACAGGTAAATACCGCACAAAGTACAAAATATAAATCTTCTCTCACTTTTCTCCTCCTCCAGACCTCCCAGCAAACGTTGTCCACCTCAACTTAATTCTGGTTTGCTTGCTGGGTTTTCAGCAATCCTTTATATAGTCCCCAACCTGGAAGTGCTTCTGCTCTTTCGTCCACATGACCTGCCAGCACTTCCAGGTCAGATAGAGAATTCAAGTTTTTGATCAGCCTGGAAGTATTTTGTGGCTTCCGTCCTCGTGACTTGTTAGTACTTCCAGGCCAGGTGAGAACCTTTTCTTCCAATGTCTTCCCACAGCATCCCCTGGCAGCACCCATGGTACCCAGCAGGGCTGTGACGGTGAACTTCCTGTCCCATAATGCTCTGCAGGAATCCAGGGCACCGCTACAGTCCAGAGAAGCTACCATCTATTGTCTTGGGGAAGCAGTGTCCTAAAGTAGCTGCTTTCCCCCATCCTTCCATTCTTTGGGCGTCCTGGCCAGGTTGAGCTGCCAGCCATCTATTACGCTATTTATCTATCTAAACGAAGGCTGAAGTCAGCTTAAGTGCCTACAGAGTTAAGAGATGAACTGTTCTACCCAGATAGGAATGGTGTGAAGCAGCTTTAAAGCTGTACTCACTATAATTTTAGGGATGTAAGGAAATTGATAAAGTAATGGAGTCACCGGTCCATAGCACCTTCTCTTAGCCCCAGGCCATTGCAGCCCTGAGCCTAATAAAACCCTTAAAAAGGTCAGGTCTCTTACAAACAGCAGCCTCCAGTAAATCTTCCTTAAAAAGGTGGTGCACTCCCTCTACTTCCACTTTGAGACCCTGCACTGCCATCTAGCGATGGGACATCGGACGCTGAGGCACTGAAGCTCTTGTCACTTCCGTGAAAGCAGACTGTGTCCAGACAGATTGACGAAGCAAGTATCATGTAATTTATGAGGCCTGAATCTTTAAATGTCACTGAAACACTAGGAAAGGTCTCAGTGTGTCAAAATTTTGTGTTGTGCCACGTGCTATAAGAGGGAATGTGAAATGACTGGTCACATTTTATACAGAGACAATATTAAAATTAAATACGGAGTCTTTCAATCGGTTATTCAACAATAAGGTAAATACTATACTATCGAAATCTTCTGTAGTTGAACGTATGTCATTAATACATTATAATATTCTTAATATGTAGTTATAATCCCTAAACTCTACTGTATGCTGTATCTTTTGCTTTGTCCTGTTCTGCAAGCACATTTCCTAAATCCCATGTAATTCGGTTGTATTAAGGATTGGCTCCAGCGCCTGTCTATGTAAAATGGTCAAAAAAAGTTTACAAATGGGTAGAGGGATAATTATGTTCAATTAAATTTTATGAACAGCCTTGAGTAAATAAACAGAGCATCCCTTCAGAAACTTCAGTGATGTGTCCAAGTAGGTGGAGTAACCTGTTATTTTCTAACCTACTTCATCTAGACCAGGGTAACTAAAGCTATCCCAGCTAGCATATGGTGCAGGGCTGGAACAATTGTTTAACAGTCCATCGCAGGATGACCAAACACAAACATACACACACACACACACACTAGGGCAACTGAGTGTCACCAATTCACCGAACTTGTATGTCTTTGGACAGTGGAAGGAAGCTGAATCTCCTGGAAGAAACCTACGCTGACATGGGGAGAACATGCACACTCCATACAGGGAGGACCAGGGATGTGAATCCTAGTCTCCTTACTGTGAACCAGCAGTGCCACAGAAGATTTAACTAACAAATTCAATTTTTCTCTAGCATTAATTTTGCATGGATAGCATAGAAAAGAAGCACTAGACTGGGTAAACATAACGGCCATATTACAAGAAAAAAGAAACTGACCTAATCTGCCACCTGATATTCAAATGACCTCTGTTTGATAAACCCTGCACCGTTCCGAAAATAGGAGTAAAAACTGTTAAAAAAAAAGAGGAGAAAAAAATGAAAGACATGAAATTTGTGGAAGAAGAACAGGTATTTAGTTTTAAATTACCTAATTCTGCCTAAAGCTAACTGCAGAATCCGTCTTCATTTGTGCTAGGCAATTAGCGATAAGTGGAATGCTACTGCAATGGACATGTTCCTGTTTTAACAATGACCAGTTGGCAATATAACAAAAGGCTTTGGTCTTAACAACATGCTCGTGTTGGTTCTTCTTTGACAGATTTAGTCCATTTTCTTGAGCGTCGTTACGCGATTAATGACCCAGTTTTCTGAGGAAGAAGATTTCCCATGAATTAATGAGGTTTGACAACTGAGGACTGAAATGTAGACGAAAGAGGGCCTTTAATTCTCCTGGCACCCCAACAATATGTAATTTACACAAAGGAATATTCAGCAAGATTCTTGGCGTACAAAGTTCAATACCTGAAGCTTCCTTCCATAAAAAAAGGCTGAAATATTTACATAAAATGTCCTAGATCAACCTCCAGATTGTTATTGATGTACTGCCGAACATCAAAATACTCACACAGTTACATTACCTTGACCTTTCTTAGCAATTAGTAGCATGGCTTTTACAGTATGACCAGTAGGAGGCAGACATGTAAAAGTGTGACTTATTAGAAAATCAATAAGCAAAGGGAGGGAACCAGAAGTAAAAGTAAAAGACAATTATAGAAAAAGTTAAGAAGTAAATGTCCGATTGAGCCTAACTAAACAGCTGGGTAGGGTGGCTGCTTCTGTAACCCACCTACAGTAACTCCAAATCACTCATTTCTTCACTCACCTCACCTTTAATCCTATACTCAATTCTACCCAGCAGCTGAACCCTTGGCCAAGAGCTTCTATGACTTCTGCAGTCATGATTGGGTTATGAAGCCCCATGAAGCAGGAATTCTAGTGGCCCTAACTTCTCCTTAAAGGGCCAAGTAGACCACAAGTCACCTGACCATCGTCTGTTACAGCAGGGAGCCACATACTATACTGTGTTGTTTGTACTGGTCACAATCAATTGAGAGAATCCTTTCATCTTGAAGCACAAAAAAAGGAGCAGGTGTACGAAAACATTTTCAACATGATAGACCTGCCCATATTTCAGGTCTGCGCCGTTTGGAATTCTCCAACCCCAAGAAGCCTGGCCCCAAACTCAAAAGGCAGGTTTCAATCCTGAAAAGGCCTAAAAGAAAAATGGCCAATGTAAATTTATGGTACCTGTAAAGATTAGCATTTTTTTATTATTCGGTTTTATTATCTCAGTCACGTTTACTCTCCCCCCAATCTGACACTATTAGTTTTCAAATAAAGATGTGCTATAACAGAGATGAACTCAGATGAGGATGAGGGTTCGATATCGGAGAAAGAGAACAGAAGCCCTCCCCACAAGAAACGTCCACTCACATATAAGAACAATGCAGCTGCACCAGGCGTAAAGGCGAAAGATGGCACCGCTTGAATTCAGCAACAGGTTGAATTTGACACATGCATGTCCTTCAACGAAACAGCACAGCCTACAGAGCTCGCCAAGCTCGTACAAAGTCCTGTTTATGATTATGTTTTTTGACTGTCTTAATATAAAAAAATATGTTCGTAGGATGGAAAGACATTTTCTATGTACAAATCTCTAAGACATTTAATCACATACATTTTTCAAATATTAAAAACTGCGTAAGTTTGAGAGGGTAGAAAAAGGTGGTTGTCATTTTGAGGTGAAACAGATAAAAGCTTCTCTAACTTGAAGTGCTTCCTACATTGGTTCCATATTCTGAGTAAATGAAAGACAATTGGGTTATTAGTATATTACAGTTTTTCTCAGTTGCTTTGGTGCATTTCTCACAACAGAATTGCAGTTCTCAAAACTGCTCGTTCAATTCCCACAACCTTTAGTCAGTGGTGCACATCATAACAGCAATTTTTGGGTGTTTTCGTCATTTTGCAATTGCTTTAGTTCACTCAGGCAGATGCTTATGTGCAGTTCTCAGCTATATCATGCATCAGTGGCTGCTGATGTCATGATGATCAAAATGCATTGTGTAGCCCTCTTTTGCGTAGTCTTACACTCCAGACAAACTTGTCATTTTTTCATTGTGTAAGTCATTGCAGTCAAAAGTGTTCAACAAGATATCATTGGCTGTCAAGTGTATTTTATAGGTTTCTACAAAACTTTTTTTGGTTTGTATTCATAATACTAATGATTCCTGCACCACCTTAAATTGCTCTCAGGTGACACATTAGTCAGGGCAGGTGTGAGATCTTAGATCAATCAAGCAACTAATCACTGAGCAGTCCCCTAAAATTGCTCCTGAACCTGCAGCTGGCAAGCATATAAAGACAAGGCACAATGCAGCGTGGAAGCACATCAAGGAAGGACAACTTAAAAATGGAAGAACAGCAAGAAAATGAATAGAGTTAACAGCTCAGACCAAGAAGAGTAGGGGTGTGTGGTGTAAGGAGACAAAACAGAAGAGGTTTAAGACATAGGTCAGTTTCTGATGAAATAAGGGCCACAATTGTAGACCATGTTATAAATCATGGCCTTTCAATAGCTTAAGCAGGTCAAAGGGTGCAGCCAAATTTGGGGAGAACAACCATATCCTCTGTTGTTCAGACATTTCGCAGAGAGAACAGGTGTGTAAATCTACGATTTTACTCTGTATTTGTGTGTATTACTTTATAATGTTACAGTATGTCATATATTTACAATAGTCCACACTAGACAATGTATATGTTACTGTTGTCCATTCAGTGTTGTATTTTTACTGTGACACACAGGACTTCAAGACTTCCTGGAAGAGGTGGCAGGGGGCCTATTTGCGCTCCTTGACAGGAAGAGGCTATTTGTGCTATGGTCATAGCAAATAATGCCATAAGACTCAAGGAAATACAAACTGCCATTATTGCTGACGACGATGTGTTTGAGAATGTCCAGTCTGTCAGCATCTCAACTATTGACAGAGTGCTGAGGAGAAAGTAAAGGAGTATGAAGCAGTTATACTGTACTATGTACCATTTGAAAGGAATAGTGAAGAAGTGAAGGAACATCGGTACCGGTATGTGCAGGCAAGACTGAACATGTGCAGGAATACTGTAACTGTAATCTACTGTACAGCAAACAGTCCACCATTGTATATCGACATGCAGTACAGTTGATTTCACCTTGACATATTTGCTACTGCTGTGAAAGCAACATGAATGTTAGATTTGACTCTATTGTCTCCAAAATGAAAATGCATTTTACATCAAACTTACTGTAGTATCTTGTTTGATACAGCGTATAATGGACCTGGAATCAAGTGAACCACCACATATTTTTATATACATGGATGAGGCTGGCTTCAACTTGGCCAAAGGAAGAAGACGTGGGTGTAATCTGATTGGACAGAGAGCTACTGTTGACGTGCAAGGCCAGCGGGGTGGGAACATCACTATGTATGTGGCTATTTTGGACAATGGGGTCCACACTCATATTTCTCTTGTGGGGCCATACAACACCCAACATCTGCTGACCTTCTTGAACACCCTCTCCAGGGATCTCATTCCTGAAGAGGAGATTGGTCAAGAAAATGTACCACAGTATGTGATCATTTGTGATAATGTGAGTTTCCATCACTCCAACCTAATCAGACAATGGTTTGCCAACCACCCCAGGATGCTGATGGAATTCCTACCTCCATATTCCTCAACCCAATTGAGGAGTTCTTCTCAGCTTGGAGGTGGAAGGTATATGAGTATAACCCACATACACAAATGACACTGCTTGCTGCCATGGAAGCTGCGTGTGGGGATATAACAGCAGACACCTGCAGAGGCTGGATAAGATTCTAGGAGGTTCTTTCCGCGCTGCATTGCAAAGGAAGATATCCGTTGTGATGTGGATGAGAACATGTGGCCCAATATACAGGATCAGCAGCAATTGTAGACAGCCTTTAGAGTTTCAGTATGTATATATTGTTTTCGATGTTGTAATTTTTTTTCCTTTATTTTATATGTTATGCATAAAGTATTGAAATGCATTTTTTGCTAGACTCCAAGTGCAGTGCATGGTATGTCACCATATACCTGTGCAATCAATAAAATATTCTTCTTGAATCAATCTCCCGCAATTGGTGTTTTGTATTTTTGTTTCCTGCCCTTGTCATTCAGATGTTTTGTGCATCAGATTTTATATTGATAACATGACGTTACATTTTGGCTGTCATGTCTGTGGTTACCTGCTTTTGCTGGTCATCCATGATGTTTTGCCATTTGCACTAAGTGTTTTGAGTAATGCACTCGCTGTTATGCAAATGTTAAGTCTGTTGTGAGAAATGCACCAAAGCAACTGTGAAAAACTAATGATATTTTGTATTTACTGGGGTAAAAAGCAAGGAATATGGTGATAAAAAGGAAGGTATCCAATCTGATGTGTGCTAGAGAGTTCACTGGAAAAAGCCCACTTTAATTCAAATTAATTTTGAGTCCAGATATCTTTTGAAATTCTATTAGTGCTACTAGGACTGCAGGCACAGTATTTTGTGGTTCTGATATATACAGAACCATATCATCTGCATATAGTGATATTTTCTGTTCAAGTCCTTCTCTGATAATCCCCATTATCTCTGTTATTTCAAAAGTAAACAGCCAATAGCTAAATGGTGATTTGCAAATAGAAGTGGCCACAGCGGGTATCCTTGTCTAGTACTACATTCTAGTTTGAAGTAGTCTGAAATAATGTTGTTAATACAAAGTGAAGCTTCTGGACTGGTGTACAGTAGTTTCATCCATGCACAAATGTTCAGACCAAACACAAATTTATGCAATGTAGTGAGTAGGTAGTCCCATTCAGCCATATCGAAAGCATTTTCTGCATCCAGAGATAATAAGATCTACGGGGTGTTAGACTTTATGGGTGAATATATTTACATTAAACAGGAGTCAAAGATTGGAAGCTAAGTTTCTGCCTTTAATGAATCCAGTTTGGTCCTGTGATATTACTAAAGGAAGCACTTTCTCAATCCGTCTAGCTAGAACTTTGGAAAGTATCTTAACATCATTATTCAAAAGTGAGATTAGTCTGTGTCCTTATTTTTCTTTGGAAAGATGGTAATTAATGCTCGGTGAAATGTTTGAGGTAACATTTTATTGTCTCTGGGTTCTATAAATGTTACTAATATAAGGGGGGCTAACTTAATTGAAATTTTTTTTATAAAATTCGGCAGGATAACCATCAGGGCCTGCTGCTTTCCCACTCTGAAGTTAGTGTATAGCGTCTGGTAATTGTGAGTGTCAGAGGTTTATTCATTTCCTCTGCACTGAGAGTATCTAGTTATGGTATCAGTAATGCATTGAAAAATGCATTACATTGTGTCTTTTCTTCATAAAAAACTGAGTAGAATATAAGGACTTATAGTTGTCTCTAAATATGTGCATTATACTTTTATTTCTACCTTTAACTGAAAACTCCTATAAGCATATTGAGACTGATGCAGCTTTCTGTTACTTTAATCTCTCCTAGACAGACACTGTAATAATGAGGCCATTCAGCCAATGAATTATTCACCAAAAGTGTGTCAAAAACATGACTTGGTGTCCTTTATAACAACAGTGATACGCCTGCATAACACCTCACTGGGACTATCAAATCGGACGTTTTCTTTCATTTGAAAATTTCTTCATTTTTAGTCATCTAGCTATTCATGTAATGCTGCCCTTCAATTGTCATAGTCCCTGTTTAGAACTCTCATGTTGATTTGGTCTTCTAAGACTTGATGCATTGACATACAGTACCTTCCTTCTTTTTTTCTACTCCTCTTTCTTCTCTCTGGACCACTTCTCTACATCTTTTACTAAGTTTGTGATGTAGCTAATGTCTGGATCTTTCCCTTCACATACTGTAAAAGACCACCGCTGAACTGACTTATTCACTCTAGTTACTGATCAACTTGTTTCCTCATTTGTTCTATCAAAAAATGTTTGATTTTATTCTTACCATTCAATGGAAACTACTTGAACCTACGACATCAAACTGAAACACGTTTCTAAAGCATTGTGAGTGGCAGTCTTGTAAATGGCATTAATGGATGAGCTTTGTGTTTGTTCTTCTTGAAAATATCCCAAAGGATATTGAGAATTTGTACCACTGGCTAAAAGCTTCTCAAGGATATATTTTAATTCTCCAGCCACTTGAATTCTGCTTCCCTAGAAGGCATAACCAGTAAATGGCCTTCTCTGTCTCCTGAGGTACCCTCTAAAGGCTCTATCTGCAGCCTTGTGCAGTCCATTTAGCCTCTGGGTAGTTTGTGCCAGTGGTCAGGCTTGTTTTTTTCTTCAGTTATAGCCTCCAGGTCCTTTTAATTCAGGGAATATTGTATATGTCTCTTATGTTTTTGATATATGTTCATATCCTGGAAAAATGGAAAGTGTAAGGTGAGAAAATTAAATGTAAAAATTTTTTCTCAGTGAAAATAGATATGTTTGTACCTGAAGCCAATAAAAAGTCAGAGTGTTATTTTAATATACTAATTAAATGTGTTTTTTTATTTGTGCAAAAAATACAATAAAATGTATTTTCTAAAAAAAATCTGTTTAAATTATCTCATAATAGGCAAATGGAACAAAAAATTCTTTGTGTACGAAGTTTGCACGATAACGGCTTTCAGTATGCTGCCCGCACAATTACTCGGCTGAATCTAACAAGTTAGATGTTGTACAATTTGAACCTGAATTTGAACTTTTTAATGGTGAAATGCTAGCCACTGAGCAATATTTAGAGGTATTGTGGCTCTACATGTTGAAACCACCAAGGGCATTGAAGTACCCCAAATCCCAGGCACAATCGAACAGACCTATCTATCTATCTATCTTAAATAAAAGGTTTTATTACAAATAATTTCCTTTACAAAGGCTTCTTAACATAACTTGCACAAGCACCATACCAAAACCAACTTCTCTCTTTTTTTCCTTTCCTCCACTCATCCTAGGAAAGCTTTGTTCTCTTCCATTTGATTCCAACTCACCTTGGTTAGGACAATCAGCTCCTCTTATCTGAGTCATGGCAATACTTCTGGTGCCAGGGCATGGCCCGTATAAAGCACTTCGGGGTTATGTGAAAGCCCCACATCCCTTGGTAGCACCCATGGAACCCAACAAGGCTGTCCCATGAGACTACAGTTCCCAGCGTGCCTTGTGGGTGTCCATATAGGTTGCCCTTTCCATGGATGCTGTCACCTAAAGTCTGGGGGGAGCATGTAGCTGTGACTGGTTGTCTCCCACTGTCACATGGCATTGTTCTTCGTTCCAACCTTGTTGGAGTGCCAGCATGCCCCCTTCCTTCTTGTGGTTCCGATGTGCTGACCTCCCATTCAGGTAAGGACCCTTGCCATATCCTTGCCAGAGACGGCCAACCATGTGCACTATCCATCAAAATATGTAAATTATTTTTGTGAAAAATAAACATTATCTAAAATATGACTGGTAATAATAACTAACTGAAAGTGAAATATTCCTTTCTGTGACTCAACTCTGATTTTACATTCTTTTTTCAGATGCCTACTATACTCAATTTATATCTGTTACATATGAATATTCTCAATAACTCTTAGGTGATGTCTATCTACAGTCTGCTTACTACATTTATCAGTCGACATGTTTATGGTGGGGCTCAGGCTTCTTGGTGGGTTTGGGTTGCAAGTTGTTTAATGTAGAAATTAACTGATTGGCATGGTTGGCTCAATTGTTTCTCAATGACATTCAACATGTTGTTAAGTTAAACATCTGTACCAACAAAGGTATAAAGAGAGTCTGAGTGGAAAAGGTGGAAGGAAGGAAGATGAATGAAAAGAAGGAAAGAAAGGATTAAAATCAAGGCAGAAACATGCAGAGCAGAGAAAAGAGAGTGGATCGGGGTTCTGAGCCAGTGTGATGAACAGATGGTATGGTGGTCAGGGGCGGTTTACTCTTGCTGAGAAATCCATAGGAGCAGGGGTGAGAGAGTGCTCCAGAGGTCCCTCTGGATATCGGAAGCAGATGGCAGGACAGTAGAGAGTAGCTCTTAGTATCCCAATGATGACCGACTAAGATGGCTGGGACAAGAGCTGGAGTGGGGACTGTGCTTGCTGGCATCTCGGCCCTACTGCAAACCCCAAGTGGGTGAGCAAGGAAAGCAGGAGACAGAGAGAGAGATAACCATGGGCTCAAAGAGAAACTGATATCAATTCTGGAATTTTAAACTTGATTTTAAGTGTTGCATGGATTAATTTATTGATTGATTGATTTCATCTTCCATTTCATCTTCCAAGGTGAGGACTTGTTTTTTTAATGGATTATTTATTGGTTATTTATTTGATTGAAGATTCTAAACTTTATGTAATCATTTAACAATCCACTGAACTCTTTTTTTAATGCAGTCTTGTTGTTGTGGGTCATCATTGCACTAGTCCATACTTGGTTTCACGACTGTCAAAGTTCAGGTTCAAGGAGATGTCAAGGCTGTGGGAAACCCGGGCATCACAGTGTTAAACTGTACCATGGGATGTAAACATGCAACTGTGCTGCTTTCAGCCCTCCCTGCAGACCGTGTAAAATATACGACTGAAAATAGAAAGCTGAAAACATCTTAGCTGTTTGCTGATAACTGTGTTAACTGAATAATTTCCTGGGAATTTGCCATGCAGCCAGCTTAGACATTTTTTTTCCAGTGCCCCATGATGCTTTGCAAGGCTAGCGTGACATCACAAAGCTATAGCAGACATGATGAGAACTTTCACGCATGTGTATTGGAAGCTCACATTTTACACTGCCACCCTAATCTGCTTCGCACAGGCATAATATCACAGCCTGATTTGCACTTCAGCTGGATTTTCACCCCCCAAAAAAGCAAAAAAATAAAATTACAGCATTTTCATTTGAGGGGTACATTCGCTGACTATAATGAAAATTTAATGATTACTAACACCAATCCCTGTGCACAGACTCATTTGCCACTGTACCTTGTGGCTAATTTTGTATTGCATGTGCAATTAGCCATGCGGCGCAACGATGACTCAAAACAAACCTTAAAGGAGTTCTGCCCTTCCCCAAGTCACTAAACACATGAGACCCTATGAAATAATAATATTAACAAAAGATTTATTACTGTTTACAAGGCATATCTATCTTCTTGATGGAAGAGTGAGGTAGCTGCACAGATAAATCGGAAACAAAAACGATTTTCCAGCTGCGTGGACCAATTGTCTCAAACAATGAAACAAGTCAGTCCTACACCTCTGCTTCATGTCATGGTCAATGAGCACCCTGAAGACTGGAACTCTGTGAGCACAATGATATTTTATTTTACTTATTGCTAGTTTGTAGCCATTTGTTGAATGTTCTTTGTGATTATCAATCTGTCTGTGTCTTTTGTTGTTTGAAATATGGTGACATAATGATTAGCACTGCTGCCTCGCAACTCAAGTCACATTTTTGGACATAATAATTGGTCCAAAGCAGTTGGCAGACACCTCCCTAGCCCTCTAAGCCAGGCCATTGTACTATTGTTATCCACTCAAAACTACTTTGATTCCTGATTCTCCTTTGGTTTCATTTCACTGAGTTTGGGAAAGTTTCAGAATTTCATCAAACTTACAGTCAATTGAACACCACAGTGTCTGCTGATAATTAGTTTTGACCTTACACCCATCTACAAAACACTAACATTAAACTCTTTTATTATCTATCCGAAAGTTTCTCATTAGCATGTTGGATTTTGCATAGGTTTTATGCCAGATGCAACCGTTTCTGATGCAACCCTCCTTAATTTACCAGCACTAAGACCGCAAAGCACTGGCTTGCACGACCCCAGTTGATGATGGAATCACCTGGCAAGAGTATTAGAGGAAGGTCAAAGATGAGGTGTATGGATGTGGTGAGGGAGGACATGAAGGCAATCGGTGTGGCAGAAAAGACAGAGATAGATGGAGATGGATAATCCACTGTGGCAACCCTTAAATGAGGGCACCTGAAAAAAGAAGAAGAAGATCTATCCATAAGTGTGTTTGTTTAATTTAAAGTGGCTCACAAAGTCAGATCGAGGCTAAAAGTTGAGTCACTGACAGCTTCTTAAATTGGTTACATCCTATTTATACAATTATTCCTTGGTTTTGTACATTAAATTCAAGGAATTCAGCAGTGATGTTGTTTTTGACTATGACTTTATCTAATGATTTTAGTAGTTTTATTTTTTCCGTTTCATCCATTTTTTAGATTTCTTATGGGTGAAGCCATTTGTTTAGATGCTGCCTGGTTTACAACCTACTTGGGCATGGTCCGTGATGTCTCAGAGGTCATCACCAGTGCCAATGCTAGGTTATTTTGTACCCTAGGTCAAGCTTATTAGTGCGCCAACCGACTGTTTGTTAGCAAACCAATGCGGCTGAGTTTTCCCCCCATCTTGATCTGCGTCCTAGGCAAATGCCTAATTCGTCTTAATGGAGGCACCAGCCTGGTCAGCATCCAAAATTATAGATATCACCCATACTCTCTGCAGATAAACTATGCAACTACAGTTTGTATTTGTTAACCTCTTTGCTATCCTTTTTTAACTTCAATTCTTTGATTATTTGGTATGGTTTTGCTGCTTGATCTATTAACTTATTGATTATGACCCTTATTTGCCTTCTAATTTCATCTCTTCTGCTGATCCTTTTTAATCTTTTACACAAGTTCTTGTTTAATTTCCCTTTCCATTATCTTATTTCTCAGATATCTTCTTATATAATATGCTACCATGACTGTCCGTTTGTCTGTCCAGGATTTTAAATCATCTGTAGCTCGCAAATCGTTTGAACTATTGACCTGAAATTGGTACACATATACTACGTGACGTCTACTATCCACTTTCGGGGTGAGGATTGACCTCTAAGGTTATTCCTCTTTTTATTTTTATTTTATTTTATTGTAGAATCAACTCTCGGCAGCGGCCAGCAGTGCGGCACCGTTTTCATTCCCTACCACCTTTGCCATTACTACCCCTACCTCTTCATATCTTAAATCATTCTTGAAGCAGACTTACGACTTATGTACCAGCTTAAGTGAAAAATTAAAGAAAACAATCTAAGTAATTGCAACACAAACACTGACTTAATCAGTTTTAATGTGAAAAGATGCCAACAGAAGAAGAGAAGAAGCGGCCGCTAGGGTGGAGAAAAGAAGAGCTGCTCAGGAAGTAGCAAGTGCATCAACCTCTGAGCAAACAAATGCTAAACATACAGAGAAAGAGGATGAAAACTAGGAATGCTCAAGTCAAGGGTATTCACTCCACATCATCGTGCAGTGCACCATTACTGGTAACCTATAAAGTACATTTAGGGCATTAAAACGTTTTCTTTTGTAAGACTGTGCCTTAAAGGAACTACATAATATAATCATGGATTCAGTAAGTATGAGTCAATGTTTACTTTAATTTTATTATTTTTTTGATTATATATAATTTATTAATCCCTGAGGGAAAATTGATCTTTGGCGGTCAGAGTACAGGGTATCCACCACAACCAAAAGATGTGTCTGTGTCTCTTTGTGTCCATTCACCTGCTATGTCTCTGTCAATCCAACAGATGGTGGACCACAAATATTTGCAATAACAAAATGCAAATATTTCTGATGCGGCATCTGTTGGAATGCCAAATGCAATGCATATGTCGCTGTTATATGAAATTTAGTATGGGATTTGTAAATGCAGTGTACACTGGGCTGAGACTGAGACTGGGCGGTCTCTTGGTCTGGAACCCCTACAGATTTTATTTTTTTTTCGCCAGCTTTTGGAGTTTTTTTTTGTTTTTTCTGTCCACCCTGGCCATCGGACCTTACTTATTCTATGTTAATTAATGTTGACTTATGTTTATTTTTTTATTGTGTCTTTTATTTTTCTATTCATTTTGTAAAGCACTTTGAGCTACATTTTTTTGTATGAAAACGTGCTATATAAATAAATATTGATTGATTGATTGAGTGTAAATGTTTGTGGTGCACCATGAGTTGGAAAGGCATTTTATTACTATAAATGTTTGTGAGGTGCCATCTGTTAGAATGACAAATGCAGAACATATTACATGCATTATACTGTACAATACATTCCAATAGATGGTGCATTGCAGACTTGTAACACTGAAGTCTACGCTGATTGCTTAGATTTCTACCCAAGTTAGACAGGTACCACAACTAGTTATTTAAATAATCATAATAATCAATACCTTACTTTTTAAAGGAAACATTTTCAATATTTATAATCTAGCACAGCTTTAGGAATAAAATGTCTCACAAATAAAAAGCTTCTTAAAAGCATTACAGCCGTTAACTGCACTCAAAGTGCTTACATTAGAGTTATATAAAAGATTACATTTCCATTATGGACTTATGGATTTCAGCTAATTTTGACTATCCAATCTAATGCATGTGGCTCCTGTAGTGTGCATTTTTGATAATATAAGGTTGTTATAAAATCATTTACATTTCAAAATTTATTTTTGCAGTTTTAATGCAGGAATGACATTTCATTGCTTTACAAGAAATATAAAAAATGCTCAGAACAGAAATGGAAACACCTTTGGTAAAGTGCTTGAAAAACACAGGGGGAAATTAAAGGGAAGTGTGTGTGAAAGTTTAAAACTTGGAAGCACAACTTTGCACAGTTATATGAGTTTGGAATAAACCACTGTAATGAGGTTAAAAAACATTTTTTCATTTTGTAAATAATACTCATAATATTTAATTTGTGAGATTTTATTTTAGGATTATTTAGATTGGATGAATAAAGTGTGTGTATTTAGACAGGAGTTCAGCAAAAATATGTGCAGAAATGCAAGTGTAGGCCCATGACAGGTAAACATGACAGAAATGTGATTAACACACAGATCATTAGGACTACTGGCATCAAGCCGTCACGACAAGGTGCAAGGGCCAGGAAGAGAAACTGGATGAGACCACTTTAGAGTAGAGGAGAGTTGTTAAGATGTGTTCTTCCTTTTAAACCAACAGCTAAGCAAATTGTCGGGAATAATAACATGTTATAAGAGAGTGCTGAATGCTGAAACATATTCAAGCAAATAGAAAAAAAATTCTGGGAAAGATATTGAAACGTTAAAAAACAAGTGCTATCATTTATTAGACTGTACTGTACAGGCTCAAGTTCAGATAAATCAACCAGTGTGTATATGCTTGTAAAAAGAAGTGAAAATATGGGCTTTTGGAAACGTTGTTAACTTGTATTTCATGATTAGCTTAAAATAACTTCAGTAAGTGGCAAAACCCAGGGAAATTTCCAATCATTTGGATTTTGATTTGTAATTGTTTTATATTTAAGTGGCCATCAAGCCACAGTCACCTTTAATGGGTTGAAACAGACACTATACAGCTTTAAAAAGAGAGGCTGATGGTAGGCAGTCTTGAAAACACAAGAAACAGCATGCTGTAAGAGGACAAAAGTACAAGGGAACCTTCAAAATGAAGATACATCCCAACAGGAAAGGAGACAAGGACTAGCACAATGGCCCATACTTTTAAATAATGCTTTAGCTGGATTAAGAAAAATGGTCCCTTTAATGTACACAGGCACCAGGGAAATGCTAGAGGGCACTGTCAGGCAAGGACTGCCCTGGTTCGTGTATGACCCGGAAGTGCTTCTGAGGACTGAGACAGAACACAAGAAGTGGTTCCTGGGTCAACATTAAAAGAGAGCCACTGCTTAGATTGAGTCAGAGTCGGGAGGCAGCGGGTGACACTTAACAGGAGGTGGAAGGAGAGAAAAAAGCTTTATTGGACTGTATTTCATTATTTTGCTACTTGTTGGATTAAATAATCCATTATTTGAACCTGTGAATATGTTGGGTATTATTGTGTCTGGGGTTAGGGGGTTAGTGGTTCCCCCTACCAGTTACAACAGGCATTGATTTAAATCATTAATGTCATATAGTTTCTTCTGCTTCTGATTTATAGTATTTGATGCCTGGTTTCTCTGCAAATAAATATAAACAAGAACTAAAATAAAGCTTGAATATCACCTCATTGAAATTGCCATGTTCATTAATATTATCTGCCCAGAGTGATGAGTGCATAAAGCAAACTATGCTAGTTTGGGTGATTTGTCTTTCAGAGCATTAACATTTCAAGAGCTAAAGGATATAGATAATGAGTGAGAAGGTGATCCCAGCAGGAGTGCAGGTCTTGAAGCAGTTCTTGGCCTTTTCTAAGGTAGTTTGAGGAGTAGCACTTTCAGGGGTAACAAACTGAAGGGTACTGGCATCCCGGTAAGTGTGCGGCTCGAGAGTGGAGTGGCTTCAGACTCCTACTAAGGTACTGAAGCTGAGGTGGCCACATTGTTAATGTGTTGCAATGCAATCAAGCATATAGTGCAATGCATTTTGGGATGTGTGTATTGGGCAGTTTCTCAGATGAGAGTGACTGATGAGTGAAAGTTAACCTGGTAAATATTATGGGGTGTACGTGTAAATCAAGGCATTTCTGAAATTACCTCATCCACCAATATGAAGAGAACCTTAGATGTTGAAGTGCCTCTCATGATCACTTTTTAATGATGAAACAACTACTAAGTCACAGAAGTAAGGAAGATATGCAGAAGACCTTATATACCGTCTAGATGGAAAATTTGTTACTCAATGGGATTATTGGCTTTCTACCTTTTGGTAGAATTTCCTATAAGACCATTAGAAAAGTTTTAAGGAGAGCAAGTTATTGAGTCCAAACCAGCTCATTTTCTATTTACCTAATGTTTCCAAACCACTGTCATTTTTTAACTATCATAGTTTATAATGTTTCCCTTTCTCTCTGTGAAGACAATATTAATTAACATTTTTGAAAAATGTTACTTCTTCAAACAGTACATGTTGGCTGCAGCTGCCATACTTCCTTGAAACTGGGACCTTCTATGGTTATGTCCAAGATACGCCAAGCAATGAGGAGACATTACAACAAGAGATGGGGCAAACTGCTTAGTGCTTTTGTTAACAGATCCAAACAGTCTCAAAAGTGCAAAATAGTGGAGTGCAATCCATCCAAAAAATAATGTTATAATCCATAATAAAAAACACTGCTCTTCAGTATAGGTTAAAATATCACAATAAATAAAACAAGGTTAAAATTACTGGTAAAGTCCATGAGCTGTGGTGCTTCCAATCTAAAAGCAACATCTTCTCTGTTGCCACCAACAGGCGCAGACAACCATTAAGCATGGGCTCCAGTCCCCACCACCATCCCAGGCCTTCAGTGGGGTGCCACGCAAAACCTTTCTCCTGTCTCAAATTCTCCAGCCTTCATCTACAAGATGTCCAGAGCATTAGGTCACTCCCGTTCTTGGTGTGCTCAGCATTAGCAACATCTGCCACTTCCAGTGCTGGCCACGTACTTCGTGGAGGACCACATTCCTGATCATCTGCTTCATCTCTTCACGATTCTGCCTTCTGTCTTACTTTCACTTTTGTTTCCTTATAACCTATATTATTTTCTTTCTTTCTTTCTTTCTTTTCTATTCTGTTACCCATGCCCAGACCCCTCTTTATACAATTCATTGTGGCACAGGTGCCGCGATCACAGGCACTGGAGCATTAACAAGAAAATCATCTGCCGCACACATCAACCCATGTCAACACTTCAGAGCCACTCGACCATGCCATCTCATACACCTGAACCCACCGTGAGTGCTCTTTTATTTATTTAAAAATCACTCTCTGCCATGGACGTCATTACACACTGTATCACACTTCTTCCAGTTCTTTTTGTACCCCACCTTCTTACTGCATTCTTACACAAGAAAGGTTTTTGCAGTAACAACTGGTCTCGCATAAATCCTCCCTTTATAATTTTAAAATTTATTCTATCATCTTACTCTTCATTCCCTGTTTGATAAGTTCAGTGTCACACTATGGGACTCAACACCACATCTAGTAACACAGCATGTCAAATTTAATGACTGCAGTTGCTAAATTTTGTTGCCTCTGAGGATGTCAAATTATATGACTGGTAATTGTAGGGGTAACTGATTAAATGATCCCCTCTTGACTTTTTATAATGCTTCTTAATGTCATGTTACAATTACAATAAAATGCAATTTACACCAAGTGCCACATTTGAGTACCGAGAAGAGAAACAGAATAGGTAAGGGTTAGTAGCAAATTATAATTATCATATTACTTATGTTTTAATGTTAATGACTAACAACAGAGATGCAGTCTGTACAATTAATCAGCAGCTCTAGTCAGGGTATGCTAAACTGAAGTAGTGAGTCTTCAGCTGGAATTTGAAAGCTGAGACTGAAGGGGTATCTCTTATAGTAGCAGGCAGACCATTCCATGTTACATGGTGAAAGTGCACCACAGGGTTAAAAGTTTCTAGACACCTGACCATCACACCTATATGAGCTCTTTGGACATTACATTCCAAAACCATGGGCATTAACATGGAGTTGGCCCACTTTACTATAACAGCCTTCACTCTACTGGGAAGGCTTACAACAAGATTTTGGAGCGTGTCATTAGGAATTTGTGGCCATTCAGCCAACAGAGCATTTGTGAAGTCAGGTATTTGTGTTGGATGAGGTGACCAGGCTCACAATTCATCTCAAAGAGTTGAATTCAGGGCTCTGTGCAAACCGCCTGAGTTCCTACATATCTTGAAGGATATGGCTTTATGAACGTGTACACATTCATGCTGGAACAGAAAAGGGTCTTCCTCAAACTGTTACCACAATGTTGGAAGCATACAGTTGTCTAAAATGTTTTTGTATACTGAACCATTACCAGCTTATTTGAATAGTTCTGATTTCAGCAAGCCAACCTAAACAAGGAGAACAAACACTTTATTTTCAGAGTGTGGTACAACCTCTGCTATTGTGGGGAGTCCACGAGCTCCGCCATATGCCACTGATCATATCTCTTTGACTTAGGATTCAATAACTGCACCCATCTCCCATGCTTTTTGACTGATTCCAGGAATTAAGAAACAGAATAAATATGACAAATGAGAGGAGACCATTTCTCCCACCAGGATTGCTTGTTTAGCTCATAGATAAGCTGTCCCTAATATCTCATCCAGATTCTTCTTAAAGGTTGTCAAGTTTTTTGCTTTAACTCCATGTCTCAGTAATTTGGTCCAGATTCCCATGACTCTCTGTGTAAAGAAGAATTTTCCCTTAATTTCCACTGATGTCCTTGAGTATGCGATTCACTCATAAGCTGAAAGAATCTTGCTGTATCTACTTTATCAATACCTTTAAGAATTTTCGAAACATGAATTATGTTTCCATGCAGTTTCCTCTGCTCGAGACTAAGCAGGTTTAATTCTCTGAGTCTGTCACAGTAGGACATGTCCTGAAGTCCTGAAATGCACTTGGCTGCTCTCCTTTGCACAGCTTCAAGTGCTGTTATGTCTTTCTTGTACTGTGGTGACAAGATTTTTGGGTTCCCATATATATATTAAAAGAAGATTTGCTATTTTGTCCTATCTTTTTATATCAGACTCTACTTTTGTTATGACTCTTCTTCCGGTGCTTATTTCAAACACATATACTCAACTGCACCTTCTCAAGAGGTTTAATGGTACCAAGTAAGCAGGGCATCATTTAACTCTCTACTGTAATAATAAAGAAAAAACAGTGAGAAGTTTTATATAATTGATGTCTCAAAAAAGAGAAATAAAATGCGGGCTAAAGTGTTATGTTGCATCTTTTAAGACGGGAGTCTAGAAACGACTACTAAAAATGGTTCCAGTTAAGTCTGTTTCCAGCAGGAAGAGGCAGGTCCAGGTGGATGGACACCGGAAAGTAATGACAGTGATGGAAAAGCCATCAATCTCCAGTCTGCAGAGGGAGAGAAAGAGAAGACATTATCATAGAGTGCCAACCCCTGGAGCAGTGGAGAAGTACCACCCTTAAAATGTCCCCTATGCAGATGCATGTGACATTACCCATGAACCTTATATGGCAAGAGTCTTTATTGATAACTGGCAATGTAAAATCAGTAAGTGTTAAAGGAGCAATTGGCCAGTACAATGAAGACAGCAAACTCCCATTAAGACTAATATGCTATCACACATATGTGCTTGGAAGACGGTTGAGAGGCACAAATAATGTTGTTTCTCAGTTGGACTTGGGGTTGGTGTTGTCATCTGACCCCCTCTCCTTTTGTCCTTCTGCAGTCAAGCAGAAGAACCAGTCAAACACCAACCCTCCCTCTGATGACGTCACCTTACGTCCTTACCTGATGACATCTTCCTTCTCAGAACCCACCTACCGAAGACATCACTTCCTCTTCCAACCACAATGGACCATCCTCTTCCTGTCTCCACCATATAAATGTCTCTGTTTCTCGTCTGTATTCAGTTCTGTGTTGAACTTGGTTGTAACCACGTGTTTTTTTTTTTCTTCTCTTCCTTTTCTCTCCCCCTTCTCTTTCTCTCTCTTCATTTTTCAGTATATGGGGTGTCCATCCACAAACCTTTTTGAGTCTCCTGCTCTCCTTATTACAACAGGCAATTAAAATATAGAAAGCCTGGGGTTTTGTGGACTTTATATTCAATTTGAAAATGCCAATGCATTTTTAGAGTTCATAAATAAATGTGCATATTTTTTTAGACCTTTTTGAAAAGGACCTGTTGTTTAGGGTTGCTTGAGCATGGAGAAGGTGCTATATAAATAACATGTATTATTATTATTAGGGTAGAAATTGCTGCTGTTAATTCCAGTCTGAAGGGAACAAACTGCCTAATAACCTTTTTTTCCAATTCATGAATCTGGACTGTGATTGTTGATGAGGTTTGATTGCCACCCATGTTTTCCTTAGAGATTTCTTCTCCTGTATTGCCTACTCTGGGAGATGTTTCAGGGCTGCCTGCTTTAGGGTATGCTCCAGGGTTCTTCTTAGATTTAACATTTATTTCTGTGCCTGAGGCACCTATCCTAGATTGAGTCCCTGAGTTGGAGCCAAACCAGGCCACATTGCCAAAATTTCCTGCTTTGCCTAATGCCTTCTGATAGCTTATGGAGATAACTGATGTTGTTTTCAATGTAGTCATATCTCTGCTGGCTGGTAGAGTCATCAGATAAGGACAGAAAGAGTTCTTCTATTAAAGGTAATGGTGTGATACATTCATATCTGTGCATTTATTTATATTCATAATGGTTATTCTGTTTTGGCATTGCTGGAAACCTGAAAGGGGGCATTATTAGGCTTGCCTATGGTCTGCACTCCTGACCCCTAAGGATAGGAGTCAGGAGTGTTGTTTGCTCTTAACTCTTCATTTTTTTTATGACTTATGGAAATTGTCAAAGGTAGATGCAAAGTTATTTAATAATCTGGAGATGAAGTTCTTAAGGGGAGAAAATACATAAACAATGTTGTGACACAGGCAGGAAGTCAATATACCAAAAGGGGTGGTCCACCTGTCTGTCTTTTTGTTGAACTGCCCCCAAAGCCCAATGTAAAGGCTGGTCAGATGTGGTTCATTCATTTCCTCTTGGCTTGGGTGAGTTCTTTTTCTGTTAAGTCACTGGATTTATGACTTCTGCCCTGTTCTTATCAAATTCTGCATTGTCACTTTGGTTGCAATTCGGCTGCCTTCAGGCCTATCCGTTTCACCTGAATGTTCTTGTTTTACAAGCAGTTTCTTGGAAAATATATATATTTTTTTTTATTTATAAAGATTTTTTGTCTTCCCGTTTTATACAGACAAATCCCAGCACTGTTGGGGGCATTTGCTTATGTTTTATGACTTTATACTGTAGTTTTGTGGCCAGTGTCCCATTTCAAGGGCCTGTTCTCTACAGAAGCCAGCAGGTTGCTTTGTGATCCAACTGAAGTGAAGTATGGCTCTGCTGGATGCTCCAGTAAGGATCCTGGCTTGCTCCCTAGCTAGTTTGGAGACCTTTGTGAAGATAGTGGAGGAGACCTTCCTGATTCAGGACAGGGTCTTCTCAAACCTTCAATTGAAAATGCTTAACTGGTCAGGTAGAGAGGAATTAATCTGTGGGAGGTGGGCATGCATTTGTAACCAGTAATCACTTGCAAAGAATTTCCATACCAAGGAGCAATCATTGGTGGAGAAATTCTGTTCCAGGTTGACCTCATATCTGCTTTTGGCCTCCTTAGTGGCCTTACATACTTAGCCTCTTTTTAATCAGCCTTAGCCTGACATTTACCAGCTGCATCTTTAGTTCTTCAAAACTTTTTCAAATTTTTATAAATTCATAGTTTGTCGCTGTTATTTGATGATTGTTTTAGTTGGAATGCAGTTTTCTTGATAATTCTATTGTAATTATGTTGTTGGATTTAAGCGCTGCATTTAATACCACTGACCATTCTGTTTTACTACATAGGCTGGAAACTGACATTGGGCTCACTGCCACTGTCCTTACCTGGTTTAGCTCTTATTTATTAAATCTTTACCAGTACATACAGAAATGTGCTGACACACAGAAGTTAAATATGGTGTCCTGCAGGGCTCAGTACTGGGACCTTTATTGTTTTCACTTTACATGTTCCCTTTGGGATTCATCATTAGAAAACAAAACATTAATTTTCACTTGTATACAGATGACACCCAGTTGTACCTTTCTTTATGACCAAATGATGTTTCTCTGATGTCCTTAATTAGATGTGTTAGTGACTTAAAGGAGCTGATGGATGAGAACCACTTCTGTTTGAACACAGATAAAACAAAAATGTAAATTCTTGGGGGCAATGATGCTGATCGCAGCAATATTTTGTCATTATTTAATCACCATTAGTTTAACCGAATCATCCCCCTATCTAGGCATTATGTGCATTATGTGACAAAAAAAATAAAAATTATGCAGAATACTGAGAAATTAATTCATGGTGTTCGTTGGCTGCATAAATCATTCTTTATGCAGCTTTCAGTTAATTCAAAATGCCCGTAAACTCAATGTTTTACAGTTACAAATCTGAGCACAGTTTTCTTGACAAAAACGTACGTAAGAAGTACCTGTGTCTATATCTGCCTTATAAAAGGACAAGTGTCTGTGTGTGTGTGTGTGTGTCTGTGTATCTGTGTGTTCATCCAGTTGCTAGGTTTATAAAAAAATAAATAAAAATAGACAAATCAGGTAGAAGGGTCAAAAAAATCAAAAATGATGATAACACTACCAAATAAGGGTTGTGGCCAGGTGCAAGAATGAAAGACTGATCAAAATTTGGGGCACCAAGCAGGTCATCCAGTTTAATATTAAGGAAAAATAAACAAAAATAATGCTATCTTGTCATGAACACCACAGCTTTTGGGCCAAAAGCAACAGAAATAGATAAGGTCACTTTCAGACAGGAGTCACATCTAGCAATTCGTCCTTGCAACAAATGAGGCCTTCTTCTGGGAATCCAGGATGCTTATGGATGTGGAACTGGAAAGGAAGGAGTCGGGTTCAGACATTGTGCTTCGTTTGAGCTCAAGTTACTTCCCTTAAACTGTGGAAAGATCTATCTACCACTATAGGAGGTGCCCCTTTCAGTCTCAGCATTTAACTCAATATTTCAGTTTATGATACCCTGACTAGAGCTGCTGATAAGCTTCTACATGCTGCATCTCCGTTATTAATTATTAGTACGTAAATATCAGTAATATGATACTTTTAAACTGTTAACTCTCCCCTATTCTGGTTCTCCTCTTGGGATCCTCATCTAGCACTTGGTGTCACTGCTCTACTGCCAAGTTGTTTGCATGGCTACGGAAAAGTCATCTCAGATAAAGGAGAACTGGAATCATTGGGTGGGATGGTCTGATTGGCCGATCCAGCACTGACTATAACGTCCAGCAAGGGGGAAGCAGCTTGTCGCCAAGGTCTCTAGAACTCTGATTGTGTCTGGCTTGTCTGACTCCTTTTGTACAATCTGGCTGTGGTTCTACAATTAGCAGATTGACAGAAATTTTTTCATTTATGTTAATTTATTTTTGATTCTACTTTGTTTTTGATAGACTTCAACAAATTTGTATCCTTACATATGATAGTTCTGCATTTAGTGAGTGGTATCATCTATTTTTGCATTTTGCATTGTGCTATTGTATTATATTTTTGAGGTGGCCATAGCTCTTTTTGAGGAGATTACTTGTATTTTGTTTTGTGTGTTTTATTCACTCTATTTTTTAAAAACATTGCATACCCAACCTTCCTGGAAAGTGGTTTTGTCTATAAATTGCCCTTCCCAAGATTTCTTCCATTTTTTTCCAAAAAGTTTTTTTTTTTTCTTTTTGGGAGTTTTTTTTTTTTTTGTCTTCTTAAAGAGCCAAGGCTGGCGGGCTGTCAAAAACAGGAACTGTTAAAGCCATTGAGATATTCCTTAAGGGATTTTGGAGAATCACTACATAAGAAATAGTTATTGATCTTGTTGTTGTTGATATTAAAGGCTAAATGCAAAAGGGAAGGGGGGAGACCCCAGCACCAATCCTTGGGGAACCCCCATGCTAGTCTGATGCACCCTTGACATTTCTCCAAGCCAGGACACTGAGTAGGATTGTAGACTGTGACAGAGGCATAGCAGAAATCTGGAAAGATGAAGACAAATACTGCAGCTCTAGTCAACTATAACATGTCGACAATGGGGAGTACAGCTGTCTCTGCGGAAAGGCCCTCCTTAAAGTCTGACTATTTATAATCAAGCAGTCTGTTCTGTTGAAGAAAGGAATATGGTTTTAAATAAAATGTTTTTTTCTTCGACCTTTGACACAAAACACTTGCTATAAAGTGTGAGATCTAAGAATTAAAAGCAAAGTTAGTCTATTTTTGGACCTATTAATTGACATAAAGAAAGCTGCTGCAGGCAGTGCAAATGGTTGGCTCAGTTGCGCATACCTTTCCCTTTGAAGAAATAATTAACATAATCAATGTCACAGCATGTTACTAACAAATTACTTTATATTTGTATGTATTTTATTACTGCTGAGACAATAAACCTCCTAACTTACTATTTAACGTTGTTAACTCCATTGGTACAGTTCATAAAAAAAAGTGACCCGCATCTCAAAACTTTCGTTATGCTCTCCACGTGCCAAGGCCAGTAATCGGCCGATTGTATTTCAAATCTCAGAAGGACTTTACACTTCCTATGGCTTTTTTTATGGTTTTCTTACTGTTACTGTCCCATTTGTATAATATGCCAATGTACAGTATTAAAAAAGGTACACTCTAAAAAATAAAGCAAGAGTGCAGCATTTTGGCTAATGAGTCTTTTCATTGTAAGATTTCACATTCTTTCATCTTTATTTTACCAAATAATGAGACCTGATTATCAGGCATAATGGGCACCGTCCTTGTGTTCTTGACCCCAACCAAGAGAAAATAGTTATAAATGTACAACTTGATTTCCGGTGATTAAGTCCCTGAAGATGCAGGTATCCTCTGAAACATTTCAAGTCATAGTAGACAAGGATTTTGTAGGGTAGTGATTCCATTATCTGATGACCCAAGGAAACATGGGAATTTTATCAAACCTTTACATCCATCCATTCATCCATTATCCAACTCGCTATATCCTAACTACAGGGTCACAGGGGGTCTGCTGGAGCCAATCCCAGCCAACACAGGGCGCAAGGCAGGAAACAAACCCCGGGCAGGGCGCCAGCCCAACGCAGCAAACCTTTACACTGACCATCCATTCTGTACAAAATTTTAGCCATTAATTTAAAATCAACCAGAAAACACTTTTTACATTTTCTGGAAAATTTTATTTGAAAATAATTTGAATTGTTGAAGCATCTCAGATTATTTTTTAACACATTTTCCTTTTTTTCCAGTTTGTGCTAGCATTTTGTGGTATAGTTGGTCCTCGGTCTCAGAAAAAGTGGCCCGTTTTAATAAATGAAATGGCCGTCTCATTCTCCGTGGGAGTGCGCTCACACAGCTGCGGGGAGTCGGTGGTGTAATTGGGATGAGACGCACCTGCACGTGAAGATGCAGTCTTTCTCAATTTGCTTCTTTGGCTTTTTCAGTACTGATGAAGACCCACAAAGCCTTATAAGAACAGGCTGGCACGAGTATAAAAAAGGATGGAAAACAGAAAAAGAACAGAGGAAAAAGAAAGGGGGTTAAAGGGTGGAGAGAGAAGGCAGGAGCGAGTGCACCGGTACTGGGGTGTGCAAGCTTAATAGAGAGAGAGAAGGCAGGCAGCCTGGAATTAGGGTCATGGCTGGTGTTCAGGGTTGGTGAAGTGGGTCACTCTGACTGAGTGATTTCCTGGAGCCAGAGGGGCAGTGGTAGTAGAGACTGGCCAGCAGGAGTCGGAGTTTCAAATTGGGAGTCTCTCTAGAGCCATGGACTTGAGCCTGAGTCCGGATTGGGAGCCCTACTGTGGAGCCAGGGACCAGTAGGGACTCGGACTCTTAGTGGACGGCTGGCTGCACTTGCTGATGGGACGTCCCTTCCAGGATAAACAGAGGAGGCATCAGTTTACAAAGAGTCACCGGACATTTAACAGAAGACAGTTTCCTGCCAGTTGTTTTAACCTCGTTTTTATGGATTCTTTATTTATTTGAAAATTTTTAACCTCCACTCGTCACCTGTTTTTATGGATTATTTGTTTTGTGAAGTTTTAGTATTGAACTTTTGGAACACAGTTTGGTTTTTGATATTTGACTTATTTTAATAGAAGCACTTTTCCCCATCACCTCGCTTGATGTGTTTGCCCTCATCTGCTCAGCTCATCCCGGTCATAACTATCGAAGGTGTAACTATATAAGACAGGGGGTGTCGAAAACTCCAGTCCCGGAGAGCTTTAGTGGCTGGAGGTTTTCATTCTAACCCTTTTCCTAGCCAGTGATCAGTTTTCACTGCTAATTAACTCCTTTTACCTTCATTTCAATAGCCTTGTTTTTAAGGATTCAGTGCTCTGAATGAATTTCTTTCTTCATTAAATGACAGCCAAACAGAAATGAGATGTGAAATGAGCCAACAGATAACCAACTAAACTGGGATGTCAAACTCCTACCAATTTCACTCCAACCAGTTTCTTAATGAGAAGCCGATTCTTGCTGTTAATTAAACCCGTTATTTAATTCCACAGCTTGTTGTTGTTCTCATTCTGCCACAGCAGACATTTTCAAAATTGTTGATTTTTCTGTTTTTTTCTAAGAACACCGTCAAAATGTTTTGGTGATCAACCTTACTGAGGCCTTCACCTCTCTTTATTTTCAGATATTGTGTGATTGGGAATACATGAGCTGGTCATGTGGCGGCTTGTTTTGTGTCTCATTCTTGTTTGGCTGCTAATTAAGGAAAAAGAGACAACAAAGGGGCTTGAGTCAAGTTAATTCTAAGATAATAAAAGTTAATTAGCAGCAAAAAATAGTCACTAATGAAGAAGATAGTTAGAATTGAAAACCTGCAGCCACTGTGGCCCTCCTGGAACGGAGTTCGACACCCGTAATCTCAGAGGTTCCCAAAATGGAAGAGGGAGCCTGGAACTAACCCAGACCGTCACACATTGTGGCTGAATATATAAAGATTCATACTGTGCAATCAGAAAGTTTTCCAACCCCTTCACTTTCTGCAAACCTTTTTGTGTTGCAAAATTAATTTTAAATGGATGAATTTGCCATCTTTTCATTCATATAAACCTTCAGGTCCTTTGCCGTAGACCTCCAAATTGTGCTTGAGATGTCTCCGGAACTTGATTGGAGTCCAACTGTGGCCAACTGAATTGATTGGACATCATTTAGAAAGGCACATACCTGTGTATAGAAGTTTCCACAATTCACAGTGCATAACCAAGCAATGAAGTCTAAGGACCTTTCTACAGACCTCCACGATGAAATTGTGGTGAAGCAGAGATCAATCAGAACAAGGGGATAATACCATTTCTACAATGTTGAGTGTTCCCAGGAGCATAGTGGCCTCAATAATTGTGAACTAGAAGACATTTATAACCACTACAACAACAACATGTATTTATATAGCACATTTTCATACAAAAAAGTAGCTCAAAGTACTTTACATAATGAAGAGAAATAAAAGACAAAATAAAAAATTAAAATAAGACATTAGTTAACATAGAAAAAGAGTAAGGTCCGATGGCCAGGGAAGACAGAAAAAACAAAAAAAAAAACTCCAGACGGCTGGAGAAAAAAAAATAAAATCTGCAGGGGTTCCAGGCCAAGAGACCGCCCAGTCCCCTCTGGGCAATCTACCTAACATAAATGAAATAGTCCTCTTTGTATTTATGGTTCTCATGGAAGGACTTGATGATGATGGTCATGCAGACCTCTGGCTTTTAATCCATCACTGTTGGAACATCACGGTGCTTTGAGTAGATGGTGGTGGCTCAAGCCACCACCAAAAAGACACCGGAAAAAGAAACAGAAGAGAGAGTAGGGGTTAGTACAGATTTTAGAGCCACCATGAATAGTTATTATAATGAATTGGATATACAGAGTATCAGGATTAAATTACAGTGAAGTTATGAGAAGGCCATGTTAAAATAATGTGTTTTCAGCAGTGTTTTAAAGTGCTCCACTGTATTAGCCTGGCGAATTCCTATTGGCAGGCTATTCCAGATTTTAGGTACATAACAGCAGAAGGCCGCCTCACCACTTCTTTTAAGTTTTGCTCTTGGATTTCTAAGGAGACAATCATTTGAGGATCTGAGGTTACGATTTGGAATATAGGGTGTCAGACATTCCGATATATAAGATGGGGTGAGATTATTTAAGGCTTTATAAACCATAAGCAGAATTTGAAAGTCAATCCTGAATGACACAGGTAAGCAGTGTAGTGACATCAAAACTGGAGAAATGTGCTCGGATTTTCTTTTCCTGGTTAGGATTCTAGCAGCTGCATTCTGCACTTGTTGCAAACGATTTATGTCTTTTTTTGGGTAGTCCTGAGAGGAGTGCGTTACAGTAATCTAGTCGACTGAAAACAAACGCGTGAACTAATTTCTCAGCATCTTTCAGTGATATAAGAGGTCTAACTTTAGCTATGTTCCTTAAGTAAAAAAATGCTGTCCTAGTGATCTGATTAATATGCGAAGGAAACACTAGGAGACTTTCTAGAGTTGGTTTTATAGCCAAGCCGAGTAACCAGGTAAGAAGCTACAGATCGCCACCACAGAAGAACCGGAAAAGACAGAAGAGACCTGATGAAATGTGCTCTGATTTTCTTTTTCTAGTTAAGATTCTGGCTGTTATATTCTGCATTTATTGCAACTAATTGATGTCTTTCTTAGGTAGTCCTGTTAGGAGAGCATTACAGTAATCTAGTCGACTGAAAATAAAAATTTTAGAAGTAATTTTTCAGATCCTTGAAGAAAACCTAAACCAAACTGGGATGATGGTTCACCTTTCAGCATGACAATGAACCAAAGCCTACAGTCAGGAGTGGATTAAGGACTAGTCTTTGAGTGCCCTTGCGCGGCCCAGCTAAAGTTCAGACTTAAACCTTATAGAACATCTGCAGAGAGACCTGAAGATGAAAATGTACAGACGCTTCCCATCCAGTCTAATGGAGTTTAAGAGGATCTGCCAGAAAGAATGAGATAAACTGCCCAAATCCAGGGGTGCCAAGCTTGTACAGACATACCAAGAAGACTGGTAATTGCTGCCAATGAGTCTTCTACAAAACACTGAATTAATGTTCAAAATACTCACATACTGTAACTGCGCTGGGCTGGTGCCCTGTTTCCTGCCTTGCGCCCTGTGTTGGCTGGGATTGGCTCCAGCAGACCCCCGTGACCCTGTAGTTAGGATATAGAGGGTTGGATAATGGATGGATGGATACTCACATAAATAAGAAATTATTTTTAGAATTTTAATAAATTGGAAAAACTTCTCTGAAAATGTGTTTTGAGGAATATGATGCATGCATACACCAAAATTAATGGTGACACTGTTCACACATCATTTTCTGCAGAGACACATCTGATTAGTAAAATGAATTTATGGAGGCCAGTGATTAAGATAGAAATATTTGAACTTTCAGGTCTGACGCTTTTTCTTTTTTTTCAGAAATTTGGCAGAATTGGGAAACAAACTATTCTACTCAAAAGTATATTTGATTTATTATTATTTGGCTTTGCCTAGAATGCTAATGCTTGCTGGTTTATCAACAAATACTGTCGGTGCAGACATTTTCATGATGTCTGTCACATGCATCATCAGCATCATATAGTTACCGAAACTAACTCTTATTCAGGTTTTTTTTCCCCTCAGTTGCTATTATGTTCTGTAATTAAAGGAGAGGAAGTCAGAAAAAAAGAGTCATGTTTATTTAATTAGAATCAGTCAACTGCAGAAAACAGTGAAATAAGAATCAAGTACCCTTTGAAGACTGATGCTCCCAGTTAACTTAGACTAATGTCGGTTTATAAAAAAAAAAGAATAATAATAATAAAGTGAGTTAGAGGATTATTGTGCAAATAAAATCAGAAGAAAAGACAGAGACATACAGTAGTTGAAATAATGCAAGAAGTGAAATCTGTGAGATCACAAAATGGAAGCAGTTACCAAAGAACGAGACCAAAATTAGAAGTCAGGGGCAAAACAAAGTTGAAAGGAGAAGCACAAGCTCTGGACCTTCATCTGTGACATCCTCGTACAAGCCATTCCTCCTATACATTGTGAGACAGCTCCAGTAGCAGTAGAAATCACAGTGCTACCAGCTTAAAACAGGAATCTACACTAATAAAAGGCAAAGCCCTCACTCACTCACTCACTCACTCACTGAGTCATCACTAATTCTCCAACTTCCCGTGTAGGTGGAAGGCTGAAATTTGGCAGGCTCATTCCTTACAGCTTACTTACAAAAGTTAGGCAGGTTTCATTTCGAAATTCTACGCGTAACGGTCATAACTGGAACCTACTTATGTACATATATACGGCCATAGCCTGCAGCTCGGTCGTCGTGTGAGGTGGAGTTGCGTCCCTCATTGTCACGCCTCCCACGTACTTGAGTGCCTGCTCATATAAGGCCATCCATCGGCAGCAAACCAATAGACACGCTGCCACTAAATATTCACGGGTGAAGGACTGTGCTTATGCAAACGAAGATGAGATATTCAGGGATAGACTAGTGTTTGGCACAAACTCAGTGAAAGTGCGAGAGAAACTTTTAAGTGCCGGGGACTTAGCTAACATTAAATAAAGCCGTGGACTTCGCAAGATCGCACGAGATAGCACAAGCACAGGTGAGAACCTTCGATGCATGTACTCCGAGCGGCTCACGTGAACTGACTGTGAACGCAGTACACAGAGAACAAGGAAGAGCTCCAAAGAGCGCTGAACAAAAAATGCATTACACAATTTAGAAGGCAGCAAAAGAATATGAAGAGAGTGACGCATACACGCATAATCATAAGTGCAGCTACTGCGGAAACAAAGCACGGTGTAAACCTTAAGTTTAAATTAAGTTCATAGACAGGCTGCCGCTGGCGTTTGTCCATGCCTATGACGGATACAATATTCGCGAGATACAAGTTTAATGACAAGACGCAGGGTATAAACGAGACTTTTGATCACTTTGTAACAAAGTTAAAATTGCTGTAATGGGTTTAAAATTGCTGGTGAAGGACTGTGCTTATGTAAACGAATAGGAAAGCAGGGTGTAAAGCTTAACTTTAAATTAGGTTCATAGACACACTGCTGCTGGCGTTTGTCATGCCTAAGACGAATACGATATTCGCGAGATACAAGTTTAATGAGAGGATGCTGGCACAAACTCAGCAAAAGTGCGAGAGAAACTTTTAAGTGCTGGGTCTCAGCTAACATTAAATAAAGCCGTGGATATCACAACATCACACGAGATAGCACAAGCACAGCTGAGTACTCCGAGCGGCTCACGTGAACTGACTGTGAACGCAGTACGCAGACAAAAAGCAACAGCTCCAAATAGCGCTGCACAAAAAACGCATTACACAATTGAGAAGGCAGTAAAAGAATATGAAGTGAGTGATGCATACAAGCATATTCATAAATGCAGCTACTGCGGAATATATATACGTATGTGTGTGTGTATATATATGTATGTATGCATGTATGTATATATATATATATATATATATATATGTACAGTATGTATGTATGTGTGTATATATATACAGTAATCCCTCGCTATATCGCGCTTCGACTTTCGCGGCTTCACTCTATCGCGGATTTTATATGAAAGCATAACTAAATATATAACGCGGATTTTTCGCTGCTTCGCGGGTTCTGCGGACAATGTGTCTTTTTACTTCCTGTATATGCTTCCTCAGTTGGTTTGCCCAGTTGATTTCATACAAAGGACGCTATTGGCGGATGGCTGAGAAGCTAACCAATCAGAGCACGCAGTTAAGTTCTCCTGACTGAGAAGCTAACCAATCAGAGCACGCAGGAGCTATGCAGTGTTAACCAGGAAGTCTCATCTCGCTCATTCAGCATCAACGTGCTTCGCTGTGTAAAGAGTTGTGCTCTTTAGTGTTTATCTTTGTGCATAGTCAAGCCCTTCATTATGGCTCCAAAACAATCTGCTACTGCTTCAGGGGCCGTGCCCAAGCGTAAGAAGAAGATGTTAACGATTGCCGAAAAGGTAAACGTTTTGGATTTGTTGAAGGCTACGATTCTTTTTATTTAAAAAGTAGGAAAGGAATATAAGATCTACGGCTGCAGTGTCCTTTTAACCAGGGTGCAAAACGAGTTGTAAGTGGATGTAATAAGGCAGTAGTCTGGATGGAATCTGCTTTAGGGATTT
>JANRMT010062820.1:20154752-20195882 GCA_026402145.1 Polypterus bichir lapradei
ACTGTCTTTCTCAGTTCCCTACAGACTTTTCCCGGGAAATCCTGCAAGGTTCCAGCGCCTCAGAAGACGTCACTTCCGAAGCCGGCCCCTTTGCTGATGTCACTTCTGGTTCCAGCCATTTTGATTGACATCATTTCCTCTACGGCCCTTTAAAGCCTCCATCTTGGGCTATTGTAACCAATTCAGTTTTGGACTCTGTGATATGCACATCGTACTTCTGATTTAAAACCCTTTTGCAGCTGGGAAAAACAATATATGGGTGGCTGTCCCAAACCTTTATGATGTCTTGGACTCTTAATTGTTACTATATATATATATATATATCGTGGTGGCATGGTGATTAACCCTTTTGGTTACTGGTACAAATATTGTATGGGTCACTGTCTCTGTACTGGTTACACACTGGTTCTTTTCTACAAGGATTTTCTTCTCATATAAATGGCATGTCACCGAGCTACAGCTCGGGAGCTCATTTCCTCTTTCATATATTTCTACATAAGTTACGCTTCTTGCATTTTTTACTTTAAATTAAATGAGCACGTTACTTTGGATTATGTTCGTGGTCAGTACATTGTGTCAGATCTAGATGCTGGTGTCCAACAAAATTGTGTTCTTGCCCCTGTAATTTTCAACATGTTCCTCAGTGCTGTTGTAACTGACTGGAATAATAATAATGTTATGTGTGTCTAGGTCACTCTTATAGATCATCTAACCTAAACACAGTTAAAACAACTGTAGCTGAGTTTGTCCCAAATTACCAAAGTTCTTCAGCTTTTAGTTTCTTTCATAGGGCTGTTCTGGCAATAGTGTGACACCTTTTCAAATAATTCCACAGACCAAATATCTTCGTTTCAAGCTTTTAAGTAAAATTTCAAATTCAACAGTCTACACAAAACAATCCACATAAAAATAGAGAAATAAATTGATATTAAAGAACAGTAAGAGCAAGTTTGGTCATATAGTTGTACTTTCAAATGTTCATATCAAAACCTTCAGAAAACTGTATGCCAGTTTTGTAACTTATCTAACAGTCCATGCTAGCAATAAGACTATTTCCTAACTGACTTCATTAACACTCTGTATACAGATATAGCTAAGAAAGTTCTATTTCAGATTAACTTATAGGGAGTAAAAAACTATAACATATTCTAAGTAACTATAAGAAAATTATATTCTATTATTGAAATTAAGCAATTCTGACATTAATATTAAATATTTTAAGACTGGCTCTTACAACAGCACAATAAATTATATTACACCAGACAATATGATATCCACCAAGAAGGTAAAAGTAGATTAGAGTCTAATAATATCAGGAGTGAAAACCTTTTAAAAAGAATGCACACAGTCCACACTCTAAAATTCCATTAAAACATAATAGTGGAGATACAGCTTTTGGTGTCGCAAAGTCCAAGTTGCACACTGTGTTACCACAATGATTAGTCTTCCAACTGTCCTACTGAAACACTTTGTTCAACAAATGCTCGTTTCCCAACAGAAGTCTTGCTAACTTGTCGAATCCCTGTCAGCGTCTCTCTCTTGTAGAATGAGTATTTTTTTTCATTTCTGGGTCCCTCATGTTGCTACGATGACCTAGGCACACCTTACTTTTTCTCCGCCAGCTTTGCTCATTTCTTATTCTTGTCGTTTTTTGTAACTCCACCCATCCACCTCAACATTCTCATTTCCGCCACTCCTGCACTCCCTTTACTGCCCACATTTCAGGTCCATACATCATTGCTGGTCTTACCACTGTCTTAAAAGCCCAACCTTTAACCTTTGCCTTAATTCTTCGATACTCCGAAACAATACTCCTGATACTTTCTTCCAGTTGTTCCATCCACACTGCAAGCTATGTGTTAGCTTTGCATCTAACTGTCCGTCTTGAGATACCACCGATCCTGGATATTTAAATTTTTTCCGGTTCTTTTCAGTAGCTCTCCCTGCAGGCTAACTTCTGATCACCATTAAACCTCATATATTCTGCCTTCTTCTTTGTGTTTCTTTGTTCAATCCTCCAACATACAAAGCCCTTCTCCATTCTTCCAACTTTGTCTCCACTTCCAACACTGATGCTGCACAACACAATGTCATCAATAAAAAGCCTGCAATCCTCAACACATTCATAACCAGATCAAAGAGGTAAGGACTTCAAGAAGATCCCTGGCACACACCTCCTCTAACTGGGGTCTTGGCTGTTACCCCAACACTGCTTTTAATCTGAGTCCTCACTGCCTCATACATATCCTGGGCAATCCTCACACAGTTTCTGGTCCTCCTTTCTCTCTCATGCACCTCCAGACCTCTTGATGTGGCACTCCATCAAACACATTCTCCAAATCAATAAACAACATCTGCAAACCTTTCTGTTTATTTGGATGCTTCTCAATTAACTATGTGAATATAAAGACTGCAACAAATGTTCGGCTCCCTGGCATTAAACCAAGCTTCTTCTCCCCTATGGTGGTCTCTTCCTTAAGCCTTCTCTCTAGAACCCTTCCACAAAGTTCCATTGTGTGTGACATCATCATTATTTCTCTAGTTTGTATCATCTTAAATATCTCCAGTCTCCTCATAAATGGATACATTCCCACTGCCCCCCCTCTCCTCTGGAATTTTCTCCTGTTCATAGATCTTTAGCATTTGATCCCAGAACACATCTTCTCCCTGTCCTCCTAATTTCGACTGGTCCTGTTGCCTTTCTATTTTTCCTTCTTTTTAGTGCCTCGTTTACTTCCTCCCTCCTTATTTTTAGTACTAGCCCTTCATTTGGGACTTCATCCCCAACTACTCCCCTTGGAGTTTCTTTATTCAACAGCTTTTCAGAGCACCTCTTCCATCTATTGTTTGCTAAGGATTGCCTTTTAGCTAAATCATATTTTGACCTTTTGAGTATTTTGTTATATTTTTTAGATTTCTTCCAATAAATGAATCCATCCATTATCCAACCCGCTATATCCTAACTACAGGGTCACAGGGGTCTGCTGGAGCCAATCCCAGCCAGCATAGGGCACAAGGCAGGAAACAAACCACACCAGGGACAATTTAGAATCGTCAATGCACCTAACCTGCATGTCTTTGGACTGTGGGAGGAAACCCACGCAGACACGGGGAGAACATGCAAACACCACGCAGGGAGGACCCGGGAAGTGAACCCAGGTCTTCTTACTGCGAGCCAGCAGCGCTACCCACTGCACCACCATGCCACCCCTCTTCCAATAAATATTTTCCTTGATAAAGATTATTTGTAAGACTTGTCTCTACTACTCAGTGTTGTCACTCTGATAAGAAGGTTTTGTATATTCTGGGACTTTTATGGCCTTTTTTGAATAGCCTCCATTTTGGGAGCCAGTGTTTGAAGCAGGCTGACACGGCAGGGGTGCCCTCAGCCCCAAAGAAGGCACCCGGAGACTTCAGAACAGACAGTAGAATTAAGCTTTATTGTATGGCCTGCATACAGACTCACTTAAGATGGAACAATGAGCAAACAACTAAAAGCAACTCTTACATGTATTACAATTCTTATCATTATTCGTTTTCATCTGACTCCACAATATTTCACTGCTCAAATTCTGCCCCTAATTATTCTACCATTATCTCTCTGCTGGGTGGGTGTTGAACTCTTCACTGTCCATCATATCTTTCTGATAAGCCTACCTGCACGCCCCTCTTTCCCAGAGCTGGACAGTTATTTACAACCCAAGAGTTCTCCTCTACATTCCCCTCATTATCAAAGGGCCCATCTCTTCTCAACTCTGCTGCACGTCCACACATTAACTTGAGAGATAATGGTGGTCTGTGTCTTATACAGGGTAATAAAAATATATAGGCATAAGCTTTTTAATTCCTACATCTTAATACTTAATAAAAATATAGTGTATTCTTTTCTTATGTGGTTATAATACTTTTCTAATACAAAGAAATTACCAATTTTAAGAATATAATATTCTATACCAGCTAGGCTGGAAGCCTGCAGGTAGTTGTCAGGGACAAACTGGCCCAGAAGTGAGCTCCTAGCCTGCTTGATAGTCATTTTGGAAATATTCGCCAGCAACAACAGCATTTATTTACATAGCACATTTTCATACAAAAAGTAGCTCAAAGTGCAAACTGCCAAGGCTATGTCTTCAGTTCCCAATAGCGAGTTCTGTCATCCAGTATGGCATCAAACAGGTACAGGAGGTATTATTCAGAGAAAGAACAGGGAGTTAGGAAAGAAGGCACCACAATGCAACAGGGGCATACCTGTTGATATGAATTATATCTGCCCCACATGCAACAAATCCTTTGGGTTACACATTGGCTTATACAACCACAAGTATTGGCACAACCACCGGGTTCTAAAATGAGAATGGGAGCAACATCATCATCGTTGGCATTGGACTGCAATAAGCTGCTATTTTGAACTTTTAAATTCCTAGCAACTGAGTCCTCATGACAGTAAAATTAATCGAACTTGTAACCACAAGGGGGTGCCATTGATCCCCAAACCACAGACACAGTAATACCCAATGCGATACTGGGTTTACATAAAAGAACCCCTCCAATAATCACCTGTCAATAAATCAATGAGAAATACACAATGCAGTCATGTTCTTCCTCCTTCCTTCCTCCAAGACTGTTTCCCGACTCTGACTCCCCCTGTTGAGGCAATGGGCTTCTTTTCAAAAGCAAAATCTGGGACTACTTCCAGTGTAATGACATTGCCTGACAGGAACACTTCTGGGCCACATGGAAACCAGTATTGTCCTCCCCTGACAGCGGCCTCTAGTGGTACCCAAGGACCCTGACATGGCTGTATTTCTGCACTCCAATTCCCATGCAACTTTGTAGGTGTCCTAATTGGGATCAGCTTCAAGGAACACTGCCACCTTCCATCTGGGGGTATAAACTGTTTCCAGAATCCACGTTCAGCCAGTCCATTCATTACAGTTCCATACCATATGGGATGAAGATTGTAGCGCGCTCTGGCCAGGTTGTGGCTCTAATTCTGTGGGCCTTCCATTATGGCGTCCAGTCTGTCTCTATCCGGCCTGTCCTCCATGGCATTTACAAACTCTTTATTTTTTGTTGTGTGTGTGTTTTTTTTTAATAAGATTAAATAAAAAGCACACTCTGACATTGCTGATTTTAGCTTCTTACCAAATGAACAGCATGTGCAATGAATTTTCCTTTTAAACAAAAGCATTGAAGGTGTCTCACACTCTCTGAAATGCAAACTTTGGTATTACAATAACAATTCAAGTTCTTGCAACTTATCTTACTTACCAGGCTCCTGCGTAATCAACTTGCCAGAGTCTGCTTTATTTATGATCCGAAAAAGATGAAAAGAAAAATATCACTGATTCAAACTTCTGCATTCTCCAGATGACCTGTGATTTTCATTTCAAACAAAAAAAAAAGCTTGTCAGAAACCGCAGTCAATTTACCACTCGACAGATTAGTTGCTTAATGTTCTTTTTATGATGTTGTGAAAAAGCTGGCATATCACTGAAAGATCCTTTTTTTTCCCTCTGAATGCAAAATTGTATTAAATTTCTTTTAAATTATTTTTAGCATGACACCATGCATGGTGGAATTTCAGTTACCTAGCAGGATTCAGGAACAATGCTGGATTCAGCCTTGAAGGAAATGCCTGTCCAAATTAAAATATAGTCAAGGACGCACTTACACTCTCTGATAATGGGCCAATTTAGAGATTCCACTCAACCATACATGTCGGTGGAAAGTAAAGTTCTAAGAAGCAGTTACATGGAAAAGGGGAGAATGTGCAGATGCCACTCAAGCAGTGACAACACCAGCACTTGACCATTCAGTGTCCTTCAGAAAGTATTCAGACTTCTTCAATTTTTTCACATTTTGTTGTTTTGCTCATATGCATAGAGGGCAGTTTAAGGGCTCTGGGGATGGAAAATTCTCTGCCATTCCAGGTGTTGGCGCTGTGTGGTATAATGCTTTATTTGAGCCCAGGACGGTGTGGAGTACTATTGTGTCTAAGGTGTGGGGCTCAGTGGTGTCCCCTTGTGGTCACAAAAGAAAAATAGAAAAAAGCTACCTTAAATGCTGCTGCTCGTTTTCAGAGGTTTCAATGCATTCGCCATAAAGGAAGACCACAGCCACCTTATTCTTTTTTTTTTTTTGGTCCAGTCTTCATTTTCTACACTCTTGTGTGATGGATATGAACTGTCTCCATTCTTTTATCAGGAAAGCAACATTTATCAAGAAGAAATCACTTGCACCATTTTAGCTTTCTTCCTTCTACTGAGAAGATTTATTCCGGCTAGCTCTAATGAGAAAGGTTTTTTACTTTTCACCTTATTGATTTAAAGCTATGAGATGTTTGCCTGAAGGAGAGTTAACTAGTCCTGTTTTTCATTATAAACAAGGAAAAAACAAACATTGGATATATATAAAGGGGACTAATGAGAAGTCAAGCAAAATAACACCTTTTATAGTCTAACTCAGTGCTTCCCAAACTCGGTCCAGGGGAACCCCTGTGGCTGCAGGTTTTTGTTCCAACCAGCTTCTGTTTTTAATTGAACTCCCGGGCTAATTAAGTTAACTGATATTTCCCAAGTTCTGCGTTTAGGGAACAATATAGAAATTAGAAAACTATGTTTACTAAAAAAAAATACATTAAAATGTACCAAGCAGTTATATAGGAATAATGTATTTTTTTCTTTTTAACAGTATTTCCATCTTGATTTTCATCCTACTTTTCAAGGTATTCTAATTGTTTAATTAATCCATTATTTACTATTTAGTGGGCCTGACTGTAAAGTAGTTGCAGCCTTTGATTATTCCGTGTTGTTAGCCTGTGTGTCTGATCTGCTCGATTTAAATCATCATTAATAGGATACAACAAAGGGGGAAAAACTGCACAGAGAAGGGCAAAGTACAGTGGAACCTCGGATCATGAACGTCTCAGACCACGTACAAATCGGGTTACGACCAAAAAGTTTGCCAATCTTTTGCATCTGTTCACAACCACACACTCAGGTGACGAACAAGCCAGTTTCCCTTCCGATTTGTATGCGCCAATGATTTCCGTATGTGTTCAGTCTCTCCCTGTGCATTCACTGTGCAGTGAGCGAGCGAGCGAGAGAGAGAGCGCAAGAGAGCGAGCGAGAGAGAGAGAGAGAGAGTGAGAGAGAGAAAGAGAGAGCAAGCGAGCGAGCAAGTGAGAGAGAGAGTGAGCGCGAGAAGGCAGTTATAGAATGCAATGGGCTTGCTTTTAAAGAGACTGCAAGGTTAGTTTTCTCGGTTCAAGGTTTACTCAGTGTTATTCAATGTTTTTACATTTTTTTATTATTACACTGTGCATTCTATGATATAATGAACTATTTTTGTGCTTAAAAATCTTTAAAAATGATATTTACATACAGCTCGTACGGCACAGAACGGATTAATTGTATTTACATACAATCCTATGGTGGAAATTATTTCGGGTCACGACCAAATCGGGTTGCGACCAGAGTTTTGGGATGAATTACGGTCGTGACCCGAGGTTCCACTGTATAATGAAATCAACAAAAGAGAGTTAAGCATTTAAATCTATAGCAAAAGCAGAAATATTTATAAATGTCTTATGAATGTAAAAATCATGCTGCTGTGCTTTTCTGAATGTCGAATAAAAGAAAAAAAAAATACCAGCTAATTAAATGAGCTCAGTGTTATCAGGTGTTGTCACTGATTAGGAATGTGGTTGGAACAAAAACCTGCAGCCACCGGGGTTCCCCAGGACTGAGTTTGGGAAACAATGGAACTGAACCGATTATAATATTCAAGTTTTCAAGGTAACTAAGTGTGGTGTATTAAGATTGTATGTTTGTGTTTTTTGGTATTTTGGAGTTGTCGTAGTTGGAAGCTAAAAAGTAACAAAAAGGTGTTTGGGGGCATGGCTCAATAAAGAAGTAAGTAGAGAACATAAGTTTCTCCACTCAGTTTTGCAAACTGGCGGCACCCAGCGTCAAAACAGTGCTACAACAACTGATCGGAAAGAGAATTATCGGCATACAGCATCAAGCACATGCTACCTCAGCCATGCTGTCTGTTTGAACTGCTCTCATACGACAAACGCTTCAGAACCTTTTCTGTACGGACCTCGTGGCTCAGAAACAGTTTCATCCCAAGAACTATAAACACAATCAATCAGTCCATCAAGTGCTCCTTGTAGAACTGCTTGTACTTATTAAGTAAAATTAACTCTCTGTAAACTTGCAATACAGTTATAATATTGCACAACCTGAGCCAATTTATAAAGCACGTATTTACATATGATGACAATATCATTTTTAAGATAAAATGCAGCAAAATATGTTTATTATATTATACAGATAAAACTTTAACTTCATTTAAATAATCTACATTGTTATTAATTAAACATGTGAGGACACGGTGTCGCAGAGCTAGCTAGTTCAGGGATTGTTCTTGCCTCGAGCTGTGTTCTTGCTGGGGCTGGCACCGACACTAGAAGGATAGATGGACAGAATAATTAAACATGTACAACGAAGACATTTCAATGTTCCTTAAATGTTTTGAAGACTCGGTGTTCTCAGCTTACAGATGGCTTAACGTCTATTACAGAGCTGATTGTGTGGTGATTGGTTACTTGGAGAAAGAAAAGGAAGGACAGTTATTGGAGGTTAGTACGTTTGAAAGAGACAGTACTGCTGCAATAAATTATTTCATCAAAGGTCGCGCACAGTGCAGCAAGCATCTTGCGGGAGGCATGAACAATCTCTGGATGGGTCGCTGGCTCGTCACTATAACTGCGCCACCGTGTTCCCATGTTTAATAACATGCTTTAACTCCTATCATCATGAAAATGATATCACTTATGCATCTCAGTATTTTAATTATTCAGAGAGCTGTAATATCACAAATCTAATAGATTCTGTGTCTTGTCGGACGAAGAGAAAGCCCAGAAGTATGTAGTGATTCACACACATAGAGCACATAGAAAACCATATACAAAACAAAGCATTTAGCGTGCTACTTTAGTTACGATGGGATTTGAGAAACTAGTAAACGATTTTAAGATGAAGTTTATGATGTTCTACTTTAATGACAAAATAAACTACGTGATTAAAGTGGAAATTTCGAGATTGAAGTTGACAATTACAGCTTTTTTTCCACTGTGTCCCTATTTTTTTTTTTCTTTTCTCTGTACCCTAATAAGCTTTCATATGACACTCAGACGGTGGGCTACGACTCGCCTTTTCATGGCGACTTTGATATCTTTTTATTTAGGGCACTGTGGAACTTTGTGAACGTGAGCTTTCGAGTTCCTCCGACACGCTATGTCACTCGATCAGCTTCCTTTTGTTGTTTATACCACTGTTTAAACCAACAAATAGTACTTTTTTCCTTGCCTCCACTTGATATTCGCTGAAATTCTTCTAATTTCCCCCATGCTTTTGCCATTGTCTTTTCACAGAACGCTGAGCTTAAGGGCTATTTATATTGATTTGCATATTCAAAGAGGCATAATTCTGAGAGGAGTTGGGGAGTGGCAGCAGGCGTGTGCATGTGCGTTACTTTTTACGCTGACTGGGATTTATGTAGTGGAAGAGCATGGAAGATGGCGCACACACAGATTTATGCATCTGAATTTTTTTTTGCGTACGCACACTTCCGCTTTTGTCCGTACGCCATGTTTTAGTGTGAATTCTACGCACGGTGTTATGCATAAGGACCCTGGAGACTTTGGGCAACTGGCTGCCTTCCACCTCCTGGGTTTTCTATAGTGGAGCCTGTGCTGGCTGTCCAATCTGATGAGAGAATTTTTCCACCCTGTTATTCCAATGATCCTTTATCTGAGATGGCTTTCCATGTTCAGGAGAACAGCCTAGCAGTACAGTACTGACACCATGAGCCACATCCACATACCAAGAAAAGAAACAGAATAGTGGAGGGTTAGTAACACTTTATAAATATGCAGTATGCACAGCTAATCAGCAGCTCTAGTCAGGGTATGCCAGACTACCATTGTGAGACCTCAGCCTGGATTTAAAAGCCGAGATTGAAGGGGCATCTGTTAGAGTAGCAGGCAGACTATCCCATGGCTTTGGGGCTATGTAACTAAAAGCTTGACTTCAAACTTCAAATTCTTGGTTTGTAGTACTGATAAGTTTAGAAAAGTAACCAGGGTTTCTGCCAGTTATAAGGAGGATCTTGAAATCTTTTCTAAGCTTAACTGGGAGCCATATGTAAGAACTTGAGAACTGGAGTTATGAGTTTATATTTTCTGGTTATTGTAATAATTCCTGCAGCAGTATTTTGAATTACAGTATTTTTCAGACCATAAGGCGCAACGGATTAAAAAGCACAATATCAATGAATGGGTCTACTTTCATACATAAGGCGCATCAGATTATAAAGTGCATTCAGCGAAACAAAACAGTCAGATAAGTCAAACTGTATTCAACTCATTCACAATAACTCTAAATATTGTTCAGTTGTAACATAAAATACAAAACAATACACTCACTTTTTCAGTTCATTCCTCTTCCACAAATCCATCAAATTCTTCATCCTCAGTGTCTGGGGTAAACAGTTGGGTGATTTCAGCGTCAAGCATGCCCGGATCTCTCTCGTCATTATCCGAGTCAGTCTCATTGCTGTTACTTAGCTGTTTAGTGATGATTCCACTCTTTGTGAAAGCTCGGACGATACTTGAGACTGATACCTTAGCCCAGGCATCCACGATCCATTGGCAGATAGTGGCGTAACTCGCCTAGCGTTGCCTTCCTGTCTTGGTGAATGTGTGTTTGCCTTCCATCATCCAATGCTCCCACGCAGCTCGCAATTTTACTTTGAACGACCTGTTGACACCGATATCTAACGGTTGGAGTTCTTTGGTTAATCCACCCGGAATGATGGCAAGCTCCGAATTAGTTTGCTTCACTTGGATTTTGACAGTATCGGTGAGATGGGCGCGCATGGTGTCGCAGAGCAATAGAGACGGAGATTTGTGGAAAAAGCCATCCAGTCTCCTGACGTAAACTTCTCTCAGCCACTCACTCATCTTCTCCTCGTCCATCCAGCCCTTTGGGTTAGCTTTGATGATGACACTGGCTGGAAACTTTTCTTTTGGCAAAGTCTTCCTCTTGAAAATAACCATGGGTGGTATTTTCTGGCCATTAGCCTGGCAACCGAGAACTACAGTGAAGGATGACTTCTCGTTCCCTGTGGTGCATATAGATACCATACTGGTTCCTGTTTTCTCAACAGTACGGTTCACGGGGATGTCAAAGGTGAGAGGGACCTCGTCCATGTTGGTGATGTGTTCTGGCCGGATCCTTTTTTCAGTGATCTTGTTTTTGCAGTAAGTGCAGAAATAGCCAGCTTTTCTTCGTAATCCTTTGGCAGTTGCTGCGAGATGGTAGTTCTTGTGCGGATGGAGAGATTACGTCTTTTCATAAAACGGAAGCACCAAGAAGGACCTCCTCGAAAGTCAGTGATCTTCATGTCATGTGCTACCGCTGTTGCCTTGAGTCAAATAGAGACTGTAGAGATGCTTCTACCTGCTGTTCTCTGTTCAATAACCCACTGTTCAAGTTTGTCTTCTAACTGTGGCCATCTCACCTTGTTCCCTCGGAAACTCTGTTTGGTCTTCTTTACTTGGCGCAGGTCATCTTCTTGCTTCCTCCATTTCCACACCATTGATTAATTAATGCTGAATTCTCTCGCAGCTGCTCTATTCCCATGTTCTACTGCGTGCCTGATAGCCTTGAGTTTGAAATCCGCTTCGTAAGCTTGTCTCTTAACAGGTGCCATTTTGGGGTCCTAATAAACACACCGTAATATTATGTTGAAGTACAGTACGTATTACTCCGCGAGGCCCCTGACTACGGTAGTCGTAATGCTACAACAATCCATCAAGCAGTGCGGCTTCGTAGCATACCAAAGTCATTCTAAAACATTTTAACAGATTTTTGAGCATCGTGTACCACATAAAATTGGTTCGAGGTCAGCAAGCACAACCAGAATTAATACATAAGGCACACCGGATTATAAGGCAAACTGTCGATTTTTGATAAAATCAAAGGATTTTAAGTGCGCCTTATGGTGCGAAAAATACTGTATAACTGGAAGCTCAATAAAGAACGATTTGAACAGCCAGTAAATAATGCATTGCAGTAGTCAGTTCTACAAGAAGTAAATGCATTAATTAATTTCTCAGTATCCTGCATATTTAAAAAAGGCTTAATCTTCCAAAAATTTTTAAGATAGGAAATATGCCTTGGTTATTTTTGTAAAGTGTGTTTTAAATGACATGTTAGTGTCAAAAATAACACCAAAATTGCACGCTGATTCAGAAAAACAAACAGTGATTCCAACTGAGTTAAAGAGTGACAGAATGTTCTTGTGGTCAGCATCATGCCCTCCACTAACTAATATTTCTGTTTTTTCTGCACTCAGAAACAAGTAGTTCTCATCCACCCACTCTGTTAACTTACTGACACAATTTATTAAGGACAGCATTGGAGAAACATCTTTTGGTATAAAAGAAAGGTATAATTTGGTGTCATCTGAAGATGAGCGAAAATTAATATTTTATTTTATAATGAGAGTTCCCATTGGAAGCAAATAAAATAAAAAAACAGTAAAGGTTCCAGCACTGAACCCTGCGGGACACCATATTTAACTAATGAGAATAATGGAGGATTACTGTCAGCACATTTCTGTTCTCACTGGTATCAATTTGATCGATAAGAACTAAACCAGGTCAGCACCGTGCCCACGAACCCAATGTAATTTTCCAGCCTTTATAATAACATTGAATGGTCAATGGTATCAAATGCTCTGCTTAAAACTAACAACACAAGTCCTGTTGAATTCCCTTAATCAAAGAATATCAAAATGTTGTTTCCAGCAGGAGTTAGTGCTATTTCTGTACTCTGACTGGTGCAGAACCCAGACTGGAATTTCTTGAATAAATTGTGATGTGTAAGGTGAGACTGAAGCTGTCTGGTGATTACTTTTCAAGTATTTTACAGAGAAAGTGTACATTTGAAATGGGTCTATGAGTATGTTGGTCTAGCTCTGGCTTTTTAAATAATGGTCTGATAACTGAAACTTTTAGTGCAACAGGAACTGCGCCATTCAATAATGAGCTATTGATTAGGCTAATAATGGGTGCTGGCAGAACATCTATTGAGCTTTTCACTAGTTTAGTTGGGACTGGGTCTAAGGAATGGGTAGTCAAGTTTATGAAAGTATCTTCGTCTATACTAACATAACAGAAAATGCATATGATGTGCACTTTTGATTACACTGGTCATGTGTGCAAGAGTGGAAAAATCCATGTAGTGAAGCCACAGGATTTACTGTAATTTGGAAACTGTAGTGACTAGTATAATATTTGCCTTTTGTGTATATACAGTATACAGCATCCAAACTGTACAAAACACAATGTAGATACATACAGGTAAGCAACACAACAAGCCCCATAGAAAGCATCTCTTCTTTGTCTGTGATGTGAGAATATGATTTTATTCGAAGAAGGTTGACCAGTCAGGGAATGATACAGTGTACTTTCCAAAACCCAATCAGGGAAGGGCTGCGTAATAAGAACAAAAAAGTGCAAATTAATTGTGTTCTGTTGTGTTTAACACCTACATTTTCAGCCATCCAAATTTTAACGTCAAGATGGTGTTTTCAAAAACATACAGTTCTGATAGGTGTTTTCAAAAGTCTCTGTCTTTTGAGGTTAAAAGTGCTGGGGTAATTTGACTATCATTTACATTTAAAAAAAACAATATATATATATATATATATATATATATATATATATATACTAGCCGCATAAGCCTGTGCTGTATAAAGCCCAGGATCCTATAAACTATTGAAATCATCAGAAAAAAAACTGAAATGTAGAGATGTCAGGTAAGTGAAATGAACTACTCTGGGCATCTCTCTCCTAGGAGGATTCTTTTTGCCGACATGCTCGCATTGCTTCTGTATTAACGCCGGGGGGAAAAAGTAAAAGATATACCGTTTTGCTGATGTTAGCGGCTAAGCAATTTTGTCTTTCTTCTGAGTTTTCGTTTTGCCGATGTGCTTGTCTCGCTTGTGTATTAGCGGCAGGAGGAAAAGTAAAAGGGATACCATTTTGCCGATGTTAGCGGCTAAGTGATTTTGTCTTTCTCCTGAGGTTTCGTTTTGACAATGTGCTATCCTATCCTATCACAGAGTGACAGCTCAACGTCCCTGTGAAAAAAAACTAATTTCTGTTGCTTGTACTTGTGATCTCATTCTTTCAGTCATTACCCACAGCTCATGGACATGGGTCAGGACAAGGTTAGATCAACTGGGAAACCGAGAGCTGTGTCTTTAGACAGAGCTTCTGCTTCTCCACCATAGACTGGTACAGTTTCCACAGAGCTCCAATCCGCTTGTCGTTCTCACATTTCCTTCTTTTACTATATCATTCATGTAGGCCCTTCAACCTGCAGGGGAAGCCGTAGGGGTTGGTGCCAGAACTGGCACTCCAGCCACCATAAACAACCTCTCACTGTTCCTCTGCATCTGAACTAGTGTGGTGCTGAGGTGTCAGCTGTTGCATGGCTGCACTCGGGTCCTAATCTGGGATCCCGAGTTGGTTCCTTATGTTGTGGGAGCGGCAATGCGCTGTATCAGCACGTGTTTCAAATCTCCTCATTCATGAACTCCTTCGCTAAGGGCAGTTATAATCCCCCTCACACATGGAGAGAGCAATCCACTCCTTGATGAGAGAGAACCAAGACCTCTGTCTTGGAGGTGCTGATCCTCATCTCAATCTCTTCACACTCAACAGAGAATCAATCAAGTGCATGATGACAACATCATCTGCATAAAGCAACAATGCTACACCTAGTCTATCCTAAAGGTACAAATAAGGTTTAGAAAATGTGGCATTGTTTTGCATGGACTCATTGTAGTTATGCTGCCACCTGAATACTCCAAACTTAGCTTAAATGCCAGCCTGGCCCCTGTGTAAATGGAATCTGCACATTCTCTTCATACTTCTTCAGCCCATAAATCACTGATTACTGCCTGCTGCTCTTATTTGGTCCTATAAAATGACAAAAGAAATTAACTGATCCAGGTTTTAACTTTACCACTGTGACCAGAAGACACACCATGTGTGAGGGGAAATCGGTAGAGTGATCCCAAACAAAATGATCCCAGATTGTGGATAATTATTACCTTCATATTTATTCATTGTTTTATCTTCATTTTTTATTATTTTAAAATGATTATTTTTCGTAATTTCATGTAGTAACACAATTACATTTTTAATCCTGCTCTGTCTTTTTAAGTGCACCTCCATTCTGTGTGCTTTGTGGCTGGATCCGTAAGAGGCGGGGCCATCCTGACAACACCATTCCAAGCCCTCTTACTGGCTATTTAAGCCCAGAAGAAAAGAGTCTCAGGCAGCAGCTTATTGAAGTGAATTTGGAGTCATTTTGTGAGAATTGCCTTTTCTTTGAATTTTGGCAGCTCTTTGATGTTTTTAGATTTCATATTTGGATCGTGTGTTGGGACTTGTTTGCCCTAGGATTGCCTTTTAAACAATTTCTTTCCTCCTCTTTTGAGCACCTTTTGTTATTCTTTGTCTTTTCAATGAATGCTTTCATTTATTACAAATCATCTTTTGCCCACTGGTTATAAGCCAGAATATTTCACAGTTTGTCCTTCTTGCATGGCATTTTGGAATTGTTTAGGTTTATTCTAAACTTTTAAACACATCTTTCCATATTAGGGCCCAGCCAGGTCAAAGCCTAATGTTGCGAGTTGGGAGTAAGCTGGTCTGGGTGAGCCTCTCCTGGGATGGCCAGTAAAGGTCCTATCCTGCCTTTATGGCTTTTTTCCTGGATGCCTCAACCCCATGTCATCGTGTTAAAGACTCCATCCTAAAGCAGAAGGAAATTCTCCCTGAGCTCATTTCTTTTGGACTTAAATAGTCAGATGGAGGTCTCAGCAGCACTAATGTCAGGGTGTGAAGCACATGCAATTGAGGCAGATCTAAAAAGACAGTGCATAATTATAAACCTAAAAGAAATAATGTAATAATATTTTAATTTGCATTTATTTGCTTCAGAAATGATTTTAAACCTTAGTAGCTTAGAAAAGAGGACAAAATAATCAAGTAAATGTCAATCTTGTGAACTGTTTGGGACAAGTGTTACATGACAGTGGTACAAAATTGATCACTGCAAGTGAAGACCTCAGAACAAAATACAGTTCCCAAATTTACAAAACCTAATCCTTTAGAAACAGCTTCTCCAAACAAAAACACTTAAACACATTGAGGGATGTCAGCATTTCAAATGGAGGTTGGCAGCTCGTCCCACCAGCCAGGGTCTACACATAAAAAGAGTCTGCGCTGCAATTTCAAAACCACACATATGCTATTCCTCAGCAGATCTGAGTGGTCAAGAAGGAGCAGAGGACCTCACAAGTGTGTCCATCCTATATGGGAGCTGATCCATTGACTAATCTGTAGGGAGGCATCAAGAATCTGAACGTAATATGTACTGCTACAAGAAACCAATGTAGTGATCAGAAGAAAGGAATGACATGAGTCCACCTCGGCTGCTGAAAATATGAAAAACAATAATTCAAAAATGACAATAAACAAACAAATAAATCCTGGCTGATGCACAACAGCCCTGCAACAAGCCAGGAGACTTCATTAGTGGCCACTGTTCAAAGATGGAAGGCTGCAAAAAGAGTAGAAGGTAAGTCATACTATTGACACCAGGCAAAGATAGTGAGAGAATTTCTTGAATTTCTTGTTTTTTTCATTCATCCTCTTCCTTCTCAGTTTTGACATCTCATTGTTTTAGTCCTTTCCCTGTTTCAGTCTGGCTGTTTCTATTATGGGTAGTGTCAGAAAAATAAATCAATCTTAACTTTTATTTCTACCTGGGGGTTTGTACTCAAAATTGACTGGCAGTTGCAGTATTTCAGCAGTGGACCTAACATTCACAGTAAAATGTATACATTTAGACATTGTGTTAATCAGGTGACCATACATGATGCTAGCACAATAAATTGTTCATTCCATGCATTTAAATATCTGTATTATTTTAGCTTTACTTTTAGGTTTGTTGCAGATGAGCAGCTGTATTGATAAATGATGACAGGCATGGTAAACCCAAAGTGAATTAGGACTTGGCGTATTAGACCAGAACAATCTGCATGAGAGCAGGCCAGTCCTCACCACTTAATTTTTCTAAAAGAAACATCACGTTGAGTTTTTAATGTCCCTAAAGTCCTACTGTCCACCACACTACTTTGTCACTTATTCATGTGCGACAGGTGTGTCTGGTCACACTTGCAGGTAATCTAACCTAGGCACCATTAAAATATCTGACTACGCCACCCAGTTTTATTAAGAGACTGGGAACTCTTGAAATGTACCTATAATAGCACACAGGGTTCTTTAAATTGGGTGGTGAGTAAACACACAGTGAAAGACACAACAGTAATTTCATGAAAAGCAACAGTAACTTCTATTACACAAGACAATATAAAGTACATTAAAAAGATAACCCATCCATTATCCAATCCGTTATATCCTAACTACAGGGCCACACATGGAATTGATACATGCAATTGGTGCCTCTCTGTATGTCGCTAATGTAATGTTTGCAGACATGTTTATTATACACCCTGAGTTTCCACAGTCTGGCAAATATATTTAATGTGTGTGTGACATATTTAGTTTTGCTGATCAGACATAAAACTGCAGTGAAAAGGCACAAGGTGAGGCAGACTGTACCGTGCCACACTGAAAGGGGCACATGTGAGCTTGACAGGTGCTCGTTGCTGCTGTTCATCTACGCAGAGGCGCCAATAAGTTAGCGACATCAGAAAATCAAGTGCACTGCAGGGCTCCGTTTATTTATTTTTTTTGTTCTGATTGACTGCCAAAATGGAAGATTAAGACTTTTAAAACTAAAGGAAAATAAGAAAGTGACAGAGATTTTAATGGAGAAGGATAGGCGCATGGACTTCATTTACAAATAAAGGTAAAACCATAAACGGTTTTCTGTTTTATAAAAACAATGGGTTAGATTAAGAAAAAAAATCCAATATTTAAAAGCTAAATTTTGACCTTAAATAAAATATTCTTTTGTTTTTCTTGTTATCCTTTTGTTCAACAGTCCATCCATCCATCCGTTATCCACCCCACTATATCCTAACTACAGGGTCACGGGGGTCTGCTGGAGCCAATCCCAGCCAACACAGGGCGCAAGGCAGGGAACAAACCCCGGGCAGGGCGCCAGCCCACCGCAGGGTACACACACATACACACTAGGGACAATTAAGAATCGCCAATGCACCTAACCAGCATGTCTTTGGACTGTGGGAGAAAACCGGAGTACGTGGAGGAAACTCACACAGACACGGGGAGAACATGCAAACTCCATGCAAGGAGGACCCGGGAAGCGAATCTGGGTCACCTAACTGTGAGGCAGCATTTGTAAATGAAGTACATGTGCCTATCCTTCTCCATGAAAATCTCTTGTCACTTTCTTGTAAAAGTCTTCCTTATTTTCCTTTAGTTTTAAAAGTCTTAATCTTCCACTTTGCCACACGTCGCGTTTCTCCCCTGCATTTGAACAGGCAATTTGCCTAAGCAGCGAATTTTGATTATAAAAATGATCAAAATTATTGTAATCATACAGGAAACAAATTTATACCACAGACCAGTGGACACATTTATTTCATGTTATCATTATTAGTTTTTTTACTTTCATGATGACAGGTGACGCTCTGCCTCCTCTGACCACACGTCCCCAAGTGAGAGGGAGTGTAAGTCTGTGAGAGATCAGTAAGATGGGGACATGGAGAGCTTTATATGTTAAGTAATATTTTGTATTGTACTTGGTAGTAAACAGGGAGTCAGTGAAGTTGGTGTAGGTGTAATATGTTTAGTGTAGTTTGAAGAAGTAATTATCCTAGCAGAAGAATGTTTGTGTAGTAATCCTGGAATGACTGTGACAGCAACTGGATGGACATACAGACACTTATCTTTTTATAAAAGTGGATATTGGAAAAAATCAATAAATAATTGATAAAACAAAGAAGATGGATAAATTGTGGAGCTGAAGGACAGCAAACACGTCATTTGGAATTAATGGGCCAAAAGGCCTACCATCTATGTGCCACAGAAGAAACTGAAATTTCTCTGAGTTCTGTCTGTCTGTCCAGTTCTTGTATTCCTGTGCCCAATGCAGCCTCAGCTTTCTGTTCTTGGCTCACAAAGAGTAGAATCAGACGTGGTCTTCTGTCCTTGTAGCCCATCCACCTCAGGTTTTGAAGTGTTGTGCCTTCTGTGATGCTTTTCTGCACAACCTGGGTGTACAGAGTTGTCATCTGAGTTACTGTAGCCTTTCTATCAGCCTGAATCAGGCTGGCCATTCTCCTCTGAACTCTCTCATCAAAAAGGTGTTTCTGTCCAAAGAAGGGCCATGCCCTCAACGTTTTTTGTTTCTCGCACTATTCTTAGTAAACTCTAGACACTGTTGTGCATGAAAATCTCATGAGATCAACAGTTGCTGAAATACTCAAACTAACCCGTCTGGCACCAACAATCGCTCCAACTTTGAAATAACTGGGATCACATTTTTTTTCTCCATGCTGGTGATTGATGTGAACAACATCTGAAGCTCCTAAACTTAACCCTAAGCATAACCCTTACCATCAACATGGTTAAGAACTCCATGGGAGGCCCTGAGGTTAATCAGTGTTTTAAGTATTATTTAGTTAAACCTGTCCCTACCCCTATTCCTAAATTTGAGAATTATTGATTTTAGCCGTGATCTTAAATAATCCTAATATTAATTTATGATTATGGAATAAAAATTAACCCTAAAACCCTAAATAGTCCTACTTTTTTGAAAAAACTCTTTTATATAGTGCCTTACATTAAAATATGAATATAGATGTATTTAATGTTTTATGTCCCAATTTAGGAGGATGGGATAGCTTTTAACTAGTGTATTTTAAGGTTTTTATAGATCAGAATAATTTTTAAACTTATTTATGGAATAGATCTTTTAAAAACAATTTTTTAGAATTTTTGATAAGAGCATTTCATTCTCCATATTAGGGACATTTCACAGTATTTATTTCATCTACAGTGGAACCTCGGTTTGTGAGCATAATTCTTTCCGGAAACGTACAATCCAAAGCACTCATATATCAAAGCCAATTTCCCCATAAGAGATAATGGAAACTCAGAAGATTTATTCCACAACCAAAAACTATTCATATAAGAATGATTAATACAAAATATAAAGTAAAAATACATAAAACAAATTAACCTGCACTTTAACTTTGAAAAGAATCATGGCTGGTCAGTTTCTAAACTCTTGTGAGATTCCACCCAACGGGACGACACGCGAAAGAGTGTCCCGAAGCAACTGCAGGCTCCCAGTGCTGGAGTAGTTTACCGTAAAAGCGAATCCGAAAAGATCACGGACATGCTATAAGTGCCTGCCATTGATGGGTGATACAAGGAACATTATAAATGCGCAGGGCACAGTATTACTTGGCCATTAACCTGGCCCCGACCTTGCCTGACTGCTGTGTCTGTGTATAGGAGAGCAGCATATCTCACTACAATAAATAACTGTGCTGTTCCTGTTTCAAGCTGAATAAAGATGGTGTTGCTAAAGTACTGAGACTCAGTTTCGTGTTTTGGGGTGCAAGACAGGGACTCACACGTTACAGCACACATACACGTGGTCACAGTGCTATAGTAAACAGTATACACTCGTACGGATGTTGACTATATGAATGAGGCACGCCGACTAAGCTAGAGAATGGGAGACGATAACCCACAATCCTGCAGCAAGAGAGAGAAGAACCATCAGCTCAGTTGTGATCACGTGACGCTCAGCAGACAAAGCGTATACGTATTACTCGTATTGCAAGACCTTGCTCGTTTATCAAGTCAAAATGTATTCAAAATTTTAGCTCATCTTGCAAAACACTCACATTATTTATTTATTTATCTCATATATTTTAGAGTGTAAAGTATCTTTACACTAATTCCATAGACACTGAGACATAAAATAACCTTTTATAAAGAAACTAAGTGTGCCAAAGCATGCCACTAATGGCCATATCCCCTACCCTACCCCTAACCCTAACCACCGGCATGGTTTTCTGGGTTGTGCTGCCACACAATTGGCTGATTAGATAATTGCATGACTAAACAGGTGTTCCTAATAATTTGCCTAGTGAGTGCACGTAAAAGCAATTACCCTAAAATGCACATCTTTGGGACGAAGGAGGAACCATCAAGTGCCTGAAGGAAAACACACAGACATGGTGGATGGTTTATCATGTTATCAGACCACGTGTGACAAACACCTAACATGACATCTGGACTATCACCCTTCTTCTAATAACTTTCAACTGAAAAATGTCAAAGCATCTTCCATGCAGGGGATGAAATAAAATCATAAGAAATTTAGCAAATGACAGGAAACCATTCAGTCCATCAGGCTGGTGTGTTTAATTGAGAGTTAAGTTGTTCCAAAATCTCATCCAGATTCTTCTTAAAGATCATCAAGGTTTCTGCTTCAACCCCATGACTCGATGGTTTGTTCCAGACATCTGAAACATCCATGATAAGTTGATTGATAATTTAAAGTTGGGCTGTTCTAGCGTGTAAGTGTATGCGTGAATGTGTACATAATCCCATCCTAGGATGGTTCCTGACATCTCCCTAAAGTTACTGAGTTCAGCTCCGGCCCTCCACATCCCTCAATTGAATTGAGTGGGGTCTGCTGATGGACAACAGGATGGGCAAGATCATTTCTGTGAAAAATATATTTTGTCAATGAGAATATTTTTGCTTTATTCTTGATCTGCAAAAGATGTAGTAACTGTTAAATAATACACAGTTGTGTGAATTAATTATAATGCAACATAATTGTTTTCATTAATCATTATGTTCAACAATATGTAGGATGTGCCAGCCTTCCCATAAATTAAGAGCAAATCCCTTCATATCCATTTAGACGTGCTACATTATTTTCTCATTTTCTCCAAAGGATATTTATCTAAAGTTTTAAAAGCAGCAATTAATTTTTCAAGAGTTTGATGTAAACAGACCAGAAAAAGGGAGAATGGTATTTTTATAGAAAGTAGCTTGTTACTGCCACTGCTGGAATTGATAATTAAAATATTTTTTTGAATGTTCCTCAGCCAGGGGGAAGTTTATATATAACCTGATTTGTTCCTAGTGCTAATCATTTAATGGTTAAGTAAATATTTTAGCTATATTAGTAAAGTAACCATAAATAAATGATTGTAGTCATTAAGTTGCATAATTTACGGGCATGTTCTGTGCTCGTATTTATCAAGCGTCTCAGAGTGGGAAAACGGTCCTAACAGGCGCAAAAGTCTCAGAGTGACATAAATTTGGTCCTACTCTTAAGAGTACGAGTTCTATTCTTATGAATTATTCTTCTTCTTATTATTATTAGAAGAGTTGTACTCTTATGAGTCATCATTTGTATGAAAATGTGCCATATAAATAAATGTTAATTATATTTAGACTTGGGATTTATGAATTTCTCTAATTTAAGGTTAGGCTTGAGGAGAACACTCATAAGAGCATGCACAGGCTCTCTTGTCTAAAAATTTTGCAATTGAAACATCTTTTTAACTAAAAAGTATACCATTTACATGAAAATATAACCAATCTATAATAAATAGATGCCATAAATTTTAACTTCTCTCATGCTAATAAAATCTTCAAATCCATATTAAAGACTGTATTTTTAATCTGAAAAAAGCACAACCAAGAGCAGGGGGCACATGTGTTCAAAACAGGTGCCCCCTGCTCTTGGTAAGACAGATTACAAATAAAACAGGTAAAAATACTTTAAATAATCTTAAATCCGATTTAAGAAAAGCACTCATACAAATGATTTTCCTAAGCAGCTAACATGAATTTCTAAAAAAAATGTTTAGTTAAGATATTTTTAAAGCACATAAGGAAAATTAAATTAGGGTTAATAGTTACTTTAATGGTAGGGCTGTCAAAATAGGAGTTTAGGATAAGGGAAAGGGGTAAGAAAAGGGCCTATAAAAACTTTTAAGATAAGGAAAAGGGAAAGGACTATAAAAACCTTTTAAGATAAGAGAAAGGTGTATGGGAAGGACATAATAAATTAATATTAACTAAAAGCAATGAGAAGAATGAGTTATTTAGAAATCTTTCATCACCTCAAATGCTTGAAGACTAGTCTCTCAGAACAGTCACGCTGATATCTACTTTTTATGTCTCTCTTATAAGTATTGTGATCCATAAGTGTGAGTAAGTTAGTGTAAAATTTGTCATTTGATGTCTCAGTTAGACAGTTCAAAAATGGACTATTAGAAAGTTGGAAATCTTTAAAATATCTGATTTTTTGCTGATGGAAACTAACTCTCTAACACCTGTTCAAGCTCAGGCTCACCTGAGAAGTTGTTTTGTCTCAATAATATCCCTCAACCCTGCACTGATAATTATATGTTGAACCTGGGGTTGGGGAGGTCATTTTTGAAGAAAGGTCTTAAGCTTTGCAAGCTTATCAGTGATTACCAACTGCAGACCAGAATGTTTATAGTAATCTAATGAAGAAAAAGGAGAATGTATGAGGACAACAGCTGGCTCTGAGAACACCATGTGCCATTGGTCAATATTATTATATTTATGATATTAGTTTTATCATGTTTACTTTTAAGGGAAGATAAGAATTGGCAATAGCTAATCTTTGATTTTTCATTATTAATGCCATTCATCATCTCATCACCCTTACTTTTTAATGTGTTAACCATAGAATTAAATTTTTTGACAATTTGTCCAAAAAGGAATCGAATTTAAGGTTAAGGTTAAGGATAGGTGCGGCACGGTGGCGCAGTGGTAGCGCTGCTGCCTCGCAGTTAGGAGACCTGGGTTTGCTCCACGGGTCCTCCCTGCGTGGAGTTTGCTTGTTCTCCCCATGTCTGTGTGGGTTTCCTCCGGGTGCTCCGGTTTCCTCCCACAGTCCAAAGACATGCAGGTTAGGTGGATTGGCGATTCTAAATTGGCCCTAGTGTGTGTGCTTGGTGTGTGGGTGTGTTTGTGTGTGTCCTGCGGTGGGTTGGCACCTTGCCCAGGATTGGTTCCTGCCTTGGGCCCTGTGTTGGCTGGGATTGGCTCCAGCAGACCCCCGTGACCCTGTGTTCGGATTCAGCGGGTTGAAAACTGGATGAATGAATGGTTAAGGGTAGGGATAGGAATTTACTCCTAAGTTCATAAGGATTTAGGAAAACAAGTGAGCTGTGGTGACCACTGCTGCATTTCTCAGCAGAACACTTTGAATATCGGAGTGTTCAGTTTGATGAGCGATGGCAAGAGGAGGTGTCTCTATCTGAAAAAGAAAAGGCCACCATGCGGGAAAGGGATTGGGTGCATATTATTATACCACATCAAATTAACAACCCATACGTATGTCAAAAATAAAAAATGAGGTCTACGCTAACAACTTAGATTTCACCGCGTATTAGTCGGGTAGCACAGCTAGTACACAGATAAATCCAGGCAAGTGTCCAAAACTCGTTCTCTAAGGTACTCAGTTCTTCTTCCACATCGTAAATCCATGTATGTTACATTCATTAGTAACTCTAAATTGATCTGGTATGAATGAGTGGAGTTTTCCCTGGGATGACTAAAGTCCCATGCCTTGGGGTTGGGTGGGGTCACAATCACGTGTAACCCATTAACAATCATGTTTGGTAGACTCCCAATAATGGCAGCTGATTCCACACTACTAGCATGTTGACTTACCTTGCTTAACTGAAAGACTCCCAACCCACTTTTTATCTAATCTAATTCTCACTTAGAGGATCTGTTAAAAAAAAAATTAAATATGGCAAAATTTAATTTGTAACATTTTAACCTTTATATCGAGGGTAAAGGTAATTACAGTGATCCCTCCTTGATTTTGGGGGTTGCGTTCTCGTCAGGAGCCGAGAATGTCAGAGAGAGAGAGAGAGAGAGAAAAGCAAACAATAAAAAATCTATAGGTGCTGTTAGAGCTTTTAAGTATGCGAAGCACCACGCGGGAAGCATATCTTATATATCATTGAGGAGTTTTATTTGATACATAATGCATGCTCTGATTGGGTAGCTTCTCAGCCATCCGTCAATAGCATCCCTTATATGAAATCAAATGGACAAACCAACTGAGGAAGCATGTACCGTAAATTAAAAGACACAATGTCAGCAGAAATCTGCGAACCAGCGAAAAATCCGTGATATATATTTAGATATGCTTACATATAAAATCTGCAATGGAGTGAAGCCACGAAAGTCGAAGTGCGATATAGCGAGGGATTACTGTATCACTTCTTTTTTTCTGTTTTTGCCCATGCTCTTGGCTCTCCTTTCTGTCTCTTAGATAGAAGCTGAATTCAGTTTTGTTATGTTTTGTCTCTTTTTGTTCCTGCTTTCATTTTTAACTTTACAATGTTTTTTTCTCTTCTTTTTTCTTTTAGTTTGACTATGCAGTCATTTGTTGTCCAAGTCTGACTTGATTGTATGCAATGTTATTATCTTCAAATAAAATAAATGAATATTTAAAAAAAAATGCTACCCATAAGAGCAAAAAAGTTTCAGAAGGTGGTCTGTGGATTACTCTCCATTTTCTTGGAAAAACTGAATAAACTTATGAAACAACTTTCAGAAAATTAATTATCAGATGAACTCTCCTGCTGATATTAAAATACAAGAAAAGGTATTATTTTTTTTCCTTTAATTAATAATATGAATAATGTATCATTCTAAATTGAAATCATTTATTGGAAAAAGTTTCTGACCAGTCTAAATAGAGTAAAATGCCATCATAAAGCATGCATATTTCATATCTTATTCATTTTAGAAAGAAAATGGGGTTAACCACACTTTCCCTGAAAGTCAATAGTAATTAAAATAAAGAATGTCTATGTCTGCATTTTCACATAAGACTGAAAAGTTTAAACAAACCACACCAGACTCTCCTTTGTCAATCAAAGCAGAAATGCCCACAAGAACAGAAAGATGTTCCTGTACAATGGATTCAAAAAGTATTCAGAGTTCTTCACTTTTTTGCTTTTTCATGTTGCATCCTTGTGCTAAAATGATTTACATTTTCTTCTTCATCAAGCAACACTCAATATCCTGCAATGACAAACTAAAAACAGGATTTTTGAAATTTTTTCAAATGTATTATAAATTGCAAAAAAGCATTCAACTCAGTTGTTCGAGCTGCCCTGTGGGACATCCTGAGGGTTCGTGGGATCCCCTCGAGGTTGCTGGATGTCATGGCTGGCCTGTACACTGGTACTGAGTGCTGTGCAGAGTGGAGGCAGAACCTCTTCGTTTTTCCCAGTTCATTCCGTTGGTTCGTCAGGGGTGTGTTCTGCTCCTACTCTGTTCAATGCTTGCATGGACTGGGTGTTGGACAAGGTCGTGGGGTCCAACAGCTCTGGAACATCTGTTGGTGAAGATTCACTGATCTTGACTTTGCAGATGATGCTGTGATCGTCAATGGAGGCTCTGATTGGGGCTCTCGAAAGTCTGAGCGAGGAGTCTGAGTGTCTGGGCTTGTGAGTATCCTGATAAAAAACAAGATCCAGGCCTTTAATGACCTTATGGGCACAGCCATCAGCAGTGTGTCTGTTTGCAGAGAGAGTGTCGACCTTGTTGAGAGGTTTACTTACCTCGGCAGTGACATTCGTGTCTATGGTGACTCTTTCTATGAAGTCAGTAGACGGATTGGGAGATCATGGGGGGTCATGAGGTCACTGGAAAGGAGTGTGTGGTGCTCCCAATATCTGTTCAAGAGACGAAGGTCCAAACCTTGCCATATGGTTGCGAGACATGGACGCTATCCAATAACCTGAGACGAAGACTGGACGTCTTTGGTACTGTGTCTCTCCGGAGAATCCTTGGGTACCGCTGGTTTGACTTTGTGTTGAATGAGAGGTTGCTCATGGAGTCCTGAATGAGGCACGTTACCTGCATTGTGAGGGAGCGTCAGTTACAGCACTACGGCCATGTGGCACGATTCCCCGAGGGTTATCCGGCTCGCAGGATCCTCATTGTTGAGGACCTGAGCAGCTGCACCATGTAACACCTGGCTGTGGCAGATAGACGGTCATTTCCAGAGGGTGGGAATGTACTGCGTGTCTGCCTTGGGGGGTTGCTAGCCAGGTTCCCGAGCTGTTTCATCATGTTGTGGGTTTGGCAACATACTGCTCTGCGGCATGCTCCTCAACCTGACCTGTTTAAAAAATTAAAATCATGACATTTAAAATCTTGCTCATTCTGTTGATTATTACTGAGATGTTTCTACACCCGATTTGGGGTCCACCTGTGGTCTAGTGAATTGATTAGAGCAGAACTTAGAGACCAAGTTATGTCAAGGCACATATCTGAGGAAGGCTACCAAAAACAAAATTGCAGTACTAAAGAGTCCCAAGAGGACAGTGGCCTCCTTAATACATAAATAAAAGAAGTTTGCAACAACCATGACTTTCTGAGGTGGCACCCGGCCAAACTGAACAATATGGGAATAAAGGGCCATGGTAAAAGAGGTGACCAAGAAACTGATGTTCACTCTGGCTGAGCTCTAGAAAACCTGCGTGGAGACGCAATTATTATTCGAACATAAGTTGTCATTTGAACATTGTTTTTTTTTTTTTCGATCTTGCTCAATATCCGTGTTACGGTGCATGGTACTCGGAATGCAGTCAGGCTTCTTGTTTTTGACTGCATACACCATCAGCATGGCACTGCCAGATCTAAACACTGGCATGGAGAATTGTACGTGTATTGAAGTGACTTTAGCTGCAGGTGTAAGTTCTCATCCCACTTTATTTGTGGTGCCAAGCAGAGATGTGTTGCAGTGTAGTAGTCTATTAGGAAGTGAAAGCGACATGAAGAATTGGTCTGTTGTTACGGTTCAGAAACGGCTTTATGACCACAGTCTCGGAAAGTCCTTCTCCTGTGGGGCGACTGGGATTTTTTCCTAAATAAGGTGTAGTATTGCACATGCACATGTAAATCTGTCATTTTTTCACACATTCTGCACGGGTGTCTTTGTTGTCAAAGCCCAAATGCCGCATGATAGTCTGATAGCGGTTACTGTATCTTTGATTGCTGGTACAACAAATATTCTGACCAGCCATCAACTACAGCACCAACTGTGGTCATCACTGCTCTTGTGAAAAGAATGGAGATAAACACCATCAACTTAGAAAGGGAGAGGCAAGTTCGTTGTACCACGTGAACGTGACTGAGAGAATAAATCTGAATAATAATAATAAAAAATAAACTTTACAAGTAGCAAAAATTTACAATTGGGAGAAAATTCCAGAAAGGCAGGTATTACGACAACACTCCAATGATCTGGGCTTTATTACAGAGTGGCCAGAATTGTCTTCTCAGTAGAAGACACATGGAAGCCCACTTGGAGATTCTATGGTGTGATAAAACCAAGATTAGCGGAATGTCTGGAGCAAACCAGGCGTCACTCATCACTTCCACAATACCTTTCCTGCAGTGAAGCATGGTGGTGGCAGCATCATACTGTGTGGCTGTTTTTCAGCAGCAAAGACTTGTCAGTTGGACACGTTTAAGGGAAAACTGTGAGAAACAAGATTCTGTGGTCTGATGAAACTAAGTTTAGCATTATGTCTGGAGGAAACCAGGCACCTCTCATCACTTGCACAAACCATTCCAGCAGTGAAGCATGGTGGTGGCAACAACATACTGTGTGGCTGTTTTTCAGCAGCAAAGACTTGTAGACTGGACAGGGTTAAGAAAAAACTAAAAAGAGAAAAGTACAGAGATATCTTTCATGAAAGCCTGCTTAAATGCTCTGGACTTCAGACTGGGCCGAAGGTTCACCTTCCAACAGGACAATAACGCTAAGCACAAAGGAAAGACAGCAGAGCCTGCTGCCCAGCCGGAGCCCAGACTTGGACCCAATGGAACATCACTGGGGAGACCTGAAAGTAGCTGTCCACCGATGGTCTCCATCCAACCTGACAGCAGTCAAGAGGCTCTGCAGAAAAGAAAGGCAGAAAATCCCCAAATCCAGAAGTGCAAAGATAGTCATGTCAAACCCAAGAAGACTTCAGGCTGGAATTGCTGCTAAAGGGGCTTCAGCAAAGTGCTGAGTAAAGGGTCTGAATACTTGTGTCAATGTGATATTTCAATTTTTTTGTTTTTTATTATTAAACTAGGGGGTTACCCCCTGCTCGCTTTGTTTGCCAACCTCCCTGGCCTGCACTATGCACCAGTCACTTCGTGTCTCTGTCACTTGTGTTGTGAAGAGAGGAGCTGAACGCATCCCAAGGAGACGCGGTCGCTCCTCCGAAACCCCCTTTTAAACGGTGATACATTGGGAAACAAATACAGTGTTTTTTTTACCTCATCTTTGCTCGATCAGCTGCTGTCTTGCTGCTGCTGTGCCGCATGATTTGCATTTCATGCAGCGCTTCAAACACCTAAAAGCCTGTACAGCAGCTGCCTTTGTCATCTACTCTTTGTCTTTTATTTCCGGCCCCGGAGTTGGTTAAATGTCTTGGCACAAAGTCTTGTCTCGCGGGCGTGGGTTCTTGATATTTTATAGTTTATAATTTAAAAATGGACTAAGAATCTGAAAATCTAACAACATCACATTAAAGTTCAATGAATTCTGAAAATAATGATACCAAACAAATATATTTAGGTTTTAAAATAAGCCCGATTTAAAGCGTGACAAAAAACATGGCATAAAAACATTGCGTAAAATCATTGCACTTTTAGGCTTAGGCTTTTATAGATATAGAGTAGATTTGCAAAATTTTCTAAAACCCTACTTTAACTTTTTCATTCTGGGGTATTGAGTGTTGCTTGATGAGGAGAAAAAAATAATTGAAATGATTTTATAAAGCTGCAACATAACAAAATGTGAAGAAAGTGAAGGGGGCTGGATACTTTCTGAGTGTACTGTATACTCTTTGACGTCTTAACACCCCAAAATGATATTTCAAATATTTTTAGAGATCAAGGAACAAAGTATAAAAAATAAAAACAAAAGCCAGACCATGTCACTTTATGCTTTGCAGTTTTCTTTTTTAAAATCTTGTGGTGTTTGTGTAGTCATCCTATTGTCCTGCACACCTTGCAGAGATAGACTGGAACTGTCTGCAGTTTATTACATAAGCAATATTAAGGCCTAGAGTATAATAATTTACTCCATATCATCTACACATATTTGGTTTAAATTAAAAAGTGTGTGATGTAGAGAATTAGTGACCGTATTCAGGTCATGCAGCATCCAATGCATCCAAGGGTAATTGATTTTCATTACAAATCAATTTTCATAAAGATTACACAGGTCTACAGCATTAGATTCATAAAAATTGTTTTAACTGTGAAGAGTTATTTTTATTTGCATTCATGAACACAATAAAAAAAAATACAATTAGAATAGTCCCATTATGTCACATTGATATATTTATACAGGGGTGGTGCAGTGAAACAGGAAATTTTTGAACTAGGTGTTGGTGACCCTGGGGTGTCGGCAGTTTTTTGTGACCAGTGTGACCTCGTTTAGAACCCCTTGCCATTATAATGGAGCAGTGGTGTGTTGTGCAACGAGTGTTCGCTGTGAAAGCCTTTTATAAGAATCGTGATAGTGTGACTGCTGCACAAAAGGGAATTTCGGCATCATTACCAGTTAGGACGTCATGATCGAGTCCCGTCTGCTCATGCGATTACAACATGGGTGCGTAATTTCAAAGAAATGGGTTCAGCCTTAAAGAAGAAGTCCCCAGGAGGAACCACTTCACATATACTGCCCGACAATCGGTGACAGCTATTCGATGATTGCTTTGGAAGGCGTGTCATTTCACGCAACGGTGACATTCCATGGCCTCCGAGATCCCCAGATCTCACTCTTTGTGAATTTTTTCTGTGGGGACATCTTAAAAGCCAAGTGTACCGCACACGTCCTGCAACCAGTACTGAACATGTTATGTTTAGCAATGCAGAATTTCCACCACAGGCTATTAGAATGTGTATGGAGAAATTGACAACACCTTCATGATGTTTTCTTCAAAACATAAAATGAATATTGAATGAATATTGATTACCATCATTAATTACATATCCTGTACAATACATTTCATCAATAAATGTATTTTGTAATGTGTTTATTCATGCATTGAATGTCAATTAAAAATTTCCTGTTTCCCTGTGTCACCCTGTATAATGCAAAGTTGACTCACACACTATTTCAGGATTATCAGGATGGTACATCCAGGGCAGTAGGTATCCATTAGAAAGGATATTTTGATATATTAATATTTATGGGTAAAACCCCCATACTTTAGAAAACCTAAATACCCCAACATCTCATAAATGCTTTGACTGATTTGGTTGAAAACTAGCTAACCCATGTTTTTAATTTCTCAATGTTTGTCAGTAATTAACTCTTTGAGGGCTGAATATGTTTTCCAAAAAACTCAGGTGTTTGAAAAGCTTACAAAGCAATGGTTTTACACAAAAATCAACATAAAATACCTGCTGCTGCTGTGCTGTGGCTGCTTTTGGCCCCTGTTTGGTGTCTTTGGCAGCAGCGGCAGTGCAGATGTGGCTTGATGGCGGGCCAGCTGCCTTCACCTGGCAATGGCAGTCACATGTGACACAATCTGTTTTAGACCTCTTGTCATCGTAAGTGGTGGTCCTCCCAGGCAAACATTGCCATAGGCACATCAACAGTCAGATGATGATGGCACCTCACTTTCGTTTTCAATCTCCATCTCCAAATCAGTTGCATCAAAATCGGAGAGCAAAAAGTCAGAGTCCAATTCAGAGATAATATGCAAAACGTCATCCATGTAGCGTTTTGTTTTGTGCATTCGCTTTGGTCTCTCGCAAGATGTCGATGCCATTTTAGAGGTTGTTTACTCTTCGCTACTTATGCACGTGCAGGGAATCGAGGTCAAATCAACAAAGCTAACTTTCCTTCAAGCAAAGAGAGTCAAACTAAAAGGTAACAGGGAGTTTTGTAACAGTTTACAACTGATTACCGTCCTCTACCCTTGAATTTTGACAATGGTCGACATCTGCCCTCAAAGAGTTAGGTTGTAACGAGTGGGGTATTCTTTTGCAGAACTGTGAAATGGGGTGTTCAGTTCATGCACATGAATGTCGCAAGCAGAAGTTTGCCACTGTACAAGCTGTAGCTGTAATCTCAACAGAAAAATGGGGTTGGCAGTTAGTGAAGAAGAGCAGCTGCCCACACAGACGAAAGAGACGAGGGGGCGAGCTGCATGGAATATGAGGTTTGAAATGGCCGAACAAAATTTTGTTGAAATTCTAAGAAATCATGGTTAGCAAGTGGCCTCCTTGGGTACATGCAGTACTCCCTGTTTTGTTGGTGTCTTCTTACTCCACACAATGCAGTATAAAATACATACAAATTCAATTGGAGTGTCGAGTGCTCAAGTGTTGAGTGGGTAGCTTGGCGGTAAAATTAATTCAGTATGCTTGCAGTATTGCAGAGAACTAAAATATTCTCTTGGAGGTCAGACCCTGCTTTTGCTGCTACACTCTGGTTCTCAACGCAGAAACAGTGAAGTGTCGATAAAGCATGCCAGGCCACTTCAAGCGTTACGTTCAAAACAAGCCAGGAGTAGTGATATGCCTGGGTCAGTTTAAACAGTTGGGCAGCTCAGTAAAGGGGTCCACCACAGACAGGACTTAGAGGAGGTAGACATTGTACATAGTCACCATATTATTTCTTTTCATTTGCTCTTAGCTGCACACCAATTAAAATGTTCAATTCATTACAGCTTTTTGATATCAGATCTGGCAAAAATGCTCTCTTTCAATCTTAGTCTCAGACAAACCCAGAAACGTTTGGCACAAATACATAAATCAGACCCCATTTTATGATTTAGCCTGTTGTGGAAAAAGACTTTCCTCCATTTTCAAAGAAGTCATTCAAGGTGACCAGATGAGAATGCAGAACAATTCTTTATTTGACCGAACAAATATCTTCATTCTTGGAGTGAGCATTTAATGAAACCACTTGTTTTTATGCTTTTCTACTACCATTACCTCATCTAATACATCACGTCATCTGACTCTTAATATGCATAGCTTTCTTATTTCATCCAATCATCTGGTCCCACCAGTATTTTCAGAGTCTCCAATTGAAAAGGGAGTCATGTGAATGTTTCTATTGACTTAGAGCCACTTCATAGGAGGGGTTTTTGGGCTTTCTCATTAGTTTATCCTTGCTTTCCAGAAGGGTGTTCATTACTCATTTACCTCATTTTAAAGGTGGAAAATCAAGCTGGTGGTTTCTCTAAGATGAAGCAGACCTCACGTGCCCAAGCTTCAAGCCATGTTTAGTTAACCCTTTAGTTACCTTCATTCCCCTTCTTTGTGTTTTAATAATTAATTCCTGCAACTTCATTTAAGTATATACTGGTAATAGTTTGTAAAGATTATATATTAACTAAAAATTCTCTAGGCCTTGACAACCTTTTGTGAAGCAGTGGCAGCACTTTATCTGAACCCACCAAGCCATATCTGATGATGTTTTTGGCACAAATTTGTAGCTTTCTTTTAGATGTCCATTTCTTCTGATCCTAATGTCAGTTCTTGACTCTGCTGTTCCAAATGGGAATTTTGTGCACAGATCTTTCAGGTCCCCGCATATGAATCATCAGTGCTGAGTGTAGTTCATTTTCTTGATGAGATTTTCAAAGTTCTAATAGGCTTCTTTCAAATAAACAGAGTGAGTAATAGGAATTTATGTTTTTGTTAAGAAGAAGGAGTTCTTTTATGTTTCTTTTTGATGAGTCTATACATATTCTCCTTTCTTCTGCATTGTAATCTCTGCAAAGCATCTGCAATCGGCCACTTACTTCAGTCAAATAAACCAAAGGGTCCATCTTTCTTGAAATCTGCTGCATACTCTTGTTCTCTTTTCAAGTACCAAGAGAAAGTTGTGACAAAGTCATAGTACTACTCACTCCTGGGTTTTATATAGTGGAGTCTTTGCTGGCCATCCAATCTGATGAGAGAATCTTTCCATTCGAGAATCCTTAATCCGAGATGACTGTGCTGAATGTGGGTTGTTTCTCTGCCTCATGGCTAAATCTCCTGTTATTTTGTCACAAAGAGTCAGAATCTATGCAGAAAACAACAGTCGCAGGTTATTTCAGGTGAATTTCTTGGATATGACGTCAGCTCATCAGAGAACTAAACATTATATCCTGTCACACATGGGATCCAGAGGATCATCTTCCAGGCTTGGATAATGTATGGAATAACCCCCTGGCACAAGAGGGGGCGGCAACTCTAACAATTCCATCTCTTTCCTCCTCTGTAGTGCCGAAGATGGTGTCTCAGTCAGAGGAACTACGTCCCTTGTGAGCAAGCTCCGAGACCCAGACCTGCTTGATAGAGCTGAAAGTTGAGAGACACCGCTGTCACCACACATGCGCGTCAGAGGATCTCCTCATGGACTCGATCGAGCTACAGTCAGGTCCATAAGAATTTGGACAGTGACACAATTTTCATACCTTTTTTTAGCTCTGTATTCCCCACAATGGATTTGAAATAAAGTAATCATTATGTGACTGAAGTGTAGACCTTCAGCTTTAATCTAAGGAGATTACCAAAAATATCATGCAAGCCATTTAGGAATGACAAATATTTTTATAAAAGATACCTCTATTTTCAAGGTCTCAAAAGTATTTGGACAACCTAACATCATCATAAATATAATAATCATTTTCAATATTTGGTTGAAAATCCTTCACAGTCAATGACTGCCTGAAGTCTGAACCCATGGCCATCACCAAGTGCTGCGTTTCCACCCTAGAGATGCTTTGCCAGGCCTTTACTGTATCTGTCTTGACTTGCTGCTTATTCATTTGACTTTCTGCCATCAGTTTTGTCTTCAGTAAGTGAAATGCGTGTCCAATTGGGTTGAGGTCAGTTGATTGACTTGGCCTTTGAAGAATACTCCACTACTTTGCCTTGAAAAGCACTTGGTTTGCTGTCACAGTATGTTTTGTCTTATTGTCCTTATGTACTGTGAAGCATCGTCCTATCAGTTTTGTAGCATTTGGCTACAGGGGCAGAGAGTACAGTGCTATACACTTCAGAAATCACCCTGCTATTTCTGCAAGAAGTCACATCATCAATAAACACCAGTGACTAACTTCCATTCACAGCCATGCATGATCATGACATAACATTACCTTCACCATGTTACACAGATGATGTGATATTCATCGGATCAGGATCTTCACTTCTCCATACTCTTCTCTTTCCAACCATCTGGTATATATTGATTTTAGTATACTTTGTCCAAAGAAAATTGTTCTAGAGCTGGACAGGCTTTTGAAAAATGTTTTCTGTCCAAGTCTAATCTGCCCTTCCTATGCTTGAGGCTTACCAGTGGTTTGCACCTTGTGGTAAACCCTTTGTCTTCACTTTCATGAAGTTTTCTCTTGATTGTAGACTTTGGCAATGATATGCCTACCTCCCAGAGAGCGATCTTGGTTTGGCTGAATGTTGTGAAGGAGTTATACTCCGCCAAGGACAGAATTCTGCAACCATCCAGCACAGTTGTCTTCTTTGGTTTCCCAGACCTTCTGGAGATGCTGAGCTCACTTGTGTGTTCTTTCACTTTAAGAATCTACCAAATGGTTGATTTGACCACTCCTGGTGTTTCTGTTATCTCTCTAAAGGGTTTGTTTTGTTTTCTCAGCCTAATGATAACCTGTTTTAACTTACGTGGACGTCTCTTTGTATCTCATATTGAGACTGCACAGCAACAGCTTCCAAATGCAAATTCTACACTTGGAATCAATTCCATACCTTTAACCTGCTTAATAGTTAATGAAATAATGAGGGACCTGCTCACACCTGGCTATGGAACAGGCTGTTAGTCAAATGTCCAAATATTTTTGTGCCCCTGAATATAGGAGCACCATGTCATTTCTAAACAACTTATACAATATTTTTGTTAAGCCCCTTAAATTAATGCTGGAAGTCTACACTTCAATCACAAAATGATTGCTTTATTTCAATTCCATTGTGGTGGCATACAGAGCCAAAATTATGAAAATTGTGTGACTGTCCAAATACTTATGGACCAGACTGTACGTGATAACCCGCTGGAGCGAGAGGTTGTCCTGCAGTAACATTCTCTTCCCCTTCTCTCCCCACAGCAGTGAGAAACTGCCGAGTGAGAGTGCTTAGCCTCGCCCCTTCCAGTCTGCTTGATATAAAAGCTCGGTTGCCCGGAAGGAGGCGTCATTTGAAAACAGAGCAAACTGCAGGACGGATCTACAGTGACTGACGCTTATTTTCACAGTAAAGATCCAAACATCTTTTGTTGCTTATTTGCCCAAGTGGGCTGCTTTATAGAAGCCAAAAGGTGTATTTGTTTGTTGCACTTTCTCTTTTTAAATAAGATGATCTGATTGGTGTGCACCCACATATTTTAGTGCCTATTTTCTGTTGCGCCATACCACACACTCATTTTTGTTCTATTTTCGGGACGTTAGAAATACAGTACGTGGGGTAACCCAATTGGCACCCCAGCTTTTCTTTGCTTCTCCTCTTCCTTTAACTTATTTTACAAGTTTTCACGGTCAACTAGACAGCAGGTTTGTAGGCCTGGGAAGAGCATGAAAGCCTACTGAGAAAAGTCAAATGACCTTTAAATCATGTTTTCGACAAAATGAGTCATATTACTTAAAGCTGCTGTATAATGCAACTTATTTTCAATATAAGCTCTGGAAACATTTCTGTCAATAAAAATAAAAGGCATTCTTTAATTTATTTAATCTGTGAACACATTTAAAAATCAATGACAAAACGATTTCACCTCTAACTATATCTTGTGGAATTATACATGTGCAAATCAAAATTCTTGTCATAACTGCAACATTAAATAAACCATTTGTGAAATCAATGAAACAAGGTCACCGCCGAAAACCTTTCAGCACAATAACTTTTAAGTAATGTTGACTTATGAGGTTTTACGGAAGTAACTGCATTTTTTTTTTTTTTTTGCATTTCTCGTTATTCGTTTTTTTTTAGTGAGTTTAATGTCACAATCGTGAATATTTGAAAAATAGCATGTGAGATTTTTCTATCATTTTTAGGTAGAATCCAGATCTAATGAGGAATGAAATGAGAATTATGCATTTGACATTTTATAGCTTTGACTTCTTGGTATCTCTTAGGATCCATTTTCACCAATTCGAGCTTCCCCTCTGAGAAATTCCTTTTTGCTCTACAACCAGCTCCGGCCTCATTTCAGATACTTTATTACGGTATTAAAAATGATTTTCTCCTTTCTTTATCCTTCTTGCTTTTTTTTTTCCAGAATAAAGTTTTATGTGGTCAGTTTGGTTGCTTTGAATTTTCTGATTGAGAGCCGAGTGTCAAAGAGGATTAGCAAAACACATTAGTGTCAGTTTAATTCCATTTACAATTTAAAATAAGCCAAATGTTAATAATATTGTAACATGATAAATAAAGGGGCAAAAAGGGACTAATTAAAAAAAAAACATAAAAGAAAAAAGCAGTCTAAGAAAATAAGGTTTAAAGAGAGTTTAACATAAATCAAATACAGACAGAAACAATAGATCCTGTATTTTAAACTAGAATTAAAATGCTGAAACTCCGGCAATGGATGATATCCGGGGAAAGGTTGACTGAGGACAGTAGAACTGTTCCCTACAGATTTAATAATGGATGGAGTGGACACCTAAAACACATCGTAGAATCTGTTACCGTTGACACATTCAAGAAGAACGTGCTTATTTTTAGCACATGCCCTTGAAAACACCCATTACTCTGCAGCTGCCAGCTCCCAATGCTGTGGTGTGGCGATCTCAGTATGCAGAATGCATGTGAAGCAATTAAGCAATCAATTAAAATCAATTTAATAATTACAAAAAATAATAATCTTTTTGATAAACAAGACTTGTGAAAGGCTGCTAACTATAATTAATGTTAATTAAAGTTTGCCATAGGCCACTTTAGCAATCACTTTTAATTGGGGGCTGATTAACCTCTTGGGTGCCCACTGCTATCTTAACAATGAGCTACTGAAAACGCAGAGGAAGCGGCAAAAATGAAGTTCAAAAGACGGAAGGAAAAGATTAGAAAGGAGATTTGATGCTGCTGTAGAGGTATCAGTGAGGGCAAGTGACTATTTAGGGTTCTGCTATTTGGGAACTGAGAGCAATGATGGCACCCTGAGGACCACAATTGAGTTTAGAGTAGATTAGATAAACTTTATTAACCCCATGGGGAAATTTAGATGCATGCAGCAGCAGAAAGATAAAAAATAAGGGTACAGGCTCACAGGACAAATAATATATCAATCAATCGATAAATAAATAAATAATTAAACTTAACAAGTACATCTATGGACTGGTAGAACATCTCCAGCAGTTTGCTGCACACATGAAAAGCCCTGAGTTTCCTTAGCAAGTCCAGTCTGCTCTCGCCATTCTGGTCCAGTGCCACTGTGTGGTCAGACCAGTCCAGTTTATTGTTCATCTGAATCCCCAGGTACCTTTAGCTCCACACCACTAAATGGTTGAGTGGTCTCAGAGGCCCCTTAGCACACCAGAAGTCCACCACCAGCTATTCTGTCTTTGCTGATGTTGAATTGCAGGTTGTTGTCCCTGCACCACAAGACGAAGTCCTCCACAACATTCCTGTACTCTCACTCGTCTCCATTGTTACTGCAGCCTATGATGGAGGAGTCTTCTGAAAATTTCTATAGATGGCAAGTGCTGCTATTGTCCCAGAAGTCGGATGTGTGGAGAGTAAACAGTTAAGGAGGCAGGACAGTTCAACCTGAAATTCTCCAGTACTACAAACCACCATTTCTGACACACGCATTGAATAAGATAGAATAAGATAAGCATTATTAATGTCACCTGGAAATTCATACAGTATTCACACAGTGGCAGAAATATAATAAACAAGGATACAGACTCAGAAGACAGATAATACAGCCAATCAATTGATAAACAAACAATTAAATAAATAAATGTATATTGCGAAGACATTTCAAAATGAACTTAAAGAGTACATTGGGATGAATTATTGAATTGTCCTGATATCAGCAGGCAGAAAAGACCCTAAGAGATGCTTCTTAGCACACCGTGGTGGAATGAATCTGTGGCTAAAAGTGCTCTAAGAAAGCGCCTCCTGGAGTAGATGGAAAGGATTTTTCACAATGGCATGCAATTTTACCACCATCCTCTTTGTTTCCACAACAGCTTCCAGTGAGTCCAGTGTTTGGCCTGTGATGGCGCAGACTTTCCTGATACATTATATTGCCAAAAGTATTGGGAACCCCCCTCCAAATCCTTGAATTCGGGTATTGCAATCACTTCCATGTCCATAGGTGTATAAACTCAAGCACCTCAGCATGCAGGCTGCTTCTACAAACATTTGTGAAAGAATGGGTCGCTCTCAGGAGCTCAGTGAAGTCAAGCCTGGTACCGTGATACCACCTGTGCAATAAGTCCATTCGTGAAATGTCCTCACTATTAAATACTTCACGGTCAACTGTTAGTGGTATTATAACAAAGTGGAAGCAATTGGGAACAGCAGCAACTCAGCTATGAAGTGATAGGCCATGTAAAATCACCGAGCGGGGACAGCGCATGCTGAGGTGTGCAGAAGTCACCAACTTTCTGCAAAGTCAATAGCTACAGACCTCCAAAAGCTCAAGAACAGTGCAATGTAGAGAGCTTCATGGAATGGGTCTTCATGGCCGAGCAGCTGCATCCAAGCCATATCACATCTGTTGCCCGATGGTTGATGTGGGGAACGGTCTAACCTGGCCACTGACCTGGCTCCATCACTGCTCGTTTGCTGTGTCTCTGTGTATTAAAGTGGTAGCTCCCATTTGAATAAAGACCCTGACTGTTCTTGCTCTAATGGGAATAAAGTTGGTCTTCTTGAAGCCTTTGAACTCAGCGTCTTCTCTCGGGTGCAAGAAAGTGACTCACATGTCACACTGTACTCGGGTCATCGCCCTGTTGTCATTACCACCAAAGGAGCTATCTCACATCTTAGCAGAGGACAGCTTGTCAAAAGGTGAATAAACATAAGGTGGAAAAGATTCAAAACTGGCCAGCCTTCATATAACCAGGAATGTTTGATTGCTTTTAAGTTGAAGGAAGTGTCATGGGGAATTATAGGTACTGAGGCATTTTTGTTACTGTGGTGAACCAATTTAAACATCCTATTTCAGATACTCTTTAAGCCTGGACTGGTTTCATCTGATATGATCGGATAGTGTGGAAAAAGCAGCAGAGGATCTGGAGACTTATGTGAATGAAATATATAAGATGCGAGGAAACAATTCAAAACTGGCAATCCTTGATCACTTTTTAAGCTAACTATCACATCTCATGGTGAGTTCAGATATTGTGGCATTTTGGGTATTGTGGAGAATCAGCTTAAACCTCCTGTTTCAGATGCTATTTAAGGCTGGATGGATTACATCTGATTCTACCAGACGGAGTGGAAGAAGCAGGAGGGGGTCTGGAGACTTACTGTATATGAATGTGATATACTAAAAATGCAAACACATTACAGTTAAAGCCGATTTGTGGGAGCCAGTCTTTGAAATGCATGACTGAATTTGTCAAAGTTACTGACTTTTACAAGACCCTGTTAATGTTTATTTTCACTCTGTTTTCAAGAATCTAAGGGTAAGTCATTCTGAACAAATGTCTAATGACATGTTCCTGTGGACACAACAAGCTGTACCTACTGTAAACAAATGCACATCTGGACAGGTCTGACCAGCTTACTACTACCTACAAACCTATTACTGACAGCAGCAGCTCTCAAGAATCCACATCAGAAGTTTTGTTTTTTATTTTGTTCATCATATTTTATAAAAAAAACATACCGTATGTATATTGCTTCTCTCTCTATCACTCATGCTTCTGAAAGTTTTTAATTTCCCCCTGGGGACAAATAAAGTGAATCTATCTATCTATCTATCTATCTATCTATCTATCTATCTATCTATC
>JANRMT010062820.1:20195892-20228723 GCA_026402145.1 Polypterus bichir lapradei
ATCTATCTATCTATCTATCTATCTATCTATCTATCTATCTATCTATCTATCTATCTATCTATCTATCTATCTATCTATCTATCTGTGTGGAGTGGTGGCTTTGAGGCTAGGGATATGTGCCAGCAATCAGAAGGCTGCCAATTTGAATCCCATATATGCCAGAAGTGATTCTACATCATTGGGCCCCTGAGTAAGGCCCTTAACCTGCAATTGCTTCATCCAGGGTTTGACACTAATCTGTATCCAGCTCTGCATCCAGGTCTGAAAACTTGGGGGTTGGTGGCAGGACTGGTACTCCAGCCACTGTAAAACAAAAAAACTGTTCCAGTGTGGTGCTGAGGTATCACCCACTGCACTTGGGTCCCAATCCAGGTGGTTCATCATGTGGTGAGTGCAGCAACGTGCTATCAGAGCATGTTCCCAACTTCTATCTATTTTACAGAAAAACTAAAAGGCTACATTAAATCATTTGATGTTATATTCTTCATCATTTTCTTTCCTTTAATATCTTTTAGCCTGTTTTAGTTTTTCCCACATTAACTTTTTCTTATAGAACAAAACACATCCATATTTTACTACTTAATAAGGCTTGACCATAATGTGTGAATGTGTTCTAATTAAATGCTCTGCCATAAATGGCAAACCTGACATATTTATAATTGTTATTAAGGATAACCATCTGTTTTATGTTGTTGGGTAGATATGCTATTTTTACTTATTAATCTTTGAAATGTTGAATGGCACTGTGCAATTTTCTCCATCCTTCATAACTAATCTGAAGTGTATGACGACAATGTGCAGTATACAGGATGCGCTATGCAGTATTTGAAATCTCTAAGCATCGCCCTTGAAGATGCCGCCCTTTCACCTTCAGTCATGGTCAAGAATCTTGGTGTGAATCTGGACTCATTGTTTTCATTCATCGAATATATAACTTCAATGACCAAGTCCTGTCACTTCTTTCTTCATTATATTCAGTGGATTCTGCCTTTCCTCATTAATTATGCCACACAACTCCTTGTTCAGGCACTGGTTCTCTCATGGCTGGTGTATTCTCTCCTGGAAGGGCTTCTTTCAACTGCTATCCAACCTCTTCAGCTCTTCCAGAATGATATTCTCTGTTCCTTGTTTAACTCTTATGACTTTTCTGCTTCGGGCTATTTGTTGCTGCAAGGATTCCATTCAAAACTCTTGTCTTGACCTCTCTAAATGGTTCAGCTCCTCAATATCTCCGATCCTTGGTCTCTCCTTTTGTCCCTTCAAGAAGTTTCCGTTCTGCCTGTGCCTGTCTACTGACCGTCCCTCTTCTTGCCAGACATGTCAACACTGGACAATGTTTCTCTGTTCTTGCACCAAAGCTGTAGAATGATCTTTGATCTATTTGTACTTCACCTAATTTATTTGTGAATAAAGGAAATTTGCCAGTCCTACCGTCGGGGGCTTCAAACATACCCAGTAGTACTTCTGAGGCACAGTCTCAGGACACAGGTCATATATAAAAGGAGCAGCTTGCTTCAGTACAGGGAGCCAGAGTCGAGAGAAGGAAGATGGAGCTGGCCTAGAGAAGCAGAGGAGAGACAAAAAGGATTGTTATGTGGGTGAATTGTGAGTTTTACAGCCATTGTATACAGTGGGGGAAAAAAAAATTTTGAAACACACGTGCACTTGTGTCTGTGCTGTTGTGTTTGGATACCTGCAACACTCCCTGGGGGCAACAGCTGTTATAAAAAATACTAATGTGGGGGGGGGGGGGTGGATCCAAAATGATTCTGGTTAGGGCCCCAGTTTGACTTGGGGTGGCACTGCAATGCATGTACTCACGCAACGGTGGAGTGAAAACTACAAGCCTGCCACATGATCCTCTGACCTAGCACTGTGCATCCTCAGTCCACATAAAGAGGCTCTATGCGGTTGCAGGTTCGGGGTAAGGAAGTGGTGTAGAGCTGGATTCAGGAACAGCTGAAAATCCTCTTCTTCCAAAGAATGAAGAAGCTGGTGGATAGTGGAACAATACAAGAAGTGGATCAACCTGTAACAACAACAACATGTATTTCTATAGCACATTTCCATACAAATGATGTAGCTCAACATTCTTAACAAGATGAAGAAAGAAAAATATAAAAATAAGTTTAGGCAATACTAGGTAACAAAGAATAAAGTAAGGTCCAAATTTCCAGGGAGGACAGAAAAAAAAAACAAAACAAAAAACTACAGAGGACTGGAGAAAAAAAAAAAAAAAAAACAAAATCTGCAGGGGCTCCAAGGCTACAAGGCCACCCAGTCCCCACTGGGCAATCTAACTAACATAAATGATCTCAATCAGTCCTCATGGTTTTCAGGCTTCACGTGGTAGAATTAGATGATGATGGTCATGTGGACATCCGGCCTTCAATCCATTAATGTAAGGAGATCACGGTGCTTTGATCAGGTGGTGGTGACACAGATTACCACCACAGAGAACCGGAGAAAGAACAGCAGAGAAAGTAGGGGTTAGTACAGATTGTGGAGCCATGATAGAAATGATAAATCAATGCATATACAGAACATCAGGGTTACACTAAAATGAAGCTATGAGAAAGCCATGTTACAATAATGAGTTTTTCGCAGTTTTTTTAAAGTCCTCCGCTGTATTAGCCTGGTGAATTCCTATTGGCAGGCTATTCCAGATTTTAGGTTCATAACAGCTGAAGGCCGCCTCATCACTTCTTTTAAGTTTATCTGTTGGAATTACAAGCTGACCCTCATTTGAAGATCTAAGGTTACAATTTGTAGTGTAAGGTGAATGGCATTCTGAGATATAGGATGGAGCAGATTATTTAAGGCTTTGTAAACCACAAGCAGTAGAGACTATGTGGAGAAGTGCTAGAACTGTCTTGTTAATCTCGCTCCATCTTATATATCGGAATGTCTGACACCCTATATTCCAAATCGTAATCTTAGATCATCAAATGAGTGTCTCCTTACAATTCCAAAAGCTAAACTTAAAAGAAGTGGTGAGGCGGCCTTCTGCTGCTATGCACCTAAAATCTGGAATAGCCTGCCAATAGGAATTCGCCAGGCTAATACAGTGGAGCACTTTAAAACACTGCTGAAAACACATTACTTTAACATGGCCTTTTCATAACTTCTCTTTATCTTAATCCTGATACTCTGTATGTTCAATTCATTATAATAACTATTCATGGTGGCCCTAAAATCCGTACTGACCCCTACTCTCTCTTCTGTTTCTTTTTCCGGTTTTCAAAGCACCATGATCTTGTCCTTCCCTTCGCCTCTCTATTAATGTGCTTGGACAAAGAGCTCTGTGAACAGCCAGCCTCTTTAGCAATGACCTTTTGTGTCTTGCCCTCCTTGTGCAAGGTGTCAATGGTCGTCTTTTGGACAACTGTCAAGTCAGCAGTCTTCCCCATGACTGTGTAGCCTACAGAACTAGACTGAGAGACCATTTAAAGGCTTTTGCAGGCGTTTTGAGTTAATTAGCTGATTAGATTGTGGCACCAGGTGTCTTCAATATTGAACCTTTTCACAATATTCTAATTTTCCGAGATACTCAATTTGGGACTTTCATTAGTTGTCAGTTATAATCATCAAAATTAAAAGAAATAAACATTTGAAATACATCAGTCTGTGTGTAATGAATGAATCTAATATACAAGTTTCACTTTTTGAATGGAATTACTGAAATAAATCAACTTTGTCATGATATTCTAATTTTATGACCGGCACCTGTAAGTTCTTTGTGTAAACTGTTTCCCATCCCTGCACTGCAGTGTTAGACACTTGTCAAATTTAAGTCAAGCTGTTCTGGTAGCTTGAGGTGGCCATCACTCTAAAGAGACAATTTACTCCCATCTTTTCTTTGTCAGTGCCTATAAAAGCTTTTTACTTCTTCGGACATTTTCACATTTTAATGTTATACCACATTCAATCGCAGTAAATTAAATCTGGCTTTGAAAACGTGGACTCTTTAATGTCAAAGTGAAAACAGATCTCTGCAAAGTTGTCCAAATTAATTACAAATACAAAGCACAAAATAATCGATCGGATAAGTATTCCCAGCATGTGTCTGCATTTTTGGGAAAACAAAGCATAATATTAAAAGGTACTGTCACATTCTAAAAGAGAGCTTTTTTCAGCTATGTGAAAGATTGATGGAATTAAAATGAGAACGTTGGAATTGTGTAAAATAAACAATTTCCCTTACCGCACTTCTGCCAGCCTTCCATAATGAGGCAAAGACAGAAGCAAAGTTTTTCTCTAACTTCCTGAATGAAAAGAAAACTAAATATTTAGACACCTCTTCCATGAGAGCATAAAATGAAGATCTGCTTATTAAACCATGCTTGTAATTACTTTGACCTGTTAAAGGTTAACACATAAGTGATTGATATGAGAGATAATAAAACTAATAATAATAATTTGATATGAACAACCAGTATTAATTAGTTGTTCATTGAGCAGAAGAGACAAGTAAATTAAATACAAATTGAAAGTTTTTTCAAGTGGTTGGTTTCCTTAAAAAAGTCATCACCATACAGCATTAAGAGAAATTAAGAGAATTAAAAATAAATAGAATATCAAGAGAGATGAATAAATTAGAATTGAAAGTAATAATCATGTTATTCCACCTTCAACAGAGTGTGAAAATGCAGCTTGATTTACATGATACAAGTAATTATTGTTTTTTACAGTGGCAATTGAGAAAGCATCCAGACCCTGATCTCTCTCTGCGCACTTTACTGTGATTTAGATTTCATTTGGTTAAATCGATAAATTTGACATGCTTGCCAGTCAGTCTGCACTCAATAACCCATAATGTTTTCTTCATTTGTTTTTTTCACTGAATCTCCTAGGCATATTTCAATGGAGATGTTTCCACTCCAACATGAAGGCCTTCTCTCATTCCATTTCTCATCCAAACTTTATAATCCAAAAAAGGAAGGCGTCTAACGTCACAAAGAGACTCATACAGTGCCCTCCATAATATTTGGGATGAATTTTGCCTTGATTCACTCCTCTGCTCCACAGTTTAAAATAACAAATCAAAACATTCAGGCGTGAATTAAGTGCAGATTACAGAGTTCCATTTAAAGGGTGTAACGAAAAACACAGACAAGCATAAAGGTTTAGGGCAGCCGTCGGCAAAACCCTACGAAATTGAAAATCAATGCTAGTTATAAATGGATTGAAAAAGGGCAAAAAGATGTGAGTCTTAAAGTGAGTGCTCCACTTCCAGTTAAGCAGAGGCCAGGCAGGAAGAGGCGGGTCCAGGGGGACAGACACTGGAAGTGACATCAGAGGTGGTAGGGATGTCAATCATCCAGTCTGTTGAGGAAGGAAGGGAAGAGGCTGTTGGTAAAATTTGCCGTCTTGCCGATCACCAAGGAAATACCACCACCAGAGCCTTTAAGCTATTTCCAAGGCACACGTGCGTGACGAGGGATTTGCATAGTTTGGTCACTCACTTTTCCTACATGGTTCTCCTCATTTCAGGGCACCATAATGTTTGGAGTCAGCAATGGCAGGTCTATTAAAGCTGTCATATTTAGTTCTTTGTCACATATCACTTACATGCAATGACTACTTGAAGTCTGCGATTCATAGACATCAGCAGGTACTGCCGACCTTCTCTGGTGATTATCTGCCAAGCCTCTAATGCAGCCATCTTCAGCTCCTGCTCATCCCCTTAAGTTTTCTCTTCAGCATATGGAAACCTTGCTTAAATGGATTTAAATTGGGTGCCTGGCTTGGCCATTCAAAAATCTTCCATTTTTTAGCTTTTAGCTCCGGTGTTGCCTCAGCAGTATGTTTGGCTCATTATCTTGTTATAGGATAAAGTGCCGTCCAGTGAGTTTGGAGGCCTTTACTGGCCCTTGAGCAGATCAGATGTTTCTCTACACCTTTTTTGCGGCTGCTGTCAGCAGTTCCATCATCAATGAAGAGAAGTGTGCTAGGACCTGTGGCAGCCTTACATGCCCAAGACATAACACAACCAACACCTTGTTTCACAGACCTGGTGGTCTGCTTTGGATTTTGAGCCATTCCTTTTCATCTCCATACTTTAACTCTTGCCATCACTCTATTGCAAGTTCATCTTTGTCTCAACTGTCCACAAGACCTTTTCCCAGAATTTTTCAGGCTCATTAAAGTGCTTTTTCACAAACTGTAATCTGGCCATCATATTTTTGTGGATAACTAGTGGTTTGCTTCTTGCAGCGGGGCCTCTGTGCTTCTATTCATGAAGTCTTCCACAGATAGTCATCTCTGACACACACACATTAGCCCCCTGAAGACTGTTTTTGATTTGTCAGACAGGCATTTGGAGCTTTTTCTTCGCCATAGTGAGGATTCGTCTGTCATCAGAAGTGGAGGTCTTCCTTGGCCTACCAGTCCCTTTGTGACTATTGAGCTCACCACTGCATGCAGATGTACATTTGAATGTGCTAATATGAGTGGACTGTAATTAATTGTAATACCTGCTTCCAAAAGCATTTTAAAAAGGAAGCCTGAATGAGAGATGTAAAAAAAGAAGTCGAGAATCAATGGAAAAGTGAAAAAGACAAATGGAGGTTAAAGTGAAAGGAAGGATGATGGAGACGGCATACGAAAGCAGCACAAATTTCAGCAAATACAAGCCATGCAAAGAATTATATAGTTTGACAATTCACAGATGGCTTCTTTTCTTTAGTTACATATTATATATTCTTAATTGAAAAGAAAATTATTTATTGATGGGGAGAGAGCTCTTCTCTAAATGTCCAGTGGCTAAAAGGCAGAACTACTTGAAAGTGTCCCTTGCGGTGTTTTAACAAAGCAACACAGATAGAGAGAAAAGGCTTCTTGCTAGTTTCTATCTTTGCATCTAAGCTGAGCTCTTTACAAAAGTTTCAGAAAAGCAGCAACTGAACAAAGAAAAGCTCTTTTTGAAAAATGTCAGATACAGTACAAGGCCGCTGCTCTTCCACTATCTCACCTGGCTTGGGTTTGTCTGTTAGATAGATTAGATAGAACTTATTTTTTCCCCAGGGGAAAATTTGGCTTTTTACAGAAGCTTTTTAAATAATAAACATACATAGGTAGATAAGTAATTTAGTAAAAAAATAAATAAATATGTATATACACACACATTTTGGTCTGAACACACAATGGAATGACTATAAAGCAAGAAAATTAAACAGTGTGACAGTAGGGGGCACTATCACTCCCTTGAACCCTCAGGTACCACGCCAGACACCAGGTAAAAGTGCAATAATCCATTATAATAAATATGTGCACCAAGCACCCTCCACTCTACACTATTCATTAAACAATACTAATCACAATAAACCAATCCTCCGACTCCCAGACGCGTTGCCCTCCTACCACCCAGCTCAGCTCGCCGTTTGGGAGCTCCCAGAGTCCTTTTATAGTTCCTGACCTGGAAGTGTTTCTCATCCTTCAGTCCATAATTCCTTATCACTTCCGGGTCAGATAAAAGTCCTTTTTTTCACCCCGGAAGAACATCATCCCTTCCGCTCATGTGACTTGGAAGTACTCCCGGGGCATAGGGCAAATAGCAGTCCCTGGTTCTCCCTGGAGCGACCCCTGGCGGCCCCGACGTTATCCAGCAGGGCTGTGCACTACAACTCCAAAGTCCATGATGCCCTGCTGGAATTCGGGGCATCTCCACATTGCAGGGAGGGCTCCATCTAGCGGCTTGGGGGTCTTGACCGGGATAAACAGCCGGGCATAGTCCACAACAGAAAGAAATGTTTTGACTTGGTAGTCCCACTCCCAGTGAGGCACTATACAGACATATTGCTGTTGGTATAAAGACCTCTCCATCATGTCTCTGAAAGTCCTACTTGTTCGTGTGTCAGAGAGAGGATATGAAGCATTGGTCATAATGGCACTCAGTTTTGTTATAATTCTCTCCTTCACTACGATCTCCAGGGGGTCCAGAGTGCATCCCATAGCAGAGTTTACCCTTTTAATTACCTTGTTGATTTGGTGAATATCCCTTGAAGTGATGCTACCAGCCCAGCATACCACAGCGTAGAAAATCGCACTGACCACCACAAAGTTGTAGAAGATGTGAAGAAAGTCATTTCCCACAATAATGGAATGCAGTCTCCTAAGGACAGACAGTCTGCTCTTCCCTTTCTTGTTAAGTTCCTTTGTGTTCTGAGACCAGTCCAACTTGTCATTAATATGGACCCCCATTTACTTGTAGAGGTGGACTGCCTCTACATCCACTTCTTGAATAGTGACCAGACGTAGAGGCTCTTTGTTGCACGGAAAGTCAACAAGTAGTTTTTTGGTTTTGCAGACAATTTTCTTTGCATGAGGAAACAACGTTCTCCACCTGACTTCTCTCCTCAGTCTCATCCCCCTTATCAATATACCCCATAAGTGCAGAGTCATCTGAGAATTTCTGCAAGTCACATGACCTGCTGTTCTATTTATATTCATGAAGTGTCCAGAATAAAGAGAGAAGGAGACAGGCCTGTTCCTCGTGGTGCTCCAGTGTTGCTCACACAGTCCTTAAGTCTCACAAACTGTGTTCTGTCTGACAGATAGTCCATCATCCGGGACACCACAAGCTTATCCACCTGCATATCTATGAGTTTACCCCTTAACAGGGATGGCTGTTACTGGAGTGTACCAACATTTTGTGAAATGTTTTGTTTACCAACATTTTCTGTAAACACAAAAAATGTTATTATATCATTATTATACAAGCTGTAATAAAAAGAGCCAAAAGAAAGAGTGATGAGTTTGGGACCAACCAGGTAACCCATTTAATTTAGCCAAAGAATTTGAAAGAAAAAGGAATCAAAGGGAAAATCGCAGATGTCTCCAGGCATCCAGGGCAGTCTATGCTTGACAATGCTCTGTGACTCTCAAAGTAAGTCTCTTCTTCAGAGCTCCACACTCTTTGGAAGTAGGTTCCCAAGTGGGAGTTGATTTCTGGTGCCATTGTTCTTAAACCTCATTGCTGTTAAACCTGCTCTTCCCTCGGGCTTGGAATTCCATGTAAAAATTGTTAACCCTGTGTGGAACTCAGGTTACCCTGTTTTGTTTGCATGTACATTGTATAAGATACAGTAAACTTGAATTACACTGGGGACAGTATTCTTCTGCCATGTAGTGGATAAAATAATATAAAAATCATAAATAATTTTATCCATTCTGCTTCTTTAAGATAAGTCATTAAAATTCATGAGTGGGGTGGAGCCATCAACCAAAAAAGCAATGGCGTGTAAATGAAAAAGCTGTAAATCCAGTTTTAGAACAAACTGAAACTGAGTTGAATCAAGCGATAGTGATGATAATGTGAATTGGTCATCAGACTTTTTTTTTATTTTATTGATTTTACTAAAATCACACAATATTCCATACAAATAAATCAATTTCTACAAACATCAAAAGATCAAAGATCAAGATCAAAAAACAAATCAACTCCCACCCCTGAGAAAGAGAGCTAAGCCAGCAGAGTAAAACTTAAAGCTAGTAAAAATAAGTAAGTATATGAATTAATAAGTGAATAATGATAAATGAAAAAAAAAGGGGGACACAATCTGCTTCCTCGGTACTTTAAAAGCTTATTCTAAAATGTTATTGATTAGATCCTGCCAGGTTTTGAAAAAGTTCTGCACAGATCCTCTAAGTGAAAATTTGATTTCTTCCATTTTCAAATAATATAAAACATCAGTTACCCACTGACTTAAAACATAAGAGTTAAGATTCTTCCAGTTGAGCAAGATAAGTCTGCGTACCAATAGTGTAGTGAATGCAATCCCAGTTTGTTTGTCCTTCTCCACTTTAAGCCCATCTGGAAGAACACCAAACACAGCTGTTAGTGGATTAGCAGGGATTGTGACACCAAAGGCTGTCTGAGAGGCATTTAAAGATTTTGGCCCAGAATGATGTTAATTTGGTGCAGGTCCAGAACATGTGGCCCAGTGAGGATGGAACTTGATTGCAACGTACCGCAGGTTGGATCTTGCCCTGGAAACAAGCGAGATAGATGTGCTTGATAGATAATTTTGAGTTGAATAGTTGTATGATTTGCACATATGGAGCTCAAGTGGATTTTCTGCATTGCTACTTTCTACTCCTTTTCTGAAATATTGAGGGAGAGATCCTTTTCCCACTGTCTTCTTGGATCTTTGAAAGAAAGGGACTGTAAAATAGTTTTATATATTACAGAAATGCTGTCTGAGTCCTCAAGACTTTTGTACATATAGTGAAACTGAAGCATACAGCACTGTATGAGCGAACTTCAGTGATATGTCTGGTGAAGTTGGTCATGTCAGCTTCAGGGTGAGCATGTAGATGTATGGTGGAAAGACAAAATGGTTGCAATCAAGTGGAAGGACAAGAAAGACGTTAGCCTCCTAATCAGTGTTCGCAATGCAGAATCTCTCAATGTCTGTGTCAGGGAAAATATGGAAGTTACTTCGTCTTGTGCTGTGGTAGCCTCCAATAACATAATCGAGTGTATGGTTTGGGCACTGTCATTCTACCCCTGTGTGTGTAAGCAACAGAAAATATTTCAAGAAAAGTGAGGAAAAAAACACGCTTCCTACTGTCCCAGCTGTGACGTCAGGCTGTTTGTTGCTGAATATTTCAAAACATACGAGGGACGTTTGAAATTTTTCCGCACTTTTTTTTTTTTTTAGAATTTCAAGAACAAATGACATCACTTTTCTACATAGTCACCTTCATTTGCCATGCAGTTTTCCCAGCCTCGTACTGACTTTTTAATGCCCAGTTACTACTCCTCCCTCCTTCACCGTTTCCAACAAAAATATAAAAGTGCAGCAACTTTTTGAACGTTCCTCGTATTATAAGAAGGACGTGTACTAAATTTACTGTACATCAGTACAGCAGTAGACACACGGCATACCTTTGTATTTATGTTGACGTTTTAGTGTTTACGTATATCTGTTACACATAATAACATTTTTTCTTGCTGAAAAAAAATTCAGCGCATTTGGCTCATTTTTCCAGGGGTACACACTATGCTAAGGTAGTTAAATAGCCCCTGGAGCAGAATGGGTTGGTGCGGGATAATATCAGAAATGTCATCATAGTCCTTCTTGGGACTCGTCGTATGGTCTGAGGCTAAAAGAGAAGAAGTTGTTAATGGCCATGTTCCCCATGTGCTGGGGATGAGTAGTTTACCTCACTTGAGCCCCTGTAGATGCTCCCTATGCACATGTATGTGACAAAGCAAATAGGCAGAGAACTTCTCCTATTCTCCTAGTTCTCTGGGACTGCAGCTGTTTTAGGGTGTACTCACATTAGACCCGTTTGTTCAGTACCGTGCCCAAGCACGATTGTCCCACCCTCCCTACTCCGCTGCTAGCCTACACTCACACTGTGCTTAACGTTCTGGGCCCGGGCACCCTTTCATTATGACCATGCGACTTTGTGCAAAGCCAAAACAAGATCCAAACAAAGAGTGGCAGCATGCATGTCACAATAATTTTACTTGTTTTGTGGTTGTTTTGGAGTCATGTTGGGCAGGATAACGCTCTACCCTCTTACAGATTTATTAAGTGTACAATGTAGCGTTTTTTTATTAATCATGCTGCACGTACGAGAAGATTTTTATGGAGAAAATGATGTTAAGGGAGGAATTTGCAGCTTTTTTGCCAACTAAAATTCAGGTTCATGTGTAAGGTGAGAATAAAATACTCAAAAGATGTTAAATGAAATGAGAATTGCACTCCCTGACTTGTCACGTTATTGACGTCATGTTTGTTCTCCGTGCTCGGGCACATTTAGTGATCACACTATGCTACTGAACCGTGCTCGCACCCACCTCTTCCAAGCGGGTTGGGGCACGGTACGGTTGGCCTGGTATGGAGTAATCACATTAGTCAAACGAACTGGACTGGGTGGGGTTACATGAGGACAAACGTGCTCAGTGTGAGTGCACCCTAAATCTGTAAGCAGACTGGCTATACAAAACATTTTAAGGTCCTGTTTCACTTTCTTACTTTCCCCTAGAATACACCTGACACCTGCTCAGCATGATAAGATTCAGACCAAGTCCTGCTGAGATAACGTCAGCTGAAATTTTTAAAATATCTCCTATACAATTCATATTGTTTATGTCACACAAGATGAAATAATACTGGTGGCACAGTGGAAGTACAATACAATACAATGCAATTTATTTTTGTATAGCCCAAAATCACACAAGAAGTGCTGCAATGGGCTTTAACAGGCCCTGCCTCTTGACAGCCCCCCAGCCTTGACTCTCTAAGAAGACAAGGAAAAACTCCCCAAAAAAAACCCTTGTAGGGAAAAAATGGAAGAAACCTCAGGAAAGGCAGTTCAAAGAGAGACCTCTTTCCAGTAGGCTGGGCGTGCAGTGGGTGTCAAAAAGAAGGGGATCAATACAATACAATACACAGAACAGAACAAATCCTCAATACAGTATAAAAATAAAAATTTTACAAATACGTAGCAGAATTTAACAGTCGGTGACATCACATAATATGATTTGGATTTGTTTAGAGTCCTGGAGACCCCATCAATCAAGCTGCCTCCCCCAATTGGCCCTTCTACAGCTGAAAGAGCACTGCGTCAGCCAATCCGATAAAAGGACCCCACTACCGGATGATTCCAGTGATCCTCCATCAGGGTTGACTTTACCTTAGACAGGAAAAACAACCTGGCAGGTGGGCCATGGCACCAAATGCCACATTTGAGTACCGAGAAGAGAAACAGAATAGTTGAGGTTGCCATTTAATGCTTTATATGTTAAAAGGAGGATTTTGAAGTATTGCTGCTGCCTCTCATTAAAGAAACCAGGGGTCACATCCCTGGTCCTTCCTGTGTGGAGATTTCATGTTCTCCCTGTGTCTGTGTAGGTTTCCTTCAGGTGCTCTGGTTTCCTCCCACAGACATGCAGGATACTAAACTGGCCCTTGATGTGTGTGTGTGTATCTTCATACCTGTAAAGGACTGCTGTCTTGTCCAGGGTTTGTTCCTGCCTTGCACCCTATGCTAGCTGTGATGGGCTCCAGTAACCACCCCGTGACCCTGTTCAGGACAAAATGGGTTAGAAAATGACTGCAGGTGATCCTATGGGAGGTAGGGCTTTGCTCTGACAAATCACAAAAAGTATGTGTTAAAAGACGTGTACTTTAACTATATTAGTAATATCTTAACTTGTTTTTCAAAAACTCTTTGTAGCATTTCCTTTATCTCCTAAAGTCATTTTGATTATGAGAGTTTAGTGGACCTGTGGTTAGTACTTGCAGTGTTCATTTTCTCTCTTTTTAAAGAACTACAGACTTCTAGTAAAAAAGCAATCGTCACTTCTTCTATTTTTGCAAATAACATATACAGCATTTGTTTCAAATCTGTTGTCGAGAAAGAAAATTATGGCATACATTATGAATATAACCCAGCAGGACTTAGAGGAATACATTGCACTCAGTCTCAATTAGTAGATTCAGAAGAAGATAGCACTCTACAAACCATGTCATCAGGGGTTATAATGATGAGCCCAGCACCAGCTGAATAAATGAGATGCGAATAAACCACTTACATAAAACAGCAGGCAACATCAAGTGTAGTAGGCAACAGAAAAAAAAATACATACTGCATATATATATATATATATATATATATATAGTCATAAAAATGAGTCCAAGACATTATAAAGGTTTGTGGCAGCCCCCCGTATATTGTTTTTCCCAGCTGCAAAAGGGTTTTCTTTATCAAACAAACGATGTGCATATCACAGAGTCCAAGGCAGAACTGCTATAGTAGCCTAAGATGGAGGCTTTAAAGGTCTTGAGAGGAACTGATGTCATCAAAGGGGCTGGGACCAGAAGTGACGTCATCAAAGGGGCCGGCTTTGGAAGTGACATCATCAAAAGGGCCGGCTTTGGAAGTGATGTCATCAAAGGGGCCGGCTTCGGAAGTGATGTCATCAAAGGGGCCGGCTTCGGAAGTGACGTCATCAGAGGTGCCGGAACCTTGCAGGATTTCCCGAGAAAGGTCTGTAGGGAACTGAGAAAGACAGTCAGCGCACTCCGCCGCCCCCGGTCGGATGTTTTATTACAATTATTCGAGCCCTTTAGCTGCCTCTTACTCGCACGTGTGTGACTATCTATATATATATATATATTTTTTTATTTATATATATATATATACACATGCACAGATGTGAACAAAAAATTTGTTGTTTCCCAACATGAAAAAAGAATTCACAATTGTCTCTGAAATAACTTAAAACTGACAAAAGTTTTTAACAAATATCAGATTTTCCTTTTGAGTTTTGGATTCAAAAAAATATTTCATTTAATAACACAAATGAAAATGGCATGGACAAAAATGATGGGATCCTTCACCTAATTTTTAGTTGTGCATCCGTTAGAGTTTGCAATCACTGTACACAAGTGATTCCTGGAGCTCTCCATAAGACTTCTGCACCTGTCCACAGGTCGTTTGGCCCACTCGTCCTGAGCAAACCTTTCCAGCTATGTCAGGTTTGAAGGGGTCATCTCCAGACTGCATGTTTCAGTTCTTTCCATGGATGTCTGATGGGATTCAAATCGAGACTCATAGATGGCCACTTCAGAATAGTCCAATGTTAATTAAATGCATATACAGAGTATCAGGATTAAACAAAAATGAAGCTATGAGAAAGCCATGTTAAAGTAATGAGTTTTTAGCAGTGTTTTAAAGTGTTCCACCGTATTAGCCTGGCGAATTCCTATTGGCAAGCAATTCCAGATTTTAGGTGCATAACAGCAGAAGGCCGCCTCACCACTTCTTTTAAGTTTAGCTTTTGGAATTCTAAGTAGACACTTATTTGAAGGTCTAAGGTAATGATTTGGAGTGTAATGTGTAAGACATTCCGAAAGATAAGATGGAACGACATTATTTAAGGCTTTGTAAACCATAAGCAGTATTTTAAAGCCAGTTCTAAATGGCACAGGTAACCAATGTAGTGCCATCAAAACTGGGGTGATGTGCTCTGATTTTCGTTTCCGATTTAAGATTCTAGCAGTTGCATTCTGCACTCGGAATTGATTGATGTCTTTTTTGGGTGTTCCTGAGAGGAGTGCGTTACAGTAATCTAGTCGACTGAAAACAAAAGCGTGAACAAATTTTTCAATGTTATAAGAGGTGTAACTTTTGCTATATTTCTTAAGTGAAAAAATGCTGTCCTAGTAATCTGATGAATATGTGATTTAAAATTCAGGTCAGAGTTAATAGTTACCCATAAAATATTTTCCTTCGTCTTGACTTTTAATTCTAATGCATCAAGTTTATTTCTAATAACCTCATTATATCCATTATTGCCAATCACTAAAACTGTTTTCTCTTTATTTAGTTTGTTTGAAATTACTACTCATCTATTCGGTAACACAAGCGAGACATTGTATCAGTCAATCAAGAGTGTTGGGGTCATCAGGCGCTATTGATAAATACAGTTGTGTGTCGTCAGCATAGCTGTGGTAGCTCACATTATGCCTTGAGGTAATCTGACCAAACGGAAGCATGTAAATCAAAAAGATCAGCGGACCCAGGATAGAGAATTGTGGAACACCATATAGAATATCATGTGTCTTTGAAGTATAATTATCACAACTAACAAAGAATTTTCGACCTGCCAGGTAGGATTCAAACCAATTTAAGACACTGCTAGAGATGCCCACCCATTGACTAAGGCAATGTCTAAGAATATTGTGATCAACGGTATCAAATGCGGCACTCAGATCTAAGAGGATGAGAACGGATAAACGGCCTCTGTCTGCATTTACCCGCAAATCATTTACTACTTCAACGAGTGCAGTTTCTGTACTGTGATTTGTTCTGAAGCCCGACTGAAACTTATCAAGAATAGCAGAGTGATGACTTTTCTATATTTAAATCAGCTGAATGACTGAGTGCACAATTGGAACCATGTGTGATACGAATGGAAGAAAACAGCTAGTTTGAACAATCACTTGAATCCAGTTATTTAGGTTAAATATTTTCCAGGTGTCCCAATAAATATGCCCAGGCCATTTTAGAAGATCTTTGTAGAAAAAGCAATACTTGATCACTTTGCACACTTGCTTTGCTTTACTCGATGACATATGAAAGGCATGCAGGTATACAGGGGACAATTGCTTCTCATTTCATCACTTATCACGAGGCACTTTGCTTACACTGAATAGTTTTGTGTGAATAATCACATCCTTGACAGACTTATTTTAACTTCTGTATTTCCTAAGAATGCTGATTAGATAATTGCAATGTGAAATCTTTAAGTGATATTTATTTGACTACAGTAGGTTTGCTTAATCTCTTGATAAATTGCATTGAAATGCAGGTCACATTTTAATTCATTCAATTCCCATATCAATAACACTTTATTGTAACAATTTTTAGCATTTTGATATTTTAAACCGCTTTAGAAGAGCAAGGGAAAATAAGTAGACACCATTATTGTTTCCTAAAACTAGCAGTAACACTGTGTCCACCATAAGATGACCTGTTTGGGAATGAGCTTTAGCCAATATGCATTAGCAGTGACAAGCGAACACTGCAGAGTTTGCTTCACCATGAGTTTAGAGAAGTCATGGAAATGCTCAGAACTCCACAAGCTAATTTGAAGTCAATAGGAAAGGGGGAACTGAACTAGTTTTGAGCAGATTATAATAGTGCAATGGTCTTTAAAGTGTTCCAGATGGTGAGGAAATCATCTATCAACTAGGCAAGTTGCATTGTTCTGGCCACAAATGTTATCTGATCTGTGATGCAGCAGTGCTTAGCGTTATGCCACCGTGTCCCGAACAACAAAAGATACAGATGGAAAGACAAACAAAATACAATAAATGGCCATAGACTAGCAATAAGTAAAAATATATATATATATATATACACTGCTGAAAGAAATTAAAGGAACACATTTTAATCTGAGTATAGCATCACGTCAGTGAAACTTCTGGGCTATTGATCTGGTCAGTTAAGTAGCAGAGGGGGTTGTTAATCACTTTTAGCTGCTTTGGTGTTAATGAAATGAACAACAGGTGCACTAGAGGGGCAACAATGAGATGACCCCTGAAACAGGAATGGGTTAAAAGGTGGAGGCCACTGACATTTTTCCCTCCTGATCTGTTTCTTCACACGTTTTCCATTTGGTTGCGGTCAGTGTCACTACTGGTAGCATGAGGCGATACCTGGACCCTACATAGGAGGCACAGGTAGTCCAACTTTTCCAGGATGGCACAGCAATACGTGCCATTGCCAGAAGGTTTGCTGTGTCTCCCAGCACAGTCTCAAGTGCATGGAGGAGATTCCAGGAGACAGGCAGTTACTCTAAGAGAGCTGGGCATGGCCCCTGCTCCTTTGGGCAAGGAGGAACAGGATGAGAACTGCCAGAACCCTACAAAATGACCTCCAGCAGGCCATTGGTGTGAATGTCTCTGACCAAACAATCATAAACAGACTTCATGAGGGTGGCTTGAGGGCCCAACGTCCTCTAGGGGGCCCTGTGCTCACTGCCCGCCCGGCACTGTGGAGCTCGATTGGCATTTGCCATGGATTTCCAGAATTGGCAGGTCCATCACTGGCACCCTGTGCTTTTCACAGATGAGAGCAGGTTCACCCTGTGCACATGTGACAGACATGAAAGGGTCTGGAGAAGCCGTGGAGAAAATTATGCTGCCTGTAACATCATTCAGCATGACCATTTGGTGGTTGGTCAGTGATGGTCTGGGGAGGCATATCCATGGAGGGACGCACAGACAACTACAGGCTAGACAACGGCACCTTGACTGCCATTAGGTATCGGGATGAAATCCTTGGATCAATTGTCAAACCCTATGCTGGTGCAGTGGCTCCTGGATTCCTGATGTGGCGAGAGTATGCAGGCAGTTCATGGAGGATGAAGGAATTAATAACATTGACTGGCCCCCACGCTCACTCACCTGACCTCAATCCAATAGAACACCTCTGGGTGGGACTTTATGTTTCGGTCCATCTGACATCACCAGGTTGCACCTCAGACTGTCCAGGAGATCAGTGATGCCCTGGTCCAGATCTGGGAGGAGATTCCCAAGAACACACATTAGGAGCCTTCCACTCCCCCTCCCTCCCCACCATGTTGTTAGACATGCATACAAGCACGTGGGGGCCTTACAAACTACTGAGTACGATTTGGAGTTGCTGCAATAAAATTTCAACAAAACAGACTCGCCAGCCTGCCGCATCATTTTTTCACTTTGATTTATGGGGTGTCTGAATTCAGCCCTCTGTTGGTTGATCATTTTCATTTCCATCAAACGATGTGCCATCCTTTCATTCCTAACACATTACCAGTCCATATCAGTAGAGATAACCAGCAGGATTTTGTTTTCCCATTGACATCTGATGTGTTTTCAAAGTGTTCCTTCAATTTTTAAGAGCTTTTAAGAGATTTTTTTGAAGTTGCCCATCACATTGCTGCCCCATCCTTTTTGATCGGTGTAGATAGTTTCACTTTCTTCTTTCGATCCACAAGATAAAAATGTCTTGTAAATAGGAATACATCTTTCATTAATAATGTCATTAATATTATTCATTATTTCACAGGGTATCATATGTTTCCTGACTCTTGGAGGGCCCTTTAAGGTTTGTTTTGATTGGCTATTTCAGGCATTCAGGACTGGGGTGCCTGTACCCCCCCCCCCCCCCCCCCCGTGGGGTGTGAGATGGCATTTCATTCAGGGTGTGGGACAAAGAAGAAGGCTGCGTCATGATTCGTAAAATTGAGTGAGGTTGTGTGTTGTTTTGACTTTATCATGGTGCAATTGTTGTTTTGCAATGTGTCATCATTTATTAGTTTGTTCTCCTTGTCACAGATGTCCGGGGACACTGCCCTGCCGGGATGCTTGGATAGTCCCCGACATGGACAGTATTACTCCTCGGCCACGAGAGGGCAGCCGCCCGGGACTATCTGGGGGCCACAAGGAAGGACCTGGGACATTCCTGAGAGGATGTGGCCACCGCCAGGGGGCGCCCGGACAGTAAGGGAATCCTGGATGGCAGCACTTCCGCCACACCAGGAAGTGCTGCCGGAAATAATTCCAAGAAGACCCGGAGTGCTTCCAGGTGCTTTCCTGACACTTCCGCCACACCAGGAAGTGACATCAAGGAGAGCACCTGGGGCTCATCCGGGCCATGATAAAAGGGGCCGCCTCCTTCTAGTAGACGAGCCAGAGTTGGGAGGAAGGAGACAAAGCTTGTGAGGAGGAGGAAGGAGGTCGAGAGAGAGAGAGAGAGAGAAAGAGAAAGAAAGAAGAAGAAGAAGAAAGGAAAGAAAGCTGGTGAAAGAAGGCATTGTGGTGCAGTGGAAAATAAAGGAGTGTGCTTTGGACATCCTGGTGTCAATCTGTCTGTGTTTGGGGGTACGGTTTCCACATCCTGTTCTATGATATGAAAAGAATTGAGCATCACACACACAATTGTCACAATTTACAATACAATACAATTTATTTTTGTATAGCCCAAAATCACACAAGAAGTACCATGATGGGCTTTAACAGGCCCTGTTTTTTGACAGCCCCCCAGCCTTGTCTCTAAGAGGAAAACTCCCAAAAAAACCCCGGAGAAATTTGGCTTTTTACAGAAGCCCTTTAAATAAATAAATACATACATAGAGATAAATATATTTGCACACACACACTATGATCTGAACATACACCAGAATGCAGATGTCCTAAGGAGAGCTGGGGGAAGAAAGAAACCTCCTGTGGAGCAGAAGTGCAAAAGCTCTCTTTGCCTGCTAGTACTCCTCTGAGCACACTACACGGCTGTTGTTTTGAGTTGATCCTTTGCAAGAGTACAACTGAAATTCTTTCTGTTTTCTTCTTGAAACCAAAAAAAAAACTCACCTGCAGCTAAAAAAGTAGCAGCATAACGGCCTAACTAGATATTATGTTAGATATATTATTACAGTATATTATGTGTGTAGCCTGATATAGAGAAGGCTGGTATTCAGTTATGACGGTTAAAGACATCTATCTATCTATCTATCTATCTATCTATCTATCTATCTATCTATCTATCTATCTATCTATCTATCTATCTATCTATCTATCTATCTATCTGTTATATAGTGCCTTTCACATCTATCTATCTATCTATCTATCTATCTATCTATCTATCTATCTATCTATCTATCTATCTATCTATCTATCTGTTATATAGTGCCTTTCATATCTATCTATCTATCTATCTATCTATCTATCTATCTATCTATCTATCTATCTCATTATAAAAGCACCATATCTTTCCATTTCCTTGCTCTGGCTGAATGAAATGTCTGCCTGAATTTTTATAAACAGTGCATTTCTTAAAATAAGATCAAAGTTGTATGTTTATGTTTTTATCTGCAAGTTTGGGAAAAAAGACAATATATTTTGTTTTCTGAGCAAATGGGTATGGAATATACATATCAACAATAATCCAAAGAAAAAATAACAATGACCAGGTCTGTTATAAAATAAAAAGTAAAACAAAATACTGACAAATTTATTAATAACAATTAAAATACCACCAAATCCTCACCACCCTCAAAATCTGCCCTGCCTTCTTAGAAATCGCCTTAGTCAATGGGTGGGCCTCTCTGGCAGTGTCTTAAATTGGTTTGAATCCTACCTGGCAGGGAGAAAATTCTTTGTTAATTGTGGTAATTACAACTCAAAGACACATGATATCCGATATGGTGTTCCACAAGGCTCTATCCTGGGTCCGCTGCTCTTCTCAATCTACATGCTTCCGTTAGGTCAGATTATCTCAGGGCACAACGTGAGCTACCACAGCTATGCTGATGACACACAGCTGTATTTATCAATAGCACCTGATGACCCCGACTCTCTCGATTCACTAATACAATGTCTGACTTCTATCTCAGAATGGATGAATAGTAACTTTCTCAAGTTAAATAAAGAGAAAACTGAAATCTTAGTGATTAGCAATAATGGATACAATGAGGCTATTAGAAATAAACTGGATACATTAGGATTAAAAGTCAAGACGGAGGTAAAAAGCTTAGGGGTAATTGTTGACTGTAATCTGAATTTTAAATCGCATATTAATCAGATCACTAGGACAGCATTTTTTCACTTAAGAAACATAGCTAAAGTTAGACCTCTTATATCACTGAAAGATACTGAGAAATTAGTTCACGCGTTTGTTTTCAGTCAACTAGATTACTGTAACGCACTCCTCTCAGGACTACCCAAGAAAGACATAAATCGTTTGCAACGAGTGCAGAATGCAGCTGCTAGAATCCTAACTAGAAAAAGAAAATCCGAACACATTTCTCCAGTTTTGATGTCACTACACTGGTTACCTGTGTCATTCAGGATTGACTTTAAAATTCTGCTTATGGTTTATAAAGCCTTAAATAATCTCACTCCATCTTATATATCGGAATGTCTGACACCTTATATTCCAAATCGTAACCTCAGATCCTCAAATGAGTGTCTCCTTAGAATTCCAAGAACAAAACTTAAAAGAAGTGGTGAGGCGGCCTTCTGCTGTTATGTACCTAAAATCTGGAATAGCCTGCCAATAGGAATTCGCCAGGCTAATACAGTAGAGTACTTTAAAACACTGCTGAAAACACATTACTTTAACATGGCCTTCTCATAACTTCACTGTAATTAAAATCCTGATACACTGTATATCCAACTCATTATAATAACTATTCATGGTGGCTCTGAAATCTGTACTAACCCCTACTCTCTCTTCTGTTTCCTTTTCCGGTATCCTTTTGGTGCACATCTACTCAAAGCACTGTGATGTTCCAATAATGATGGATGGATTAAAAGCCAGAAGTCTGTATGACCATCAACATCAAGTGACTCCGTGAGAACCCTAACTACAAAGAGGACTGTTTCATTTATGTTAGGTAGAATGCCCAGAGGGGACTGGGCGGTCCCGTGGCCTCAGAACCCCTGCAGATTTTATTTTTTTTTCTCCGGCCGTCTGGAGTTTTTTTTTCTGTTTTTTCTGTCCACCCAGGCCATCAGACCTTACTACTTTTCTAAGTTAACTAATGTCTTATTTTAATTTCTTATTTTGTCTGTTATTTTTCTTTTCTTCATTATGTAAAGCACTTTGAGCTACTTTTTGTATGAAAATGTGCTATAGAAATAAATGTTGTTGTTGTTGTTGTTGTGAAAACAGGTTAAAAGAGAACTGGCAAAGTGTTGTGCATCATCTACCTTATGAAGAGATGGCAGCAAGATGTACCACAGGAAGAAGGCCGTGTGGTGCTCTCTGACCAACTTGTCATAAAGTTTATGTGAAGTTTAATGGGTGGACAAGTGATGACTTGCACAGTTACTCTGAGGAGTGACAGAAAACTAAGCAGCAGTCATATGTCATCCTTCGAGAGGTTCTATCAAAGGGGACTGCTGCAGTGTTTTTCTTTTTTTTCCAATTGGGCTATTTTTTTTATTGGCGTCTGTGGGAAAAAAATGGGCTTTTGCAGGGTGCATTTTTTAGAGGGATATTGAGATATTTTGGGCTATTTTCCAACCTTCCGCCACCACATTTTTACCATATTTTTCATTAATTTGGTCTCCCACCCCCTTGTGTTATGGTTTATATTCATTCTATCACTCTGAAATATCTTTGATGGGACCCTCCCCCTGGGGCTTCAATAGGATATACCTAACCATCTTGTTCTCCACACTCTCCTGCTCCAACCCACTTTCTGGTGTGTCACTTTGTCTACCTCAGTTATTGGGATATTTTCTTAGCAAATTTTAAGCTGTTCTTGAGCTATACATTTTTAAAGACCTGGCAGCCCTGGACTGCTTCTAAAATATGTGGCTGTCCTCCATTCTTTAAAGTAAACTTTGAGTCTTGGAACCTTTCGCTGACAACACTTACAGGTTTTCCAGCACAGACAGTGAGTCTTCTTTGCCAGAATCCAGTCTTCCGCATGATGTTTTATGTTTGCTGTGCATACTACATGCATATTAATTAGTGATTAATAAATACATTTCAGTTTTTCCAGTAACGTAGGCTGTGTGGGCAATGAAGAAGGTGAATCTGAAAAATAAAATAAATTAATATAAAATAGCCTGCTGAGCTCAATGAAGGAAAATTTGTCAGCATCGTTCATGGTGAAATTGTTTTGATTTTTACTATGTCTAAAAGAATACATAAATGCCCTTTTTTTGGAAAATTTCTTCTGTAATGGTTGCCAAGGAACAGACTGCAAAATAAGAAAAAACGGAGGTCTTATTTATTTTTTTTAATGCATCACACAGCTTTCCTTGAATAAATCAGTTTGTGATTATTGAATATTTTCGATTTCATCTAACATATTTCCATTTACACCTGTGTATATTAAATCCATAAAGCATTATAAATGAATCCATAAAGCATTACTTTTTGAGGCATAACAGTTCATTCCAAACAGATAATTATTTTAAATGATTATGCTCCAATTTTTTTTGTGATTTTGAATTTAAAATTTTCTTTCACCTCTATTTTATCAGCTCACCACACCTTGATGGTGTATCATTGAAGAAGTGAAGAATAATACATAATAAAATTACATATAATAGTCTCCACTTAGATTTATGGGGAAAATGTATTTTTCTGTCGACCTGAGGACTAACTGTTTTTATGCTTATTTACAATTGCTTGACTTTGTAATCTTCTTTATGTGGCATTGTAATTATAATATCTATATGTAATAAAGGAGCAATGCACAGCTACAGAGCATTTGGCATAATGAAGTGTATCTTCAGGGTGTTATTCTTTTCAAAAGTAACTGAAATGAGTAGATTGAGGTTACAGATGGGGTTATATGATGTCTACAGAGGTCAGAATCCTTTACAAAAATTAAATTTATGGGCCTGAAAGAATGACACCTCTGATCCTTTCACTTTAAATTAGATTTTTATTTACATTTATTTATAAAGAAGATGTGTCTCTCTAAATTCACTTTAAATGAGGCAGAGAGGATATTCCACACTAACCAAAGGTGCAGAATCATTTATAGCAGAGTTTTACTCTTTACGATGGTCTTGTTGTAAAATCAGAGCCTTGGTCAGTTTTGCTTCTCTCTGTTGTAACTTAAAATTGTAATCATTCTAGAATTATCCATCAGAAAATGACATAAAATAGATTTAAATTGACATTGATTTGCATTGGTTTCAGAAAGTTATCAGAGCCCTTCATTTTCGGCACACTTTATTGTATTGTAGATTTCATTTTGAATGGATACATTTGACAACAGAGTAATTTAATATGACTGGGTCACTTTAAACGTCTACTTTGCAAGTAACTATTCTTCTTAATATAAGTTTGGACTTTCTTGTATTATTTTGATACATAGAAACATACAGTGGTGGTGTGCTGGGGTGGCAGCATAAAGATGAAAGACGCCTCACGCCTGGACAAACTTGTTAAGAAGGCAGGCTCTATTGTAGAAGTAAAGTTGGACAGTTTAACATCTGTGGCAGAGTGACGGGCATTAAGCAAACTCCTGTCAATCAAGAAGAATCCACTGCATCCACTGAACAGTGTCATCTCCAGGCAGAGGAGTAGCTTCAGCGACAGACTTTTGTCACTGTCCTGCTCCACTGACAGACTGAGGAGATCGTTCCTCCCCCACACTATGCGACTCTTCAATTCCACCCGGGGGAGTAAATGCTAACATTTTATTTTTATTTATTTATTTATTTATTTATTTATTTATTTATTTATTTATTTATTTATTTATATTTTTTATTACTATTTAATTTAATATTGTTTCTTTGTATCAGTATACTGCTGCTGGATTATGTGAATTTCCCCTTGGGATTAATAAAGTTATCTATCTATCTATCTATCTATCTATCTATCTATCTATCTATCTATCTATCTATCTATCTATCTATCTATCTATCTATCTATCTAAAATATTCACTATCTGCACAGTGAAGATTTCATTTTTAACGGATACATCTCACATTGTTGTGCATCAGTTTACACTCAATAACCCATAATGACAGTGTGTAAACATCTTTTCACAAAGGTTTGAAAATCTATTAAAACTCGCAAACTGAAATTTCTCATTCCTAGAAGTATTCAGGCCCTTAATTCAATACTCTGTTGTAGCCTCTTTGAGCACTAATTCCAGCTTTGAGTCTTCTTCTAGGATTTGAATATTACTCCCTACTAATTGTGCTCCACGCTGCTCTCGCTTTTTAAATTCTTCTATTATATCCGATTTTAAAACCACATTCTCTAGTCTTGATGTGCATGTCCAATATGATGGTATCGATGATTCTGTCTTAGAATTGGAATTCTTCTTGTAAAACGGTTTTAGACTCAATTGCTCTGCTCAAGATACTCTGTAATAAGGGAAGACCTGCTCCCTGGCTAAATGAAACTATGCGATCCCTGCGCCGTGCCTGTCGAACTGCGGAACGACGTTGGAAAAAAGATGGACTGATTGTTTCTAAACAGATTTTTAGGACTTCTCTGTTCAACTTCCAGGTTACAGTTAAGAAAGCTAAACATGATTTCTTCGCTGATTTAGTATCCCGTCATTCTAAGAATCCTAGGGTCTTATTTAATTCAATTAATGCGGCCATTCACTCTCATTCTGTGATGGGATTAAATAGTACTGTTCTTTCATGAGAGCAGTTTCTTTCATTCTTTGTCAGCAAAATTGATAAAATTCGCTATGGCATTGTTCCAACTGGCTATGAACTTCCTATTGTTAATCATGGTATTGTCTTGGAATCTTTTGATCTTGTCTGACTTTCACAGTTAAAAAGAACTATTGACACCCTTAAACCAGCTGCTCAGTCCTCTTGATATTGTACCACCACGCCTCATAGTGGAAGCCTTTGATGTTTTGGGTCCATCTTTACTAGCCATTATCAATGGTTCTATTAGTGAGGGAGTTGTGCCCTCATTTTTTAAACATGCTAAATATGTTGTTTCTGCTGCTCCTCGCCTGTGGAACTCTTTACCTCATTACATAAAGGAGTCGTCTACAATTGAACTGTTCAAAACAAGATTAAAGACTCATTTCTGTTCACTTGCATTCCGTGACCTTCAGTAATACTGATGGTTTCCTCATTGTGATTATGTAACATCCATCCATCCATCCATTTTCCAACCCGCTGAATCCGAACACAGGGTTACAGGGGTCTGCTGGAGCCAATCCCAGCCAACACAGGGCACAAGGCAGGAACCAATCCCAGGCAGGGTGCCAACCCATTGCGGGACACACACAAACACCAAGCACACACTAGGGCCAATTTAGGATCGCCAATACAACAACAACATTTATTTATATAGCATATTTTCATACAAAAAAAATGTAGCTCAAAGTGCTTTACATAATGAAGAATAGAAAAATAAAAGACACAGAAAAAAAATAAAATAAGTCAACATTAATTAACATAGAATAAGAGTAAGGTCCAATGGCCAGGGGGGACAGAAAAAACCAAAAAAAAAACTCCAGACGGCCGGAGAAAAAAAATAAAATCTGCAGGGATTCCAGGCCATGAGACCGCCCAGTCCCCTCTGGGCAAATCCACCTAACCTGCATTTCTTTGGACTGTGGGAGGAAACCCACACAGACATGGGCAGAACATGCAAACTCCATGCAGGGAGAACCCGGGAAGCGAACCCAGGTCTCCTAACTGCAAGGCAGCAGTGCTACCCACTGCGCCACCGTGCCGCCCGATTATGCAATATTACTTCTATTTATTATTTATTTTATTTATGTTCATTTATTTTATTTCTATTTACATTATTCATGTTAATTGTATGTTTTTCTTTTATTCTATTATTGTAAAGCACTTTGGCCACAGCATTCCTATGTTGTTTTAAATGTGCTATATAAATGAGGCTAGGGGTCTGCACTGGCAATCGGAAGGTTGCCAGTTCGAATCCCATAAATGCCAAAAGTGACTCTGCTCTGTTGGGCCCTTGAGCAAGGCCCTTAACCTGCAATTGCTGATCATTTGGAGTAATGAGAAAAGTGCTATATAAATACAAAGAAAGAAGAAAGAACTACCTACAAGCTTTGCGCTCCTGGAATCAGGCAATTTATCGCATTCTTCCTGGCAGATCCTCTCAAGCTCCTTCAGACTGAATGGGATGATTCTGTGACCTGCCATCTTCACAGATGTTCTATGGGGGTTTAAGTGTGGGCTTTGGCTGGGCCACTCAAGGGCAGTCAGAGACTTGATCCAAAGTCATTCCAGCGCTATTTTGACTGTATGTTGAACGGTGAACTATCACCCCTGTCTGAGGTCGTGTTTTTTCTATGGAGCAGATTTTCTTCAAGGACCTCTCTGTATTGGGCTGCATTTATCCTTCCCTCAATTCTGACCTATATTCCAGTTCATGTCGCTGAGAAGCACCCACATAACATGATGCAACCACCGCAATGCTTTAATGTAGAAAGGGCATGAAATTCTCAAGTGGGCCCTGTGCTCATTGCCCGGCACCATGGAACTTGATTGGCATTTGCCGTAGAATACCAGAATCAAACGGTTCACCACTGGCACCCTGTGCTTTTCACAGATGAGAGCAGGTTCACCCTGAACACAAGCCTATGCTGGTTCAGTGGGTTCTGGGTTCCTCCTGGTGCACGCCAGTGCCCGGCCTCATGTGGCGGGAGTATGCAGGCTGTTCCTGGAGGATGAAGGAATTGATACCATTAATTGGCCCCCACGCTTACTCACCTGACCTCAATCCAATAGAACACCTCTGGGTGGGACATTATGTTTCGGTCCATCCGACGCCGGCATGTTGCACCTCAGACTGTCCAGGAGCTCAGTGATGCTCTGGTCCAGATCTGGGAGAAGATCCCCCAGGACACCATCCATTGTCTCATTAGGAGCATGCCCCCCCAACGTTGTCAGGCATGCATACAAGCACATGAGGGCATACAAACTACTGAGGATGATTAGGAGTTGTTGCAGTGAAATGTCTGCAAAATGGACTAACCTGCCAGGGTGTTTTTGAATTCAGCCCCTCTGTAGGTTGATAATTTTAATTTCCATCAAACGATGTGGCATCTTTTTGTTCCTAACACATTACCATATCAGTCCATATCAGTAGAGATAGCCAGCAGGATTTTTTTCCATTTGACATCTGATGTGTTTTCAAAGTGGTCCTTTAATTTTTTTTTTTTTTTGCCAAAGACAGCATCTGTTCGTTGGTACAGTCTCAGTGGCATGGAGTAGACAACAGGAGATGGGCCGTTACATGAGGAGAACTGGACAGGGACATAGAGGGATATCAACCCAGCAGCAGGACTGGAATCTGCTCCTTTGTGTGAGTAAGAACAGGTGGAGCACTGCCACAGACCTCTAGCTGGCTACTAGTGTGCATGTTTCTAACCAAACTGTCAGAAACTGACTCCAAGGGGGTGGCAGGAGGGCCCGACATCCTCTAGTGGGACCTGTGCTGAGAGCCCACTGTATAGCTCAATTGGCATTCACCAGAGAATACATAATTGGCAGCTCCGCCATTTAACGCCCTGTTTTCTTTACAGATGAGAGCAGGTTTACACTGAGCACATGTGACAGACATGAAAGAGTCTGGAGATGACATGGTGAATGTTATGAAGCCTGCAACATCATCCGGCATGTCAGTGATGGTCTGGGGAGACATATCTTGGAAGGTTGCACAGACCTCCACATGCTATGCTGCGGTACCCTGACTGTTGTTAAGGTGTCAGGTTGAGATCTTCAGAGCCATTGTCAGACCTTATACTGGTGCAGTGGGCCCCAGATTTCCTTCTGGTGCAGGACAATACCCCACTTCATGGGGCCAGGGTATGTAGGCATTTCCTGGATTGACTGGCCTTCAAGTTCTCCAGACCTGAGTCCAGTTGAGACCTTCTGGGGTATTATGTATCGGCGCATTCATCACCGTCAAGTAACACCACAGACGGTCCAGGAGATCACAGGTCTGGGAAGAGATACCCCAGGACACCATCCACTATCTCATCAGGAGCATGCCCAGACTTTGTCAGAAGTGCATACAGGCACATGGGGGCCAAACACACAACTGAGTCACATTATTAGTTGCCATGATGAAACTCACACAAGTCGCATCAGCCCGTGATTTCAAGTTTTGACTTTGATTTTCTGTGAGATGTTGATTCCAGTCCTCAATAGGTTGGTGATTTTGGTTTCCAGCGACTGTTGTTACATCTTTTTGTTCTCAAAGAATTGCACAGCATTACTCAGTAAACATTTTCCACTTGAATATTTCATATTTCTCAACAGCATTTCATGGTTGCATTGCTCATGGTTTATGGTTATTCTGCCCATAATGTGATACAAGGGTCCAGCAAAGTGCTATATGATTATGCCCTACCTACACAAGGTGATGCCACACAGTTTCTTATAACCAAGTGTTCTGATTTTTTTTTGTCTAAAATTGTTTTTGTAAAATATTTTATTAGTGTTAGTTAGGGTCAAGTTACTTTGAGGGCTTTGATATTTTGATTACTACTCCTGTTTCAGTGTTCTGGATGTGACTTTGGGTTTTGATCTTTTCTTTTGGTTTTCTGGCCTCAGAGTGTTTAAAGATTTCTGTTTTTCCCAGACTTCCATCTGTTGGTCAGTTCCTCTGGTTTTCTACTCATAACACCACATCCCAATGACAAGCGTTAAGGTAACTGGTGACTTTAAACTTGCATGGTATGAGTGTTTGAGAGAGTGCTTGTGTATCAGTATGTTAATGTGCCCTTCAATGGAGTGGAGTCCTGTAAGTAGTTACTTCCAGCTTTATGGCTAACGCTGCTGGCATGGGAGTCGACAGTCTGAGCTCCTTAATAGAAGAAGCGAATTTGGTAACAGATGGGTGAACCTTACTTTGCATTTCTATGGACCTGCACTACTCAAGTTGTACACTAGGAACCTAAAACCCAACATCAATATGTGCAATATATAAACAATGTCAGGGTAGATTAGGGCAACATTCAATTAACCACAAAGATGGTGTCACTCATGTACATCGGAAGATCTCCTCTCAGGCTCAATCGAGATATGTAATAACCCACCAGGACAAACATTAAAAACATAAGAAATTTGACAGACAAGTGAACACCATTCAGTCCATTTGCTGCTTGTTTGTTTAACTAATAGCTATGCTGTTTCAGTATCTCATCCAGATTCTTCTTAAAGGTTTTCAAGGTATCTCCATCAGCTCCTTGTCTTGGTAGTTTGTTCTAAAGATCCACAACTCTTTGCTTGAAGAAATCCTTCCCGACTTCAGTGCTAAATTCAATTCCCCTTGATTTCCACTGATGTCCACCAGTATGTGATTCTCACTCAAGTTGAAAGAAGGTTGCTGGACCTCCTTTATCAGTGCCTTTGCAGATTTTAAATACCTGGATTAGATCCCAATGCTGTTTCCTCTGATTGAGGTTCAATTCTTTGAATAGGACAAGTCCTGGGATGCACTTGGTTGCTCACCTCTGCACAGCTTCTAGTGCTACTATGTCTTTCTTGTACCAGAGAGCACACAATACTGCAGATGTGGTGTTCTTAGTGAATTATACAATTTAACCATAACATTCTTCAATTTATATTTATTCTGAGCATTGCTTAGTTGATGAAAATGTTGTGTCAATATAAACCCTTAAATCCTTCTCAGAGGTTGCTTCCTGTCTCCCATCTTGCATTTATAACTGATTTCCCTTTTGCCCACATATTGCACTTTCTACATTACACTGCATTTTCCAGGTGTTCGGCCAGTTCTGAAGCTTGTCCAGGTCTTTTTGAATTCTTTTGGCTGCCTCTTCAATGTTTGCCATCCCTCCAATTTGCAAATATCACAAGTTTGAAAACTATACCAGAATCAATGTCATTAATATAAATTAGAAAAACTAAAAGTCCAACAACACACCCCTGAGGGACTCCACTGATGACCGCATTAACTGTGGAGCATTCTCCTCTACCCCTACTCTCTCTTCTGTTTCCTTTTCCAATATCCTTTTGTTGGTGGCTTGTGCCACTACCATCTACTTAAAGCACCATGATGTTCCAACAATGATGGATGGATTAAAAGCCAGTAGTCTGTATGACCATCAACATCAAGTGACTCCATGAGAACCCTAACTTCAAGAGGACTATTTCATTTATGTTAGGTAGAATGCCCAGAGGGGATTGGGCAGTCCCGTGGCCTGGAACCCCTGCAGATTTTATTTTTTTTTTTCTCCTATCGTCTGGAATTTTTTTTTTGTTTTTTTCTGTCCACCCTGGCCATCGGACCTTACTCCTTTTCTATGTTAACTAATGTTGTCTTATTTTAATTTCTTATTTTGTCTTTTATTTTTCTTTTCTTCATTATGTAAAGCACTTTGAGCTACTTTTTGTATGAAAATGTGCTATAGAAATAAATGTTGTTGTTGTTATAGGCACTCTTTGTCTTCTGTTGGTTAAACAATTAAAGATCCAATTTTTTAGGTTACCTCTGATGTCTACAGCTTCTAGTTTCAGAATTAATCTTTGTTGTAGGACTGAGCCAAACATTTTTTGAAAGTCCAGGTAAATTATGTATATCCTTAATTTCCACTGTACTGAGAAGCCACCCAGTGAGGCCAACTGCCTTCCACCACTTCCTGTTCAGCAACCATAAAAACCAGGGCTGCCTCGGAAGGAAGTGTCATTATTGGCATGAGCCACCCAGTGGGCGGCGCTCGGCTAGCACCGTCAACTTGGCTAACCAGCCCAACAAACTTCTTTTTGTTTAACCTTGATATTTCATGCACAAAAGATGTCTATTTTTGTTTTGCCTTTTATGTCTGCAGATAATAAATGGGAAGACCTGGTTGGAGCTCAAAATTTTCTTGACACAATGGACAGAAAGCAAAAGGATTGAAAAGAAATATTTTGGATGATTAGAGTGCATCTGCACTTCATGAATCACAAGTTGCTAAAATTGTCCCTATAAAGTAATGTATACTGATTGGAAATATATCTTTGGTTTCATATGCGAATTTGGATGCAAAATTAGTTTTTAACTGACAATAGCCTTAAAGCTGGAAGTTTTCATAAATCAGAAAAGATTGATTTTTAGTTGACAGTGCAGGCAAGTCAGTTTAAAAATTCACACTGGTGTAAATGTTTAATCTGTCTCGAATTACGCCTTCTTCTTTGTTTTTGCCTCCAGTTACTGCTGCATTGGAAAAACGCAATATTTACTCTGGCAAGAAACACATTCTAGTTTTGTATTGAATTGCATTTCATAGAAAGAGAAACACATTATATTTATATATTTTTAATTCTTTCATAGAAAGAGAAACACATTATATATATATATTTTTAATTGTATTTCATAGAAAGAGAAACACATTATATTTATATATTTTTAATTCTATTTCAAAGAAAGAGAAACACATTATATATTTTTTTTAATTGTATTTCATAGAAAGAGAAACACATTATATTTATATATTTTTAATTCTTTTTTATAGAAAGAGAAACACATTATATTTTTGTATTTGAATTGTATTTCATAGAAAGAGAAACACATTATATATATATTTTTAATTGTATTTCATAGAAAGAAACACATTATATATATTTTTTTTTAATTGTATTTCATAGAAAGAAACACATTATATTTATATATTTTTAATTCTATTTCAAAGAAAGAGAAACACATTATATATATTTTTTAATTGTATTTCATAGAAAGAGAAACACATTATATTTATATATTTTTAATTCTATTTCATAGAAAGAGAAACACATTATATATATTTTTTTTAATTGTATTTCATAGAAAGAGAAACACATTATATTTATATATTTTTAATTCTATTTCATAGAAAGAGAAACACATTATAT
>JANRMT010062820.1:20228823-20246713 GCA_026402145.1 Polypterus bichir lapradei
ACAAAGAGAAACACATTATATTTATATATTTTTAATTCTATTTCATACAAAGAGAAACACATTATATTTATATATTTTTAATTCTATTTCATAGAAAGAGAAACACATTATATTTATATATTTTTAATTCTTTTTTATAGAAAGAGAAACACATTATATTTTTGTATTTGAATTGTATTTCTTAGAAAGAGAAACACATTGTGTTTTTGTATTTGAATTGTATTTCTTAGAAAGAGAAACACAGTATATATATTTTTAATTGTATTTGATAGAAATAGAAACATATTATATTTTTTGTATTTGAATTATATTTCTTAGAAAGAGAAACACATATATTTGTATTTTGAATTGTACTTCATAGAAAATTTCCACATAAACAGCATTCTTTCTTTTTTCATATTTAATTTTTTTAACTTCTTATCCCCAGTAAATTTTAGATCTTCTGTGTTTTCTGTGCCCAGGCAGGGTTACCAAGGGGTTCAGTTTTGTTTAAGACAAAAAAACGATAACAAGCAATTCTTTCTTCTTATTATTTCTATATATTTAGCCAAAGTGAGTCTGACAATCAGGATACATTATAATTATTTACATATACAGTGCCTCCAGAAAGTATTCACACCCGTTCCCTTTTCTCACATTTCCTTATGCTGCAGCTTTATCCAACAACAAGATTTTAGGTATTTTGCAAATTTATTAAACATAAAGCACTGAAATGTCACATTAATGCAAGTAATTAGACCCATTACTATGACACTTGACATCTGGCTCCAGTCCATCTCATTCCATTGATCATCACTGACTTGGTTGGAGTCGACCTCTGGTCAGATCAATTGATTGGCTATGATAAGGAAAGGCACACTGACCTATCTAGAGAAGGTTCTACAGATGAGCAAAAACCAAGCCATGAGGTCAAAGGAATTGCCTGCAGAACTTGGAGACATGACTGGATCAAGGCATAGGTTCTGGGGATGGCTATAAAAACATTTCTGTTGCACTGAAGGATCTCAAGAGCACAGTGGACTCTGTAATTCTTAAATAGAAGAATTTTGGATCAACCGTGACTCTTCCTAGAGCTGGCTGTCTGTCCCAACTGAGGGATTAGTGAGGAAGGGTCTTAGTAAAACAGGTGACCAAGACTCTGATTGTCACAGAGCACCACAGAACCTGTGAGAGGATGGGTGAAACTCCCAGAAGGACAACTACCACTGCAATATTTCAATAATCTGAGCTCTAACGGCTGAGACAGCCAGACATCAAATGAAATATAGCGGTCATAACTGCTATGATTCACCACGTTTTTAGTGATATGCTAGAATCAGATTGCAGGTCAACCCCAAACTACCTTCGGACCCCTTCCTGTGGTGCCGACAGATTACATCAAATAGTAAAATTAATTTATACAAAAAAAAATTCCCAGAAAAACAGTGTGGAGAACCAAATGTAGTAAATCAACTATATCCAAATCACACAAACTCAACAACAATATTCAGATCTCGTAACTGCACACCCCTTTGACAACACATACTGTATACAAAAAACTCGAAAAATCATGAACCCAAAATATCCCACAATGCCCACACATTTTTGTCCTTTCATAAAATAAAATATCCCACAACATTTCCACTGTCCTGTCCACTTCATTTGGTATACCGGGATCTCTTTGACGTGGCCACCTCCAAACTGTGTAAGACTTTTGCGCTCCACTGAGACAGTCTCTTTCCTGGCTTTGAATAGCTCACATCTGTCACCTCTGCCATAAAGCTCGGGCTCTGTTCTTCATCTTCCTTTCCTGCCTTTTTGCACTCTTTTTTAACTGTCCTTCCACATCTGTTTCCATGGCAATCTCCCAGAAATTGCTACAACAGACCCAAACCTCACAAAGGTCCTCCCTTATTGAAGTTTACCCAATAAGCCCATCTTAGGCCTTACACTCTTTTCTATATGTGTTCAGGCAGAGACAGGGTTTACATTGGCAATAACACAACAGAGGGACAAAAGAAAAACCACAAATAATAAATGTATGCGGCAGTGCTACAGAAAACCTGCTTGAAGTTTGCATAAAGGCACCTGAAGGACCCTCAGACGATAAGAAACAAGATTCTCTGTTTGGATGAAACCAAGGCTGAACTGTTTGGTTTAGTTCTTAGCGTCATATTGGGAGGAAAACGGGCATCGCTCATCACCTGTGCCTTAGTATTCCAAATATGAAGGATGGCAATATGGACTAGGAGACTAGACAGTGTAGAGCAAAAGTTGAATGGATCAAAGTACAGAGACATCCTTAATGAAACCTCCTCCAGAGAACTTTGAGTCTCAAACTGGGCTAAAGGTGTGCGATCCAATGGGACAACGACCCTAAGCACAAAGCAAAGACAACAGAGGAGTTTCTGGCCTTCCTGCGGTGGATGGCTTATAAGCTCCATGTCCAAAAACAGTCACCCTTGCCAAGTTGGTCTGATGCTCCATCCTCCTCACCATAAATTCCATCTTAAAGGCTGAGGGGTTTGTTAGGTAAACATCAAAGCACCGCTGTTCTCATCAATGAAGTAAAACAGCCCCCCGATACATTAATATTATGTTTGCTTTGTATAACTTACAAATAAAGACATGGAAAATATTTATCAGCTAATATGATAGAAATCAGTCCACCACACCAGGGAACCATTACAACACTTCAGCTATGTTCCTAGCCGGCTCTCTATATCAAGAGCAGGACGACAGAAAATTGGCCTTCATTCTGGAACCCGCTTTCTCATGAAGAAGCTTAAAAAATAAAAAACAATGTATTATAGGACCAATGGTCCTTCCATTTTTGCTCAATTTGTCTACTTGGAGCAACCACCTACCACTAAACTGCATTGACTTCAGCGAGAGAGGAGTACAATTTATGAGAAAAGGCCGGGAGAAAAGCCAAGGTCAGAAAAAGAAGCGAATGATCAAAAGATCAAAGAGAGAAACAACAAGACCAGAAATGCTAAACCAAAAATCAAAGTCCAAATTCACGGCCAAAGTCAATTCCAAACAATTCTCAAAACAAAGCATGAAGATTGTGAAGAATGAACCTAATCTGAAATAAATGTGAGACTGTGTAACTGTATTTTTAAGTAGTCTCAACAAATACATCATCATCGTGCAAACCTGCTGCATCGCATTTAGGATTCTCATGCCAACGGGCAAAGCGTTAACCTTGACATAGTGGTGCATGGAGGAAAGACAAATTGACAAAAAGATAGAGAAAAGTGACATCAGAAAATGAATTCCTGGGTCAGACAACCCTACAACATACTGTATGCTTGTATTATTTTTTATTGCTTCAATGCAAACATCAATTATGACATAATCAAGTTTCTACCTTGGCACCCTGTCTATTTGATGTCCATTTCTCTTTGTTATTTCTCTATGCTGAACTTGGACATTATCTTTTTTCTATGTGTGATGGACTGGTGTTCTTTTTCGTGGCCTAGTGTCAGCCTGCTGTGACCCCAAATTACATTAAACCTGAGCATCACTCAGGCCGCAAGAAGTGCTAAAAGCATTAGTCCTGAGTGTCACTGAGGGCAACTGTGTGGAGGTGTTTTGCGTAAGACCCGAGGTTTACTTGGGCTGTAAAAGTGGCAACAGCATTAGTGCCGAGTGTTACCTGAGCAACGCGGTAGACATGCCTTCTCCTAGCCTTATAATTGCGTCTCGTAAGAAACTCATCTTATCAGCAGTGACGACGAAGTGAATCTGTCTTCAGGTAATGAAATTGAAATGGTCAGTGAAACCAAAAGTGACTCTGGGAATCCAAAAGTGACACTTGCATTAATCGCATATGTGCAGTGTGCTGTTCATATTATTATTATTTGTATCCTTATTATACTTTCTACACTTCTGCCTTTGTACTTTTAGTGTTTTGCACATTTACAGTAAAAAGATGAGATTTAATAAAAATGTCATTTTTCAAGCCATACAATGCAACAGTTTTTACATGTTTTTTTGAGAAATGAGGTTAAATGAGTTTGAGAATATCATTGTGACGGTCAGTCGAATAAGACACATAGGAGTTGCTTTTACGGGGAAGTCTTCCCAATGTTGACTGACTTTTTATTCGGCCTGCCACAATATAAATGGTGCCCTACACAGTGCTGTAAAAATGGTCCCATCCTTCGGACTGAGGTCCTGACTCTCTGTGGTCTCTTTGTAAAGAGGACGGTGTGTTTATCCCAAAGTTGTCTTCATCTTGTCCTCCTCTTACCTGCACTTTAACCATTGGCTCCCTTCTCACCCTGATGCTGTCTTCCTACCTACTCCAATGGTTCTCCAAGCTAACCACACACTACTCCTTTTTTTGCCCAGATGCCCTTGTGAGGGACAGTTGTATGTTACTGTGCTGATTGTACACTTGCTGGCCTAATTCTTTGATTAGAAAGAACCGTAGCTACACCAGAGAGTAGATAACACCCTTTTCCAGCTTGCTTCAAGTACTTCAATAGATTTGTATACGTACGTGTATGTGTGGTATCTAAACAAAAATAAATGAATACAATAAGTGCACAAATACAAATGAAATACATATATGCACATAACTAAATAAATGCCAAAGTTACATAGTATTCAGGAAGAGCATCACTCAGCTTTACGTATTGTTTACTCAAACCAGTAGGTAGCACTATTAATCAGAATAAAAGGTACAGCGTAACGCCCAAGACGGCATTCGTTTATATATAAAAAAAAAAACCTTTACATTTAATACTGCAAGAATCAACACATTTTAACGTCCTGGAGCGAAGTAAAGTACAGCGCATCTCTCCCAAAAGGTCAACTGTGCACAGATTTAACAATATTTTCTTTCGCAAACAGCCAACATAGCCATAATAGCACTTTTGTATACTTGTACTGACTGTCAACATAAGTTGCAACTTTAACTAAGATATTAAGTTACAGTTAACGCTGCAAAAAAGGAAATGGCTTACTTTGTCAGTAACGCACAACATACAGTTACAAAAGGTAACAGCAAACTGTAACTTGGAAAAACACAAACAAGCAGGTAGAGACTGTAAGCACGTTACAATTCAGGAACAAAACGCTGTGCATGCGCAATAGTCTTGTCTTGCCTAGGTTCAGCATAAAGCAGGGAATTTTGTACAGCACAGTTATTTAACTGTGACCCCTGCCACTCAGGTACCTCTAGGGAAGTGCCCCGAGCCCACACAAAGTGTGTTCCCCCAAGATTCCACCCCAACCCTTCTTCCACTCCCCACAGCCCGTGGAGTAGCGAGACACATTGCATTATGTTATATACCACAGCTTTCGCGTTGACCTACCGACCTTCTTATTTTTAATATGAAATATTGCCTTATATACAGCATAATAATACAAATTCTTAAAACCTTTACCAGGATTTTACTTGATAAGATCCTATCGATCTGTCCTTAACTCAATTTTTCTTTTTGTAAAAACTTGATTGATTTGTATGGACTGCAATAAAATTAATAAAGAAAGGAAAAAAAAAAAGATAAGATCCTATACATTTATTTGTGTTGGTGTCCATATATATTTAATTGTTGTTGAATGAAAATATCCAATACTTCAAATAAAATATGAAAGTTTATTTCTTTGATATTCTGAGGATATGAACATGACAAATCATACATTAAACCTGTCTGTTTCAAGTGTTATTGATTTGTACCCTTCCAACTTGTAGTTTGTTTTAATATGTACAATGAATTAATGATGGCTTTAAATGTTAAAAAATATGAATGATTAATGGTGTTGGCAAGTATTGTAACAAACAGCTAAAGATATGAAGGACTGTGATAAATCATGAAATCGTAGATATACATTGGGATGCACAGGGGATGCATTTTGTCACTTTTGCCTATTTTTATCACTTTGGCAGAATGGGATGAAAAAACTGCGATGCAGTTGTTCATATTGATTTTGATAGAAGTGTATTTAAAAGAAATACATCATTTCATTTTTCCTTCATATTGAGATTAATTTTGTAACCTTTTGGATATTTTTCTACTCGCAGGTGTTCAATAATATATTATAGCAACCTGATGCGTTGACAGGTTACATTTCATACTAGATAAAAAAAGGTAAGTATATTTCTGTTTTTTTTTTGCTCTGTGGACAAAAGAAAATAAATAAATTAAATAACTAAAACAACCAAGGAAGTCTGACCATGGTCTGTGCAATTTAAGATCGTATTTTACACAAGCCACCATTCTTTTTCCCATGAACGTCTTTACTCATTTATTCAACACCAGAGCTGGCGTCCCACCGTGGCTGCAGGTTTTTATCGCAACCAATTTCACAAAATCAATGGGTCAAACTTACGTCTCATTATTTCACTAGCAAGCCATTCTTCTCTTTTAATGGGATATTTCCATTTAGAAGTAATTTAGAAATTTGTATTTTCCCATCCGATGAAAGGACTCCTCTACTTGATGATTCCTGTGATCTTCCATCAGGGATGACTTTACCTTAGGCAGGCAGAAAAACATGGCAGGTGGGCAGTGGCACCAAGTGCCACATTTGAGCACAGAGAAGAGAAACAGAATTGGTGAGATAGTTAGTAACAAATTATAACTATTATATTACTTAAGTTTCAGTGCTAATGACTAACAACAGAGATGCAGTCTGTACAGTTAATCAGCAGCTCTAGTCAGGGTGTGCTAAACTGAAGTAGTGAGTCTTCAGCCGGGATTTAAAGGCTGAGACCGAGGGGGCATCTCTTATAGAAGCAGGAAGACCATTCCACAGTTTAGGGGCCCTGTAACTAAAAGCTCGACCTCTCACTGTTATTTTATTAATCCTTGGAATCGTAAGCAGACTGGCATCTTGAGATCTTAATGTGCGCTCAGGTTTGTAAGTCATGATAAGTTCAGACAAGTAAGCCGGACCTTGGCCATTTAATGCTTTATATGTTAAAAGGAGGATTTTGAAATCTGCCCTAAACTTAACCGGGAGCCATTGTAAGGATTTAAGAACTGGAGTTATGTGTTCGTATTTTCTTGCTCTTGTAATAATTCTTGCCGCAGCATTTTGGATTAACTGGAGGCTGTATAAAGAAAAGCCTGAACATCCAGTGAACACCGCATTGCCGTAGTCAACCCTACTAGAAATAAATGCATGAATTTATCAGAATCCTGCTTATTTAGAAAGCGCCTTAATTTCCCAACATTTTTAAGATGGAAGAAGCATGATTTAGGGCTTTAAATGACATGCTAGAATCAAAGATAACATAATCCTGCTCCCACTGCATTCTTGTCTTTGTTGTTCACTTGACCTTTATCTGGTTTCTTGATATGCCTGAACAGGCGGCTGACATTTATTAACCCTTTTATAATTCTAAGATGGATGCTATATTTTAATTATGGAATGCATATCAAAACACTTTATTCTTATTGATTATGTGACCCCTGTGACCGATGGCTGTGACTCTTTTCCAGCTGGGATGCCAATGTACAGGAAAGACCGGGCAAGCAAACGTGCACACAGGACGTTACCTCCCTCAGAGCGCTAGATGGCAGCCTCATTGGGGTGCAGCGGCACCTCGGATTCCCAAAGGGCTCCACGGGATTTTGTATTTGGTAGATCCCTGTTGGGTTCCATGTGGGCCACGAGGGGGAGCTGCAGAGCCCTACTTTGGTTTCCACAACACCTGAAAGTACTTCTATATGATGCTGGCGAACCCCCTGAAGTTGCAGCATAAAAAGAGCTTCCTCACTTCACTCAGAGCCAGTGTCGAGAGGGAGAGAAACAAAGCCTGCTGGAGGAGGAGTGGAGGCAGAAGGAGGAAGAAAGGAAGGAAGGAAGAAAGAAAGAAATTGCTGGTTTACTGTGCTTTGGGCTGTTATTGTACTGTGCTGCTGTGGGAAGCGAGGGAAAAGCATTTCCTCATTTGGAAATAAAACGTGAGTAATGCAGAGACTTGTGCCTAGAGAATAGTCTGTGTCGGGGTTGGGCGGCTGGTGCGCCCACTGGTGGTCACACCCCTAAGTCTCATTTTACTTCCTCAAGTTAGGTAGATGTTTTCCTGTATCTGCCTATATTTAGGAAAAATAAATCAAATTAACCTGAGAGGAATAAAAACCCTCAATCCCTCAGCTTTTTTTTTCTTTTTTTTTCTAAATATTTTCTGAACAAGCAACTACATAATGATGAAACTAGAGGTGAGAAAATTGTCAATTTTATTATGTCTCTTGCTGTCTCAGACTCAAGGTTAATTGCCTTCTGGTTAATAAAAAAATAAATAAATAAAAAAATAAAGTTTACATTCTTGACAAGCAAATGACTTCAAATAAAACAAAAGGAAAAAAAGGAAAAGTAGGAGACTTCTGAATACAAAAAGTCTTGGCAGTAGTAAATATGTTTCTGAATTTCAAATTAGAAGTTAAAGTCATGTTAGACAAATGAGAGAAAACCATTTGTTGTGTCATGCTTATCTGGGAAGAGCAAACTGCCTGATAAAACAAGATGTTCAGTAAACAATGACATTGACATTAAAGTAAGAAACTGTCACATTACACGACTTCTCCTCAGAAGGGATGTCATAATTGATGACTGCAGTTCACTCTCTTAATGCCTGAGCATGTCATATCACACAAATCTCTGACAACTTTCCACCATTGTTTCACATTTCTAAAGTATTGTGAGATTGACCCCTTTTTCCGATGACCAATAACAACAACAATTTGTTTTGTTGTAAAGCTCAAAATCACACAAGGAATGCCTCAATGGGCCTTAACAGGCCCTGTTTTTTAACAGTCCCTCTAGCCTTGACACTGCAAGATAAAATTCCCCAAAAATCCTTGTAGAAAAATAAAAATCGAAATCTTGGGAAGGGCAATTCAGAGAGAGTCCTCATTCCAGGGAGGCTGGGCATGCAATGGACGTCAAACAATGGGGTAAATACAACACACAGAACAGAACACAGTCATCCTCTTCAAAGAGTTCAACAGCCAATCTACGTATCATGGCCACCTCAGGAATACAACATGACAGTACAAACTACTTTGTTCTTACACAGTGTGAAGTGACGACTCTCAAGACAACATCCAAGAACAGATTTTACCAGCCACTAAATACAGAAATAGTACATATAAGGATACAGATTTGTTTAAATACATCAAAATGAACGTAGAAACTAATTAACATAAATGAAAGACAACACTATCTAACCACCAGCTAATTGCAGAACCACAGCCAGATTGTAGAAAAGGAGTAGTAAAATGATGTGCTGACTGACGGAACCACTGCCTGTGTGAAGGATTTCTAGGTACAGCCACACTCCTGGCCCATTTCTTTTCTTTCTTATTTTTCAATACAGTTAAGCTTCTCTTCTCTTTGTCAGGTCCACAACACCTTCATTCCTGATCTCTCATGATTGCATTAGGTGGTACTTCCGGGTGTGTTCTCATTAGGTGCTTCCCCACCAATGAAACTTTTTTCAGGAACCAGGGACTTTTTAGAAACTCTGGAAGTCTTGTAGCGTTCCCACCGCAACCCTAACCCCCTAACCCTAACACTAATTTGTAGTTCCTGGTACTTTTTTTTAGCTCCTGTATCAGAGTATGTACTTCTCATTCAACCAGAAACTATCACACACAGTAGGACTCGGGTGATGGATTGTGGTGACTGTTTGAACAGAAGTACTGGTGCCACCTAACAAATTTGTTAGTAGTTTGGACTTAGGAGAGTTATCGGTGTAGATGGAGCACCAGACTTTGCACTACATTGTTCTACATAGCTACCTCCCCTGTGTGCCACACCATGCACTATTTCGGAGCAATAATCACCCCTATGTAGCCATAATCACTTCAAAGCAATAAACTAAGGGTGGGGAGGGTCTCGCATGAACTCCAAAACTCCCGATCATGCCACACTTGGTACTGCATTACCCTTCAATCTTAGTCACCTCCCTGTTGCACTGTGGTACGCACCACATCTAAGCAATAATCTCCCCTGTGTGGTTGCAACTGGTTTGAAGCAATAAGCAATAATTTGGTAACACTTTAGTTTATGTACTGCAACAATGCATCTTTTACTCATTTACTCTTATGTAACAAGGCATTAACATACACTTCTTTCAGTCTTCATAACGCTTACAAAGCATCAGTGAAGTGTTTGTTCATCTCTGCAATGTGACCTACCAGTAAAACATCATTTTGAAGTTGTCTGAAGTGGCTTGACTGAGACACATTTCTCTTGATTTTACATATTTAGTATAAGATTAGTGAATCCTTTATATTAACAAGTCATTTTTCTGGCATGTCAATAACTCTGCACTGCACAGAGATGATTAACTTATCTGCTGATGTTTTATAAGTGATATGAAGACCAAAAGAAGCCCTTGTTAAGGTTCTCATTAGAGAAAATGAGTAATATAGTAATCCTTCCTCGATCACGGGGGTTGCGTTCCAGAACACCCCGTGGAAGGTGAAAATCTGCAAAGTAAAAACATGTTTATATGGTTAGTTTTATATATTTTAAGCCCTTATAAACTCTCCCACACTCTTATAAACATTTCCCGCACAGTTATACAGCAAAAACCCTTTATATTCTCTTAGATATTAGGTAAGATTTGTTGAAATTATGTAAGTAAACACACTGTTTATATACTACGCACAAACATATCTATTTTAAGCAAATTGTAATTGATTAGGTAATATAAAAAATAAATGAAAAATATGCAATATGTAAATATAAATAAAACCTAAATGTTATTTTAAAGATATCGAGCATCTCCGATATCACATATGTTACAGCCATTACGATAGACAGGCCACCAGCAATAAATACATACAATAGAAATAAAATTGTATAAAATGTCTGCACAGTTACACTAAATGTACGTACATGTACTAGGTACATAGAAAATTAGTTATGGGTACTCACCAACAATGACACGAGGACTTGTCCGATAACGATGAGATAAATATTACTGCATAACAAAGGAAGCATTAAAGCTCTTCTAAAGGAGCCTCTTCAGGCGACTGTGTAGCACTGCCGTCATCATCTGGAGTTTCTTCTTCCACTGAAGGCGTACTAGGTACATAGAAAATTAGTTATGGGTACTCACCAACAATGACACGAGGACTTGTCCGATAACGATGAGATAAATATTACTGCATAACAAAGGAAGCATTAAAGCTCTTCTAAAGGAGCCTCTTCAGGCGACTGTGTAGCACTGCCGTCATCATCTGGAGTTTCTTCTTCCACTGAAGGCGTACTAGGCGGTGTTTTGCGGATAAGGAACATCATGATAGGCAGTTGCTGTCACTGCTTTTTCATTTGTGTAACGAGGTTTTTATACACTTCCATGGTGTCGTCAAGAGTATTTCTAAATTGCAAAGAACGAATCATTTGCGGGTCCCATTCTTCAACTGATGTCTGGAGATCTTTTGCTATTTGTAGAATGGTCGCGTGACGCTCAAGAGTTAGGCCAGCGTCTTCTTCCTGTGCTGGGTCCTCTTGTTCCTTATCTTACTCACTCGCTGAATCGAATGCTGCTCTCTGTTGCTGAGCCAATCAGCACCCAGGAGCTTAACCGCATGCTTTGATTGGGTAGCTTCTCAGCCATCCACCAATAGCTTCCCTTGTATGAAATCAACTGGGCAAACCAACTGAGGAAGCATGTACCAGAAATAAAAAGACCCATTGTCTGCAGAAATCTGCGAACCAGCGAAAAATCCGCGATATATATTTAGATAAGCTTACATATAAAATCCGCAATAGAGTGAAGCTGCGAAAGTCGAAGTGCGATATAGCGACGGATTACTGTAGATGCATTTTTGCAGTACCTAAATTAAATTGTTACCCAGTAATTTGTCCCATAAAGTCACTTTGAAGAAATAAAATGAGTGGTGGGGTGGCACGGTGGTGTAGTGGGTAGCGCTGCTGCCTCACAGTTAGGAGACCCAGGTTCACTTCCTGGGTCCTCCCTGCATGGAGTTTGCATGTTCTCCCCGTGTCTGTGTGGGTTTCTTCCGGGTGCTCTGGTTTCCTCCCACCATCCAAAGACATGCAGGTTAGGTGCATTGGCGATCCTAAATTGTGCTTGGTGTGTGGGTGTGTGTGTGCACCCTGCGGTGGGCTGGCATCCTTCCCAGGGTTTGTTTCCAGCATTGCGCCCTGTGTTGGCTAGGATTGGCTCCAGCAGACCCCCATGACCCTGTAGTTTTGATATAGCGGGTTGGATAATGGATGGATGGAAAATGAGTGGTGTCCCCTGTGAACTCCGGATTGTGCACCATATCACTCTTTATTCATAGTTGCCTTCCTGGTACACCATCCAATGCACTGGATCTAAGCAATAATCTCCCCTGTGTGTTTGCGATTGGTTTGAAGCAATAAGGTGAGGGTAGAGGAGTCCCCTGTGAACTCCCAAACTCCTGATCATGCCACACTTTGCACTGCATCACTCTTTAATCATAGCCGACTCCCTGGTGCACTGTGGTACGCACCACATTTAAGCAATAATGTCTCCAGGTTTGGTCGCAACTGGTTTGAAACAATAAGCAATAATCTCCCCCATGAAGTCTCGATTGTTTGGCACCAGTAAAGTGAGCGGTGTTCCCCGTGAACTCCTGATTGTGCCAAGCTTTGCACTGCATCACTCTTCATTCATAGTTGAGCTCCTGGTACACCGTACCATGCACTGCATCTGAGCAATAATATCCCCCATGTATTTGCAATTAGTTTGAAGCAATAAGGTGAGGGTGTCTTATGAATTCCTGAACACACCTCATTTTGAAGAGCATCAAACTTCTTCAAACATTACATATTTTGCCTGACGTTTACAGTTGCTGTTGTGTAGTGGGAATGCAACACACAAAAGTGGTCAGGTACCACAAGTGGCCCAAGACCTACATCATACAGGAACTCATTCGGTCCTGAAAAATACGTTTCTTCCAGTGGAAAATGCATATTGGCTGTCAGCTCTCATACGCACACAAGCCCACCCCTTCAACTTAAGACGAAATCAAACAGGGCAGGTTCCGGGCTTATTTGGACTGAGTTGCTAGGCATGTCTGGCTATGCGACTGAGGGTCACTGGAATGTCCCACACTGCTGACTCTCTAAGTTTATGTACAGTAAATGAAGTCTGTGACTGAAAATCTTTGGAAAAGTCCTGTAAAGTGAAAGGGCCTTTAGTTGGAACAAAAAATGTACAACTCCTGTGGTTCTTGTCGTGAATTTCAGATTGGCTGTAACAAGGCCTATAATTTAACTCTATTATAAACCACTGCACCACCATACTGCCTGTATCCAACTCTGTTATGTGGGGGAAAAAAAACAAACATTATTTCTTTTTTTCACAATATTACTTAGCCTCCTTTATTTATTTTTCTACATATTATAGATGGGTCTGTAGAAACATTACGATCCAACATCTTTACTAAAGCAGTGGGAGTAATCTATTATGCACAAAAATGTTATTTCACAAGTGTTCACTTTCAGTTTTCAGCTCAAGAGAATGGTCAGTGGGAACCTATGATGCCAATATTTCTCTAACACGGCAGATGTCTCATTCCGTACTGACCCTCGGGTATTCAATAGTCCATTCGGAGGGCTCCCATTTCCATACTTGTCTTTCTGTAAATATTACCCACCATGCTTTAAATTGTCCATTATTTATGTTCAATGAAAACCATAAAGGAGAAGAACCTGCATAAATAATTTATTTATATACGCCGTGGATTCACAAAATATTCAGACCCCTTCACTTTTTTCACATTTTCTTATGTAGCAGCATTATCTAAAAATCGACATTTTTTTCCCTCATCATACATCACTCAATACCCCAGAATGACAAACCGAAAACGGGATTTTAGGAATGCAAATTCTATTAAAAGTAAAAAACTGAAATATCACATTGACACAATTATTCAGACTCTTCACTACGACACTTGGAATAGGACTCAAGTTCATCCCATTCTTTTGATCATCATTGAGATGTTTCTACACCTTGTTTGGAGTCCATCTGTGCTCATTTCAACTGATTGGACATTTTACATCAGCAAAACGTGTTTTTCCACTCCTATGTTAATGATACTCAGATTTATATCCAGACCATTCCTGATGCCCATGTTCTGCAAAGTGAAGTCACTCACTGTCTTAGTGATATTAAGAATTGCATGAATAATAATTGCTTGCATTTAAATAGTAATAAGTCGGAGGTTATACTTGTGGGTACTCCATGTCAGGTAAAAAAGTTCAACATTGAACATTAGAGCAATCTAGACGAGAACAGGCCATTCAGATTTACAAAGCTGGCCAGTTCTATCCGCTGAATTTTTCTAAAAAAATATTGTCAAGTTTTGAAAGCCCCTAAAATCAACCACACTACTTGATCACTTATTCCAAGTGTCTGTAGGTCTCTGTGTAAAGAGAAACTTCCAAATGTTTGTGTGAAATTTACCCTTAACAAGTTTCCATCTGTGTCCCATTGTTCTTCATGAACTTATTTTCAAAAAAACACTCTCAGTCCATTGCACTAATTGCCTTCATTATTTTAAACGCTTCACTCATGTCTCCTGATAATTTCATTTTGCTTAAATTGAAAAGGCTCTGCTCTTTTAATTTTTACCTCATAACGTATCCCCTGTAGCCCTGGAATCAGCCAAGTTGCTCTTCTCTGGACCTTTTCTAGTGCTGCTAGGTCCTTTTTGTAGCCTGGAGACCAAAGCTGCACACAGGACTCCAGATGAGGCCTCACCAGTGTGTTAATCAAATTACTAGGAGAGCAATTTTTCACTTAAGAAATATAGCAAAAGCTAGACCTCTTATAACATTGCTAGATGCTGAGAAATTAGTTCACACTTTTGTTTTTAGTCGACTAGATTACTGTAATGCATTCCTCTGAAGGACCACCTAAGAAAGACATCAATCGATTGCAACGAGTGCAGAATGCTGCTGCGAGAATCTTAAGTAGGAAAAGAAAATCGGAGCACATCTCACCAGTTTTGATGTCACTACATTGGTTGTGTCATTTAGAATTGACTTTAAAATACTGCTGATGGTTTACAAAGCCTTAACTAATCTTCTCCATCCTATATTTCAGAATGTCCTACACCTTTCACTCCAAATCGTAACCTTAGATCTTCAAATGAGTGTCTGATTATTATTCCAAGAGCTAAACCTAAAAGAAGTGGTGAGGTGTCCTTCTGCTGTTCTGCACCTAAAATCTGGAATAGCTAACCAATAGGAATTCGCCAGGCTAATACGGTGGAGCACTTTAAAAAACTGCTAAAAAACACATTACTTTAACATGATTTTCTCATAGCTTCATTTTGGTTTAATCCTGATATTCTGTATATGCATTTAATTATCATTATCATTCCTGGTGGCTCCGTAATCCATACTAACCCCTGCTTTCTCTTCTGTTCTTTTTCCAGTTTTCTGTGGTGGTGATCTGTGCCCCCACCACCACCTGAATAAAGCACCATGAAGTCCATTCATTGATGGATTGAAGGCCAGAGGTCTTCATCGTCAACTTCTTCCATGTGAACCCTGAATACCGTGAGGACTGATTGAGATCATTTATGTTAGGTAGAATGCCTAGAGGGGGTTGGGAAGTCTCATGGCCTCAGAACCCCTGCAGATTTTTTTTTCTCCAGCCATCTGGAGTTTTTTCTTGTTTGTTTTTTCTGTCCTCCCTGGCCATCGGACCTTGCTTTTATTCTATGTTAATTAGTGTTCTCTAATTCTCTTTTCTTATTTATTTTGTCTTTTTTCTATTTCTTCATCATGTAAAGCACTTTGAGCTACATTATTTGTATGAAAATGTTCTATATAAATAAGTGTTGTTGTTGTTATAAAGCTTGAGCAGAACCTCCTTGGACTTGTACTCCACACATCAAGGCGCTATATAACCTGACATTCTGTTAGCCTTTTCTAATGACATCTGAACACTGTCTGGTGGTTGATAGTGTTGAGTCCACTGCGACTCCTAAATCCTTCTTATAAGGTGTACTTAATTTTCAGACCTTCCAATGTACAGTATATTCACATCTCACATATTTACTTCTTATGTGTAATATTGGACCATGTCGCTGCCTGGGGGGTTGCCAGCCAGGATCCTGAGCTGTGTCATTGTGTGGTAGGTGCAGCAACGCGCTGTACCAGTGCTCCCCAACCTGACCTGACCCATCTAATACTTTACATTTACTGACATTAAATTTCATCTGCCACAAATCTGCCCAAGCATGTATGCAGTCCAAGTCCTTCTGTAATGATTAACAGATTCTCGATTATCTGCCTGTCCACCTAGCTTGTTATCATCTGTAAACTTAACCAGCTTGTTACTTATATTCCTATCCTTATCATTCATATATGTTAAAAATAGCAGCAGCCCCTTCACTGATCCCTGCTGGAGAGCACTCTTCACATCATCTAATTCTAGATGAGATTCCTTGCACCATCGCCCAGTACTTTCTGTGTCTGAGCCAATTCTGCACCCATCTACACACATCACCCTGAACTTCCACTTCTTCCAGTTTGAATTTCTCATGTGGCACCTTAACAAAAGCTTTCTGAGCAAACATATTACTAGTGATGGTCACGTAATTCCTGTTTCTTCATAGGTTACAAAAGTTGGAGAAAAATTTGATTCTACACGTTTATTTCAAAGTTTCATTGCATCCTTGTCCAGAATTTAATTCTAAGACTTACAGTTTATACCAAGAATTAGACCTTAGTTACGCCGAAAAGTTAGTTCAGGCTTTCATAATATCTCAACTTGACTACTGTAATTCCCTGTTTGCCAGTCTTCCTGGAAAGACCATTTAGAGGTTATCGTATATCCAAAACATTGCTGCATGTACTTGAGCAAAAATTCACGTACATTACACCAATTTTATCATCCATTCACTGGCAACCTATTAAAGAGAGGATTCATTTTAAAATGTTACTCTTAGATTGTAAATGTGTTGCTGGTACTGTCCTTGTCTGTCTTCAAGACCTACTTGTCACATTTGTACTTGCTTTCTGATTCTCCTTCCTCAGATTTGACTCTAGGCATTGCTGTTGAAAATGTTATCCTTTCACCATCAGTTATAGTCAGGAACTTTGGCATGACTCTTGGCCACTCAATCTCATTCATCAAATATATTTATTTAGTGAGCCAATGTTGCTGTTTCTTTCTTCATAATATTCAGAGGATTCAACCCTTCCTCATTAATTACACGATGCAACTCCTGGTTCAGGCAGAGGTTCTCTCTTGGATGGATTATTGCAAGTCTCTCCTGGTGAGGATTTCCTCAACTGCTATCTGACTAGCTGCTCGACTGGTGGCAAAGAGATGGACCTGAAGTAATGAACTCAAGTTGACACAATGCATTGACTATCATCAGTAAGGCTCACCATCATCTTCACTTCTTCAGGGATTTTCATCTCTGCTTACCCACTACACATAATTTGATGTCCTGAATGTCATATCTGCAAGGCAAGCCATCTCTCCTCAGGAAGACCAGGTATTGTGCTGGTCCACTGCTGATGTTAAATGAACTTTGTTGAATGTAAATCTATGTAAAACTACTGGATTAGATAACATACCAGGCCTAGTGCTTGAAGAATGTGCAAGTCTGCTGACCAGTATCTTAGCAGATATCTTCAACTTTTCTCTGAGGCAGGCTGTCATTCCCAAGTTCTATAAAACCACCGCCATCATAGTCCTCTGTCTCTTGCCTCAATGACTATCACCCCCATAGTACTCACACCTGTTGTTATGAAGTACTTTGAGGAGGCTGGGCTTGGGTTACTTCAAAGCCGGACTTCCCACATCACATTACTCTCTCCAGTTTGCCTGTTGCCTGACTAATCTTCATCCCTGCCAGTAAAAGCATCCTGGAATAGATAGATAGATAGATAGATAGATAGATAGATAGATAGATAGATA
>JANRMT010062820.1:20246723-20263247 GCA_026402145.1 Polypterus bichir lapradei
ATAGATAGATAGATAGATAGATAGATAGATAGATAGATAGATAGATAGATAGATAGATAGATAGATAGATAGATAGATAGATAGAATTTGTCCCAAGGAGTAAATTTAGCTTTTTACAGAAGCTCTTTAAATAAATAAATACATAAATAGGTAGTTAAGCAAGTAAAAATTAATATACACACATACTTTGGTCTGAACACATACCGGAATGACTATAAAACAAGAAAGAAATCTTCTGATCTGGCAGTCTTAGTGAGGTGCTATACAGGCATATTGCTGTTGGTATCTGAGAGAAGATGTGCAGCATTGTTCACACAGTGGCACTCAGTTTTGTCTCTCCTCCTCCTCTAATACCTCCACAGTGGGTATAGTTTGTGCTATAACTGAGCCTGTCCTTTAAAATAGCTTGTTGATTCGGTAGTCCTTTCATGAAGTGATGTTACCAGCCCAGAACACCACAGCAATACTGGCCATCATAGAGTTGTAGAAGATATGAAGGACCCATATTTAAGGACTTAGCCTGCTAAGGAAAAAAGAGCCTGCTCTGCCCTTCTTCTTTAGATCATGTGTTATGAGATCAGTCAAACTTGTTATTAAGGTGGACCCCCAAGTACTTGTACGAGTGGTCCACCTCTACATCCACTCCTTGAATAATGACCGGACGCAGAGGCTCTTTGGTGTGGCTAAAGTCAATAACTAGCTGAGGGTAAGTAGCAGACCATTATCTTTTCACCAAGAAACAAAGTTCTCCACCTGACTCCTCTCTTGTTTCTTATCCCCATTACCAATACACCCTATTAGTGCACAGTCATCTGAGGATTTCTGCAAGTGACCTGACCTGCTGTTATATTTATAGTCAGAGGTGTATGGAGTGAAAAGAAAAGCAGACAGGCCTGTTCCTTGTTGTGCTCCAGTGATGCTCACACAGCCATTGAGGCTCAGAAAATGCAGGCCATTATCAGGACACCATCGGCTCATCCAACTGCATACTTTATTTCTAAGTTTACCCCTTAACAGGGATGGCTGGATGGTGTTGAAGGTAATCAATTCAAGTCAAGTTGGGGAACATGCACTGGTACAGTGCGTTGCCACACCCACCACATAACAAAAGAACTCGGGATCTCATTTGGCAACCCCCTAGGCAGACACATGGTCCAGTCCCACCCTCCGGAAATGACCCTCTATCTGCCGCAGCCAGGTTTTATGTGGGTGACCCCTTGGCCTAGTCCATCCACTCAGGTCCCCAACAATGAGGATCTTACGAGCTGGATCACCCTCGGGGAAACGCGCCACATGGCCATAGTGCCGTAACTGACGCTCTCTCACAATGCAGGTAAGGTGCCTCATTCGGGACTCCATGAGCAACTGCTCATTCGACACAAAGTCAAACCAGCGGTACCCAAGGATTCTCCAGAGAGACAGAGTACCAACGGAGTCCAGTTTTCATCTCATTACACTGGATAGCCTCCATGTCTTGCAACCATATAGCAATACAAGAAGCACCAGGACCCTAAAGACTTGGACCTTCATCCTTTTTGCAGTGATATCGGGAGCGCCACACACTCCTTTCCAGTGACCTCATGACCCCCCATGCTCTCCCAATCCGTCTACTGACTTCATAGGAATAGTCACCAGAGACATGAATGTCACTGCCAAGGTAAGTAAACCTCTCGACGAGGTCAACACTCTCTCCGCAGACAGACACACTGCTGATGGCTGTGCCCAAGAGGTCATTAAACGCCTGGAAGGCCCATCCATCCATCCATCCATCCTCTTCCGCTTATCCGAGGTCGGGTCGCGGGGGTAGCAGCTTAAGGAGAGAAGCCCAGACTTCCCTCTCCCCGGCCACTTCTTCCAGCTCTTCCGGGAGAATCCCAAGGCGTTCCCAGGCCAGCCGGGAGACATAGTCCCTCCAGCGTGTCCTGGGTCTTCCCCGGGGCCTCCTCCCGGTTGGACGTGCCCGGAACACCTCACCAGGGAGGCGTCCAGGAGGCATCCTGATCAGATGCCCGAGCCACCTCATCTGACTCCTCTCGATGCGGAGGAGCAGCGGCTCTACTCTGAGTCCCTCCCGGATGACTGAGCTCCTCACCCTATCTTTAAGGGAAAGCCCAGACACCCTGCGGAGGAAACTCATTTCAGCCGCTTCTATTCGCGATCTCGTTCTTTCGGTCACTACCCATAGCTCATGACCATAGGTGAGGGTAGGAACTGGTAAATTGAGAGCTTTGCCTTATGGCTCAGCTCTTTTTTCACCACGACAGACCAATGCAGAGCCCCCATCACTGCGGATGCCGCACCGATCCACCTGTCGATCTCACGATCCATTCTTCCCTCACTCGTGAACAAGACCCCGAGATACTTAAACTCCTCGCCTGGAAGGCAATGGAGAAATAAAAAAACAGAATCCTTATAGTGTGCCTTGAAGAGCAGATTGATAATTGTATCCTCCACTCCAATCTTTGTCCGATAGGCAAACTGCAGTGGGTCCAGGTGGTCTACCAGAAGGGGACTCATATAGTATAGGAGCAGCCTCTCAAAGGTCTTCATGATTTGAGATACTGTATAAGCGCCACTGGTCTGTAGTCATTAGTTGAAGAGGTGCTTGCCTTCTTTGGAACAGAAATGAGGTAATGATTTAAATAATAGGGCCAGCTTCCTCAAACAGTTTTCTACCATTGTATGCAAATCAGTCCTTAATCCATTGTTTCCATGGCACTTAAGGTGGGATAACATGTTGCTTATTTTTTCTAACTGTTCCAGTTATCTGATGATTCTGAAGCCATGAAGAAAACAAAATCAACATTCAGAAGTAAACAATGTGCTTAAAGGGCATAGAAATATCCATGTCCAGCAGAGCAGGCATGTGTAATGTATGACTTTATTTCCATCTGTAGGAAAAGAATGTATTTTCAGCATATTAATTTAGCATTAAAAATGTATTAGTTATTCTGAATAGCTTCATTGGGATTTTATTTAATCAATAGTTTGTTTATAACTTTTTATGAAATGATGTCTGAAAGATTCACAAGAGTCTTTTACTCTTGCAAATGGCTAATAAACAGAGCACATGCTGATCGAAAGAAATGCACATTTTTTCATGTGATTGTCTTTTCTATGGATTACTTTTGTCTTTGATACCAATTAAACCGCTTGAATAAATGATGCACACATCATTGCAAAATTTTTCCCTTAGGTGAACATTACTTACATCCCAGAATATTTCAGTTAGCATGTACATGCTAGAAGGTAGAATCAGTACAGGCATTTATGTCTACAACAGAATGTTAATTTGTATTTAAAGCTTCTGTAATTGCTTTTATCCCCATCCACTGTAGTGTAGTTTAGTGAATAAAAAGCAGAATGAGAATAAATGTACTTCTGCTGAGTTGTGGCTCTGAGGCAAGGGGTCTACACTGGTAATTAGAGGGTTGCTGGTTCAAATCACAAAAAGTGATTCTACCTCATTGGGCTCTTAAGCAAGGCCCTTAACCTGCAATTGCTCCGTCCTGGGTTTGACGTTAATCTCCATCCAGCCCTGCATGTACAGTCGTGGCCAAAAGTTTTGAGAAGTGACACAAGTATTTGTTTTCAAAAAGTCTGCTGATTCAGTGTTTTTCTATCTTTTTGTCAGATGTTTCTATGGTACACTAAAGTAGAATTACAAGCATTTCATAAGTTTCAAAGGCTTTCATTGACAATTACATTAAGTTTATGCAAAGAGTCGATATTTGCAGTGTTGACCTCTGCAATTTGCCCTTGCATGCTGCCCATCAAGTTCTGGGCCAAATCCTAACTGATGACATCCCATTCTTGCATAATCGATGCTTGGAGTTTGTCATAATTTGTGGTTTTTTGTTTGGCCACCCACCTCTTGAGGATTGACCACAAGTTCTCAAATGGGATTAAGGTATGGGGAGTTTCCTGGCCATGGACCCAAAATTTAAATGTTTTGTTCCCCGACCCACTTAGTTATCACTTTTGCCTTATGGCCCAGTGCTCCATCATGCTGAATTGTTCATGGTTGGTCAGCAAACTGTTCTTGGGTGGTTGGGAGAAGTTGCTCTTGGAGGATGTTTTGGTACCATTCTTTATTTATGGCTCGGGATCGGGGCACCACCAGTGTAGAGCTTGCTCAGGAATGGCAGCAGGCAGGTGTGAGTGCATCTGCATGCACAGTGAGGCGAAGACTTTTGGAGGAAGGGCTGGTGTCAAGAAGGTCAGCAGAGAAGCCACTTCTCTACAAGAAAAACATCAGGGACAGACTGATATTCTGCAAATGGTCCAGAGATTGGACTGCTGAGGACTGCTGGAGTAAAGTCATTTTCTCTGATGAATCCAATTTCTGATTGTTTGGTGCATCCAAAAAAAACAAAAGGTGAGCATTACCATTAGTCCTGTGTCATGCCAACAGTAAAGCATACTGAGGCCATTCATGTGTGGGGTTGCTTCTCAACCAAGGCAGGGAGCTCACTCACAATTTTGCCTAAGAACACAGCCATGAATAAAGAATGGGACCAAAACATCCTCCAAGAGCAACTTCTCCCAACCATCTAAGAACAGTTTGGTGACCAACAATACCTATTCCAGCATCCTGACATGCCATCAGTCAGGATTTGGCCCAGAAGTTGATTGACAGCATACTAGGGCAAATAGCAGAGGTCTTGAAAAAGAAAGAAGGGCCAACGCTGCAAATATTGACTCAATAAAATAATAAATAATTGTCAATAAAAGTCTTTGAAACTTATGAAATGCTTGTAATTATACTTCAGTATACCATAGAAACAGCTGACAAAAAGATCTGAAAACACTGAAGAAGCAAACTTTGTGAAGATCAATACTTGTGTCATTCTCAAAACTTTTGGCCATGGCTGCAGGTCCTCCAACCTGCAGAGAAAATCCTGGGGGTTGGTGGTAGAATTGGCACCCCAGCCACCCTGAAAAACCTCTCACTGGTTCCATTCCATCTGAACTAGTGTGGTGTCACTTGTTGCATGGCTGCACTTGGGTCCTAATCTGGGACACTGAGTTGGTTTGCCATGTGGTGGGTGCAGCAATGCGCCGTATCAGTACGTGCTCCTAAACTGCTGCTGTTCAAACATCTCCCAGGTTTCTTTTGTGCTGAAAAAGCCATGAATTGTTGTACTTAGAAATGTTTTTTAACAATAAAAGATACACATTTATTATATTCATTAATATTTTCTTAGACCAGTGCACCTTGGTGGCAAAGACATGGACCTGAAGTAATGAACTCAAGTAGACACAATGCATTGGCTATCATCAGTAAGGTCCACCAACATCTTCACTTCTTCAGGGGTCTTCATCTCTGCTTACCCACTACACACAATTTGATGCCCTGAATGACATATCTGTAAGGCAATCCATTCCTCCTCAGGAAGAACAGGTATTGTACTGGTCCACTGCTGATGTTAAAAGAACCTTCTTGAATGTAAATCAACTGGATCAGATAACATACCAGGCCTGGTGCTCGAAGAATGTGCAAATCTGCTGACCAGTTTCTTAGCAGATATCTTCAACATTTCTCTGAGGCAGGCAGTCATTCCCAAGTTCTATAAAACCATCACTATCATAGTCCTCTGTGCCTTGCCTCAATGACTTATCGCCCCATAGTACTCACACCTGTTGTTATGAAGTACTTTGAAGGGACTGGTCTTGGGCCACTTCAAAGCTCGACTTCCCACATCACATGACTGTCTCCAGTTTGCCTGTTGCCTGAACCCTTCCACTGTAGATGCTACATTATCTAATCTTAACTGGGTCTGTCCCATGTGGTAAAAAAGAGACAGTTATACTAGAATCCTTTTCTTTGACTTCAGTTCATCCCTTAGAAGCTCACAGGGAAGTTGAATCTGCTAAGCTACATGCAACTGGATACTGAACTTCCTGACAGAGAGACCTTAGACAGTCTGCATTGGAAACATCATCTCCAGTACCATGACAGTAAGCACGGGGGCCCTCCAGAGCTGTGTACTCAGCCCACTACTGTTCACTCTGTAGACATACCATCATTATTAAGTTTGTGGATGACACAATGGTGGTGGGTCTCATCAATAATGGATACAGAATGGAGATGCAAAGATTGGTGGACTGGTGCAAGTTCAACAATCAGTCTCTTCATGTGGACAAGGTGAAAAGAGATGATTGTTGACTGTTGTCCACACCCCACTGCACATCCAGGGCTCTGCATATTGAATTAGTTAAGAGCACCAAATTCCTTGGTGTGCACCTAGAAGCTGACCTTTCATGGTCAACTAACATCACCTCCATAGCCAAGAAGGTGCAGCAGGGTCTCCACTTTCTTTGGTAGCTGTGAAAGGCAAGCCTACCACCCTCCATTCTCACCACCATTCTGCACGGGTACCAGAATGTTCTTATTAGCTGCATCACTGTCTGGTTAAGGAACTGCAGGGTCTCTGACCACAAGGTCCTACAAAGGATAGTGCTTACTGTAGAATAGATCATTGAGACTTCTCTTCCATCCATTAAAGACATCTGTATAAGGCAAAGCTTCTGCAAAGCCTCTCGCATTGCAAAGGAGCGATCCTACTCCTCACCCTGTACCACTTCAGCCAGGCAGATTTTTTAGCAGCTTCTACCACTTGGCTGTCCAGACGCTGAACTCTGTGCTGCCCCCTGCCCACAGATTTTCTTGTAGAATTTATTAATATGCAGTACATGTGTTACACTTGTTACTACTGTTGCTATTAATATTGATGTATTTATTACTATCTCTTTCAAATTATTACTATCTATTCACTTACCTGTTATTTATTTATGTATTTATTTATTAACAACACAGTACACTGTAAATAATGTCAAATACCTTTTCTGAAAAAAAGGAAAGTTAGCTTATGTTCTACAGAAAATTACTTGTATATCTTAAACAATACATTTCATTATTTTTTCCGCCCAAGTTCTGTAAAATCAATATATTTCTACCTTCAAAATATGCTACATACTGTTTACTGATACATTACAGCTATACTGAAAAAATCTCTGTTAATTTAACAGTGTAAAACTGTTAAATACTGAAGGCAGACAACTGTAAAATGTAAAACGGTAAAGCGGTGTTTTAATAACACCGAAGTTATGATATTTGCATGAGGACATGCCCCCTTTTACCATATTGTTCTGGTGAACAACATACCTTTGAACAGGAGGGAAGAAAAACCTAAAGTTAGCAGACTTATTTTCCCTGCGTGCTGAAGGATTTGTAAGGTTATGGAAGCTGGCACACCTGTAGGACACCATATACACCTCAAAAGGAAATTTTACTTCTCTACCAGACAATGTGCCATTACTTTCTTAAACATTGAATTCTTTTCAATGTATGTAATTAAATGGTACCATGTTTGCTATTGGTTGTTGTTACTTTACTGATGCAAACTGTGTACTGGTGTTTGATCTTGACAGTATTTTCTAATGGTTTATTGATTGGCATATTTATTACAGTGTATGGATATAAGGTTATGATTAAACGTTCACTTCTATTGGAATGTGTTTTAAAGAAAAAACAGCCATTTACTACAAAATTATACCATAGACCTAAAAATATTGTCACCTTATTTTTTAGGGTAGAATTCTGGCAACCACAGCTGCCAGTACTTTACTGTAAATTTAAAACGATTTTTATTTACAGTGTATAATTGTTTACCTGTCTCGTACTTGTCCTGTGTTTATGTATATGTTGTGCCACGGCTCTGGAGAACATTTTTTTCTCACCATCAATGAAGGCTGCAATACGATTTATGGATGCTACGATAATAAAGGCATTTGATTTGCCTTGATAACTTCTACAGTTGCTCAATGAAGGTCCATTATGGCTCCATTATGTCCTGTTATAGCACCTGCTTTCCTTAGGACTGTACTGTAGAGAACTACAAAATCAGCTCAGAATATCAATGTCACACAGGACATAATATAGCATACCCTTAGAAAGACAAGCAGTAGTATTAAAGACGTCAGTCACTTTTCTATCTCCTCAAATCAAAATCCTCCTCCTAAGGAATGAACCCCGAGGATAGCCATCTCATGTTCTTGGCAGCCATAAGTGTTACTGGAAGTGTTTAAGATCTTTTCTATAGCCAATCACCCTTCTAGCGTACCATATAATAGACTCTCCACTCCACCACCAAGAATCAAGTATTTTCTGAATCTTAAATTCTAATAACTCATCTACCTTCACAAGAGAAGAAGGCAAAACAGGCTTCAACAGCAAGGAGGAATTAACAGATTCTAGAATGTAAAATGTTTGGTTGGATGAACCTGAAAATATGCCAGTATAATGAGAAGCAAGTGTACAAGATGGAATCCGTGCACATATTTCTCACATTGCAAGCCCTACCATCTAGCCAATCTACTAATCTGGAAGAACTCTCCTTTTCTTATCAGAGAGATTCGTGGCAGTAGTTCCTGTCTTCACCAAGTTCTTCCGTGCGACTTGCCAAAGTTTACAGATGTGTTCAGTGAGACTTGGGACCAGTTTCTTGATAAACAATGGTGAGGTTCACCCACACCCTTCTTACAAGTTTCTCATCGTGCTCTTTCATCCATTTCTCGAAGGCTTAACCAGCATGTTATTTATATTCTTATCCAAATCATCTAATCAGGCAGAGTGGTGTCAGTGAGGCTAAGGATCTGCACTGGTGTCTGAAATGTTGCAAGTTCATTTCCCATTACTGCCAGAGGGGATTCTACTCTGTTGGACCTTTGAGCAAAGGCCTTAATCTGAAAATTGATCCAGGGATTCTGGACAATGCTGACCCTGTGCTCTGACCCCCAATGGTAATGTAAAAAAGACAATTTCCCTTCTGGGATTAATACAATATAACAAAATATACTGCTCAAAAAATTAAAGGAACACTTTTTAATGAGAATATACTGTAGCATCAAGTCAATGAAATTTCTGGGCTATTGATCTGGTCAGTTAAGTAGCAGAGGGGGCTGTTAATGAGTTTCAGCTGCTTTGGTGTTAATGAAACACAGAAATTGTTTAACAGGTGGCACTGACATTTTTTCCTCCACATCTGTTTTTTCACTCGTTTTGCCTTTGGCTACAGTCAGTGTCACTACTGGTAGCATGAGGACCCTTCAGAGGTTGGTTGCACTGGTAGTCTAACTTCTCCAGGATGGCACATCAATACATGCCATTGCCAGAATGTTTACTGTGTCTCCCAGTCTCAAGGGCATGGAGGAGATTCCAGGAGACAGTCAGCTACTCTAGGAGAGCAGGACAGGGCCCCTCGTAGAAGGTCCTTAACCCATCAGCAGGACCCACCGGTATCTGCTCCTTTGGGCAAGGAGGGACAGGATGAGCACTGCCAGAGCCTACAAAATGACCTCCAGCAGGCAGGTTATTGGTGTGAATGTCTCTGACCCAACAATCAGAAAAAGACTTCATGAAGATGGCCTGAGGGCACGACATCCTCTAGTGGGCCCTGTGCTCACTGCCCGCCACCATGGAGCTCGACTGACATTTGCCATAGAATACCAGAATTGGCAGGTCCACAACTGGTGCCATGTGCTTTTCACAGATGACAGCAGGATCACACTGAGCACATGCAACAGATGTGAAAGGGTCTGGAGAAGCCATGGAGAATGTTGTGCTGCTTGTAACATCATTCAGCATGACCGCTTTGGTGGAGGGTCAGTGAGGGTCTGGGGAGGCATATCCATGTAGGGACACACAGACCTCTACAGGCTAGACAACGTGCCATTGACTGCCATTAGGTATCGGGATGAAATTCTTGGACCCATTGTCAGACCCTATGCTGGTGCAGTGGCTCCTGGGTTCCTCCTGGTGTACGACAATGCCCGGCCTCATGTGGTGAGAGTATGAAGGCAGTTCCTGACGGATGAAGGGATTGATACCACTGACTGGCCCCAACGCTCACTCGCCTGACCTCAATCCAATAGAACACCTCTGGGTGTGACATTATGTTTTGGTCCACCCGACGCCTCAGACTGTCCAGGAGCTCAGTGATACTCTGGTCCAGATCTGGGAGGAGATCCCCCAGGACACCATCCATCGTCTTATTAGGATGTTATCAGGCATGCATAAAAGCATGTGGGGGCCATACAAACTACTGAGGATAATTTGGAGTTGCTGCAATAAAATTTTGGCAAAATGGACTTGCCTGCCTGCCGCATCATTTTTTCACTTTGATTTTCGATGTATCTTTGAATTCAGCCCTCTGTAGGTTGATCATTTTCATTTCCATCAAACGATGTGGCATCCTTTCGTTCCTAACACATTACCATATCAGTAGAGATTTCCAGCAGGATTTTTTTCCCACTGAGATCTGATGTGTTTTCAAAGTGTTCCATTAATTTTTTGAGCAGTTTATATTTATTAAAAGTAGCAACAGTCCTAACAACGACCCCCCGTGGGACCCAACTCTTAATGGCAGCCAGTTCTGATAGGGTTACTTGCACCATCACCCTCTGTATTTGTGTCTGAGCCATTGTTGCTCCCATCTACAAACTACAACCTCACCCCCCACTTCTTTTAGTTTGATACCCAACCTCTCATGTGGTACCTTATCAAACACTTTCTGAAAGTCAAGATAAATAATATTAAATGCTCCAATTTGATCATATCCTTTGGCAAAGGTTAAAGGTCAGGTTTTTAGGACCATGGTCACACCAGCAATGATGTATGGAACTGAGACGTGGGCAGTAAAGGGAGTACAGGAGAAGAAGTTAGATGTGGCAGAAATAAGTGATGGATATGTGGAGTTACAAAAATAAGAGGTACAACAAAAGTGAGAGAGATATCTAAGAAAGTATTGGAAAGTAGATTGAAGTGATATGGACAAGGATGAGAAGAGACAACAAATACACTCACCTAAAGGATTATTAGGAACACCATACTAATACGGTGTTTGACCCCCTTTCGCTTTCAGAACTACCTTAATTCTACGTGGCATTGATTCAACAAGGTGCTGAAAGCATTCTTTAGAAATGTTGGCCCATATTGATAGGATAGCATCTTGCAGTTGATGGAGATTTGTGGGATGCACATCCAGGGCACGAAGCTCCCGTTCCACCACATCCCAAAGATGCTCTATTGGGTTGAGATCTGGTGACTGTGGGGGCCATTTTAGTACAGTGAACTCATTGTCATGTTCAAGAAACCAATTTGAAATGATTCAAGCTTTGTGGCATGGTGCATTATCCTGCTGGAAGTAGCCATCAGAGGATGGGTACATGGTGGTCATGAAGGGATGGACATGGATTAGAAACAATGCTCAGGTAGCCCGGGGCATTTAAACGATGCCCAATTGGCACTAAGGGGCCTAAAGTGTGCCAAGAAAACATCCCCCACACCATTATACCACCATCACCAGCCTGCACAGTGGTAACAAGGCATGATGGATCCATGTTCTCATTCTGTTTACGCCAAATTCTGACTCTACCATTTGAATGTCTCAACAGAAATCGAGACTCATCAGACCAGGCAACATTTTTCCAGTCTTCAACTGTCCAATTTTGGTGAGCTCGTGCAAATTGTAGCCTCTTTTTCCTATTTGTAGTGGAGATGAGTGGTACCCGGTGGGGTCTTCTGCTGTTGTAGCCCATCCGCCTCAAGGTTGTGTGTGTTGTGGCTTCACAAATGCTTTGCTGCATACCTCGGTTGTAACGAGTGGTTATTTCAGTCAAAGTTGCTCTTCTATCAGCTTGAATCAGTCGGCCCATTCTCCTCTGACCTCTAGCATCAACAAGGCATTTTCGCCCACAGGACTGCCGCATACTGGATGTTTTTCCCTTTTCACACCATTCTTCGTAAACCCTAGAAATGGTTGTGCATGAAAATCCCAATAACTGAGCAGATTGTGAAATACTCAGACCGGCCCGTCTGGCACCAACAACCATGCCACGCTCAAAATTGCTTAAATCACCTTTCTTTCCCATTCTGACATTCAGTTTGGAGTTCAGGAGATTGTCTTGAGCAGGACCACACCCCTAAATGCATTGAAGCAACTGCCATGTGATTGGTTGATTAGATAATTGCATTAATGAGAAATTGAACCGGTGTTCCTAATAATCCTTTAGGTGAATGTATATAAAAGAGTGATGGGAATGGAAGTTCAGGGGAAGAGAAAGCAAGGGAGACCAAAGCAGAGGTGGATGAATAAAGTCAAAGAAGATCTGAAGGAAAAGGGCTTGACTGGCAAGAAGGTTCAGGACTGAGCCTTTTGGAGAAGACTGGTCAAGCACATCGACCCCACAGAGAAGTGAGAAAAAATGAAGAGGATAAAGAAGAAGAAGAGGGCTAGTGCTTGTCCCAACATCCTTAATAGAAAGCCAGGAACCAGGCCTGGACAAGGTATCAGTCCATCTTGAGGCCTTCTCATGCACACACCCACAATGACAGATGTAGAATTATCAAGAAACCAAACCTGCTACTTTGGGGAGGTGGGAGAAAACCCCCCACAGACACAGGGTGAAAGTGTAAATTCAACACAGATGTCAACAAGGCAGGGCGCTGGATGTGTAAAGCAGTAGTGCCACTGCGCTAATAAAAGATGATGAAAAACACCATCATCTTCTGTGTGGGAAATTAAGAAAGCTGTCCGTCAAGATAGCGATGAGCAGCAGATGTTGCTTATTAATAAAATACAGAATGTTTATGTACTGTAGTTTTAATTTTACTTGTATTATTCTTCCTATATTTAGACATCTCTGTATGTTTGTCACACACCAGATCAAAGACAAAAATGTTCTATAAAGGGACAATGAAGGGCATCGCTTATCACAATTTCAGGTCTTCCTAAGGACTTTGGGAAATGAACCTAAAGCTATTAAGCACTGCGCCGTTATATAAAAAGGAGATTGTGCTGACCTTGGTAGCGGAAGGCCAGTTAGCTTGTGTTGTAGCTTCAATGATTATAACATACAAGAAAGAAAAGCAATTACCTCGTATAGGTGTGTCAACGTAAAGTCATTACAGGTTTAGTCAGTAAGAGAGCTTGTGGCTGGAATTTCATGAGGATGCAACTATAAGGGATTACCATGGATAAAGATGAAGGGCTAAGGATAAGGGAAAGTACCTGTCAAGGGCCTGGAAAAGTCAGGCAAATGCAGAGAAAAAGATACACACTTGCATCTGTGTCGCTGTTGCTACATGCTAGTGTGGGCAGGCAGGGACCTGGATACTCCAAGGGCACCTGTGGGGTCTGTTAAGCTACCTGGTTCGCTGCAGACATATGCCATCTTGTAAGCATCACTGTGGCCTGAGGCCGTAAGAACAAAGAGGGATTATGGGCCAGCTAGCTGACAATGTGAGTTAGTGGCTTGGGAGTTTTAGACGATGTCCTGATCCCAAAATTGGCTTAAAGGCTGCTCCATGTCAGAGCATTTATGAGACTACAGTTAGGACCTGAGTTGTTACAAAGGCTATCATATTTAAAAAAATGAGAAAGCAGAACTTGAATTGATGAGGTGCACACAGTGAGCATGTGGGTCTGCTGTGGTTTTAGGAGGTGGGAAATTGGGGAACCGCCATGCAGCCAGACACTTGACAGTGATGGAAAGGTAAGGTCAGGTGTAGACTGGCTAAGTGTAAAACATTCAAACTCAGATGATCAATCTGCTGACCACTTTTTATTGAACAGATCTTACGTTCATTAAACTGCAACAGTGCTTCCAGCAGAATATGATCCATATTCTTATTAAACAAAGAGAAAAAAGACAAGAATGAGAGTCATCTCTGTCATCATGACCAAGAATCATCTATAGTGGCCACCATAGTGTTTGGGACAAAGACACATTTTTCCTTGATTTTCCCCTCTGCTCCATAGTTTAAAATTACAAATCAAAAAAATCTGATATGATTAAAGTGAACATTGCAGACTTTCATTTAAGGGGATTTGCATACAAAACTTTTTCTACATGATCCCCCCATTTTAGGGCACCATAATGCTTGGGACAATTTGCATCACAGGTGTTTGTGATTCCTCTGGTGGGTTTAATTTCTTCATAAGATACCTCAGCTTGCTTCTACCCTATGGAGTCTGTAGTTGCCATTGTTCAACATGAGGACAAGAACTGTAACAATGAAAGTCAAAAAAGTCATTATGAGGCTGGAAAACAAGAATAAAACCATTAGAAACATCAGTGAAACCTTAGGATGGCCAAAATCAACTGTCTGGAATATCATGAAGAAGAAAGAACAGACTGGTGAGCTCAGTAATAACAAAGGGACTGGTAGGCCAAAGAAGACTGCTGATGACAGAAGAATCCCCACTATGGTAGAGAAAAAGCCCCAAACGCCTTCCCAACAGATCAGAAACGGTCTTCAGGGGGTCGATGTGTGTGTGTCAGAGACGACTATCAGCAGAAGACTTCATGAACAGAAACACAGAGGACACACTGCAAGATGCAAACCACTAGTTAGACACAAAAGCAGGATGGCCCGATTACAGTTTGTGAAAAAGAGCCTGCAGAATTCTGGGAAAAGGTCTCATGGACAGACGAGACAAAGATGAACCTGATCATAGTGATGGCAAGGGCAAAGTCTGGAGACGAAAGGGAACTGCCTGAGATTTAAAGCCGACAACCTCTTCTGTTAAACATGGAGGTTGGGGTGTTATGGTTTGGGCATGTATGGCTGCCACAGGTCCAGGCACACTTCTCTTCACTGATGATGGAACTGCTGATGGCAGTGGCAAAATGAATTCTGAGGTGTGTAGAAACATCTGATCTGTTCAAGTAAATGTCCCCAAACCCATTGGACGACACTTCATCCAACAACAAGATAATGAGCCAAACACACTGCTGAGGCAACACAGGAGCTAAAAGCTAAAAAATGGAAGATTCTTGAATGGCTAAGCCGAGCAGGCCTTCCGTATGCTGAAGAGACAACTTAAGAGGACAAGCCCTCGAAACAAGCAGGAGCTGAAGATGGCTGCATTAGAGGGTTGGTAGAGCATCACCAGAGAAGACCCTCAGCACCTGCTGATGTCTATGAATCACAGACTCCAATCAGTCATTGCATGAGAGGGATATGCGACAAAGAACTAAATATGATGGCTTTAGCAGGCCTACCACTGCTGTGTCCCAAAAATGATGGTGCCTTGACATGGGGGACCATGGAGAAAAAGTGACTGAAACGTATGCAAACCCCCTTAAATGAAATTTTGCAATGTGCACTTTAATCACGAAATTTGAATTGTTTGATTTGTAATTTTAAACTGTAGAACAGAGGGGTAAATATCGGAAAAATGTGTCTTTGTCCCAAACGTTATGGAGGACACTGCATTGAGACATCATAATAGAATGTAAATAAAAAAGTAAGGGGATCTGGAAATTTTCTGAAGCCATTGTAATTATTACATTTATTTTATTGTATTTACAAGGCTGTACTTTTTCATTTTTTTGTATTTTATGGTATATTGTTTTATTCTTCATTCTGTATGTATAGTGTCTATAGTTAACTTTGAACAGATCTGTTAAGTGCGGTTTTATTATTATTATCCATCCATCCATTTTCCAACCCGTTGAATCTGAACACAGGGTCACGGGGGTCTGCTGGAACCAATCCCAGTCAACACAGGGCACAAGGCAGGAAACAAACCCCGAGCAGGGCGCCAGCCCACCGCAGAGTATTATTATTATTATTATTATTATTATTATTATTATTATTATTATTATTATTATTAATAATAATAAGGGTATAACTTATTATTTACCCTGCTTTTATTTTATTCAAATTTGTGTGTTAAGCCTGTATTAAAATTATAAATATGCATTGCATTAAAATTTCTGAATCAAATTATAGAGAATTATAAACTGAAATGGTTTGACTCAACATTTTGCATTTTCACCTCAGTGAGTTAAGCCAAGGCGAGTAATGAAAAAGGAAGCCGTGATAAAATTTCAGCAGTCGACACACAGGATTCAATCTGATCTGCAAAGAGCCACTATTACCAGCTATTGAATATCAGCTTGTGTGACAGCCAACAGAGAGAATTAGATTTTAGACATTAATTATTTATTTTACCAAATAGGATTACCAGTGTGCCTGTGGCACATCAATTACAATGAGGGAGGTCAACATGCTGCTGTGACTGATTATACTTTGGGACTTGTCTTCTCCTGCACCAAAACTACTGTCAAACGTCTTCACACTTGAAAATGTTCACATGCACCGGATTTTTAGTTGTTCGATATGAAAAAATAAAAAAGCTTGATCAACCTGTGTGCAACCTAGTAATTTTTAAATTACTATTTCATGCTTATTCACTTTTCTTTTTATATATCATATATATGAAATAAAAGGCTAAGTGTCTCTGTGTCTGTGCATCTGCGTGTTTGTCTGGTTGCCATTTGTCAGTCATTCCAACTTTTGCTGCATCACAAACATTTACTGTTTTGGATATTTATAGCAATAAAATGCATTGCATTTTCATTCTGACAGATGGCACATCATGAATATTAACACTGCTTTTTACAAATCTCATATCAAATATCATATAACAGAGACGTGAACATTGCATTTGT
>JANRMT010062820.1:20278247-20294456 GCA_026402145.1 Polypterus bichir lapradei
CCCCCCCCCCTTAGCCCGGAACCGTTCGGTCGGGCGGACCTAACCGAGAGGTCGTGGATACGAGAGAGGGCATCGGCATTGGCCTGAAGGGTGCCCCGGCGATAAGTGACGGTGAACTTATAAGGTTGTAACTCCAGAAACCACCTGGTGACCCGCGGATTCGACTCTTTATGTAGGGACATCCACTGAAGTGCAGCGTGATCCGTCACCAGAGTGAATTCGCGACCCAACAGGTAATAACGAAGATGGGTCACCGCCCTCTTAATGGCCAAGGCCTCCCTCTCCACTGCCGCATACCGGGTCTCCCGGTTCAACAGTTTCCGGCTTAGATACATCACGGGGTGCTCGACACCATCGACGCTTTGGCTCAACACGGCTCCCAGGCCTGTGTCCGAAGCGTCGGTCTGGAGGATAAACGGAAGCCCAAAGTTGGGCGTCCTCAGTATAGGTGCCGTTGTAAGGGCCTTTTTTAGGTCACTGAATGCGTATTCGGCCCTGTCATTCCACACCACATATAAGGGAGCACCCTTTTTTGTTAAACTGGTCAAGGGTGTGGCCCTCTCGGAAAAACGGGGCACGAACCGGCGGTAGTACCCCGCTAACCCCAAGAAAGCTTGCACCTGCCTCTTGGTATTCGGACGGGGCCATTCCAGGATGTCTTTAACTTTAGAACACTGTGGTCTTACCTGTCCGCGACCCACTAGGTAGCCTAAATACTTGGCCTCCTTCAAGCCAAAGAAACATTTTCGGGGGTTTATGCGGAGGCCGGCTTTAGCTAGTGTCGTGAGAACAGCTGAGACCTGCAATAGATGTTCCTTCCAGGTGCCGGAAAAGATGACGACGTCATCCAGGTAGGCGGCACTATAGGACTGGTGGGGTTTTAGCACTCTATCCACCAGACGCTGGAAGGTTGCAGGAGCCCCGTGCAGCCCAAATGGAAGGACCTTGTATTGCCAGTGTCCACTAGGGGTGCTAAAGGCCGTTTTTTCTTTTGCGGATTCCGTTAAGGGAATTTGCCAATACCCTTTTGTCATGTCCAGAGTAGTCAAGTATTGAGCCGTACCCAGGCGCTCAATGAGATCATCGATGCGGGGCATCGGGTAGGCATCAAATTTAGACACCTGGTTCAGACGTCTAAAGTCGTTACAAAATCTCCAGGAGCCGTCTGGCTTGGAAATGAGAACGATCGGGCTGGACCAGGGGCTATGGCTTTCTTCAATAATGCCCATATCCAACATCCGTTGTACCTCTAATTCCACTTCAGCACGTTTTGATTCCGGGAGTCTATAAGGCCTCTCCCGGACGACAACTCCAGGGTTTGTAATGATATCATGGGCAATCAGCGAGGTCCGGCCAGGCGACTCGCTCACTACTTCGGGAATGGCTTGGATCACATGCGTTAACTCTTGCCGCTGTTTGGGACTTAGCTCATCACCGAGGTTAAGGGCAGTCGTGCCAGTGAAGAGGGAGAGGGACCAGTGGGAGTCAGGAACCTCCTCCCGATCTTTCCAGGGTTTCAGTAAGTTTATATGATAGATCCGCTCGGTTGGTCGACGATTGGGCTGTTTCACCAAATAGTCGACCAGTCCCTTCCTCTCCTTAATCTTGTATGGCCCTTGCCAGTGAGCGAGTAACTTGGAGTGGGAGGTAGGAACCAGCACCATAACTCGGTGTCCCGGGCGGAACTCCCGAAGGACAGAGTTGCGGTTGTAGCACCGGGCCTGCGCTGCCTGCGCACGAGTCACGTGATCCTTTAGGAGGGGCCTGATTTTTGCGAGACGGTCACGCATTTGCGCGACATACTCCAACACGTTAGAGGAGGGAAGGGCCTCGGCTTCCCAGCCCTCTTTTAGTATATCCAAAATGCCTCGGGGTTGCCGTCCATACAACAACTCGAAAGGGGAGAAGCCCGTAGAGGCCTGAGGTACCTCCCGGTAAGCAAAAAGCACAAGTGGAAGAAGTTGATCCCAGTCCCTACCGTCCGCGCTGACTACTTTGCGGAGCATCTGTTTGAGCGTCTGGTTAAATCTTTCTACCAGCCCGTCTGTCTGAGGGTGATAGACCGACGCTTTCAGGTGCTTTATTCTGAGTAATTTGGCTACTTCCCTGAACGTATCCGAGGTAAAGGGCGTACCCTGGTCCGTGAGGACTTCTTTGGGTATTCCCACTCTGGAAAATAAATTAACCAATTCCCGTGCGATGCTTTTTGTATTAGCGGAGCGCAGGGGAACCGCCTCTGGGTATCGGGTGGCATAATCTACCATAACCAATATGTATTTATAGCCACGGTTTGAGGGCTCCAAGGGTCCTACCAAGTCGACCCCTATTCTGTTGAAGGGAATATCAATTAAGGGAATAGAGACTAGGGGAGCGCGGTCCCGCCTGGGAATCTGGCGGGTCTGACACTCCGGGCAGGATTGACAGAAACGCCGGACCTCCTCGTTAATCCCAGGCCAGTAAAAACGGAGCTTGATCCTCTCCAAGGTCTTTTCGGCCCCTAGATGGGCGCCAAGGAGGTGAGCATGGGCTAATTCGCATACCTCCCGCCGGAAGGTACGCGGAACTAGCAACAATTTCCGCACCTCGCCCTCGTGGGTCGCCACCCGATACAACTGATCATTTTCTAACACAAAGAAGGGCTCGCGTGGTGTGGAATCGTCAGCTTGTGAGCTGTTGGGCCAAACTACTGCATTCCGGGCAAACCGCAGGGAATCATCGTTCCACTGCTCCCTCTTAAATGAGGCTGGTGTGGATCTCAATTGGTGATCCAAATTGTCTAGAGGGTCTTGTGGCCTGGCCACCGGGTGAGTTCCCTGGCTTGTCCCTTCTCCGGCGTTTTCTTCCGTGTCCGGGTCCAATGCCGAGGAAACACTCCCCGAGGCGCCAGCGCCAGAGAGGTCTGCCCCAGTGCACGGCGTGGAGACCGTGGGAGGGGCGCCTTTTCCCCTCATAACCAGATCCAATGAGGCCCCGGGAGCGGTGTTTGTTTTACCGCAGTTTCTTTTTGACCAGTCTTGTCCCAAAATAACCGGATAGGGGGGATCGGGTAACACAGCGACCATCAATTTGGTTAATTCCCCCTTCCAGGCGATATAACATTGTGCGGAACGGTATGACTTGGTCCCTCCATGTACACAAGTGACATGTAGGTATTGTTTCAGCCATTGTTGCGGTAACACATAACGGCGAGCTACAATGGTAATGTTGCTGCCGGAATCAAACAAAGCCACCACCGCGTGCCCATTTAATAACACCACTCCCTTATTTGGACTCGCCAAGGGATGCGACGGGGTACAGTACCTCTCTGTAGTTGCCCAGGTGCAGTCCATCGGCTCCGCCGCCACATTCAGGGGACAGGTTGGTAGTAGATGACCGACCTCTCCGCACTTGTAACAGCGCGGAGAGAGCGGTTTTTCTTTAGGTCTTGCCGGTGCTTCCGCAGCGCGTCGAGGGGGCTCGAAGGTGGCCACCCGTCCCTGTCGGTTCCCGTGAGCAGACTTCTCTGACCCCCCGACTCGAAGAACCGCGAGCTGATGCTCAAGGACTTCTAGGAGACCCGGCATGTCTTTGTAAGGGTGCCTCCGGACCTGCTGGGCGAGGGAACTTGGCATAGCGTTAACGAGGCCCTCACAGGCCACCTGCTCCACTACCTTGCGGGCTTGGGGTCCTTCTGGCCGTAACCAGCGCCCCATCTTGCCCCAGAAATCGAAGGCCTGAGCGTGGGCAGGTTTGTCGGGGTCAAACTGCCAATTCCTCCACTCTGCATCCTGCTGACCCGGTGTCATGCCGTAGCGGGCCAGGATCTCTGCCTTGAGTAGGTCATAATCCACGGCCTCCTCCTCGGGAAGGTCATAATAAGCCCGCTGCGCGGGTCCCTTCAGGTAGGGCGCCAAGATGGACGCCCACTCGGACCGCTGCCACTCGTTCCGGGTGGCCGTCCTTTCAAATATCCCCAGGTATGATTCGACGTCGTCAGCGTCAGACATTGGTACCAGGGGGGGTGGTTTGGGCTTCGGAGGACTTACCCTAGCCCTTTCGGCCTCGGCCAATTTGTTCTTTGTGGCCTCCAACTCACGATTGGTGGCTTCTTGTGCTTGCTGCAGGGCGTGGAGCTGAGCGTTCATGCCCTGTAGCACGGTGTTCAGGTCCTGTCTTTCTGTCATTTTCGGACTTTGATCCTGCCGGCTACGCCACTGTAAAAGACTCAGCAACAGGCAACATAAAGGTTTGGGGTTTTCCGGCCCTGTATATTGTAGATGCTCCACAATAAAGAAAAAAATGGTCAAAATATATAAACAAAACACAGTTCATACACACAAATGGCGGCCATTTTATTAGGGAGGAGCCGGAAGTGGAGGAATGCTGGGAAGGAGCCGTGAGGGAGGATGGGAGTGATGACGTCAGGGCAAGATGGCGGAGGAATGGTGGAAGTACCGTACTGCGGTCAAAAGTCGGCTTATGGCGGCGGAGCGTCTTTTTTCCTGTAAGAAATAAGAGAGAGAGAATTAGTACCCCGCCATTCCCTGCCGGCGAATACCTTTTCAGGTGTGTTCAGATCCGTCCGCGGTCTCCTACTCGCGCGTGCGTGACAATATATACAGTATATAGGTTTACAGTTGTGAGTAGGCATGACTGGCAATTTGAGCACTTATGAGATTGAAACTAAATGCCCTGTGCCATTGCGACAGAGTTAATAAAGTTCATAAAGCTATTGAGTTAATAAAGTTATTGTAATAATCATAACCTGAATGTATTTTCTATACAAACTGTAAACCTACTTTTGCCCACTTCTTTGCATATATTGTCATGCGTATAGGGGACAGTTTAAAGGCTCTGGTGACATTAATTCTGTGCCCTTCAATGCTTTCTCTTTCTCTCCATCTGCAGATGAGATGATTGAAGGTTTTTTTAACCTCTAAAATTCCCCTGGACCTGACTCTTCCTGCCGGACATGGTCTTAACCAGAAGAACCACCATCTTTGCTAGTTATATCCAGTCTCCCGTCTGAAAAAATGTTGATTCATAGCATTTCAGTTCATAATTCTGTGTAATCTGATTCAGAATTTTTATACAATGAATATTTATTTTAATGCAGTTATAACACTCAAGTTTGAAGAAAATAAAGGCAGGGTAAATAATAAATTATATCCTTAGAAATAATAATAATAATAATAATAATAATAATAATAATAATAACAAACCGTACTTTAATAAAGCCATTCATGGTAACTATAGATACTCTATATGCTGTATGAAGAACAAATATATGCAACTTAACATTTTACCTGCATTTTACTTCTCTTTTTTGAGACATCAATTATGTAAGGCTTGCCTGTAGATGTCTAAACATTTTTCACTGTTGTTACATTGCACGCATATATAATCCGGTATAATTGATGTAATTCATATACATAATAAATTTCTATATAAAAGAAAGAGAGGTTGGGAGCATGCGCTGATACCACGTTGCTGCACCCACCACACTCCAAACCACCTGGACTGGGACCCGAGTGCAGTGGGTAACACCTCAGCACCACACAGGAACAGTGGGGTTTTTTTTACGGTGGCTGGAGTACCAAACCTGCCACTGACCCCCAATTTTTCCCTGCAAGTTGGAGGACCTGCTTGTAGGACTGGATGCAGGTTAACATCATACCTAGATGAAGCAACTGCAGGTTAAGGGCCTTGCTCTAGGACCCAATGGAGTAGAGTCTCTTCTGGTGTTTACGGGATTCAAACTAGCAGCCTAGCCTCAGAGCCACCACTCCACCCAAATTTCTATCTAAATTAGGGGTGTCAAACTCCGATCCTGGAGGGCCGCAGTGGCTACAGGTTTTCATTCTAACCCTTTTGCTAATCAGTGACCAGTTTTCACTGCTAATTAACTCCTTTTCCCTTCATTTTAATAGCCTGTTTTTAAGGATTCAGTCCTCTGAATGGATTCTTTTCTTCATTAAATGGTAGCCAAACAGAAATGAGACGTGAAATGAGCCAACAGATGACCAGCTAAATTCGAGCTTCAAACTCCAACCAATTTCACTCCAACCAGTTTCTAAATTAGAAGCCCACTTTTGTTGTTAATTAAACCCGTTATTTAATTCCATGGCGTGTTGCTACTCTCATTCTACCACAGCATACATTTCCACAACTGTTTATTTTCTGTCTTTTCTAAGAACACTATCAAAATGTTTTGATGACCTGAGAGATCAGCCTTACTGAGACATTCACCTTTCTTTATTTTCAGATATTGTGTGATGGGCACAGGTGAGCTGGTCATGTGGCAGCTTGTTTTGTGGCTGCTGAGTCAAATTAATTAACACTAAGGCAAAAGACATTAATTAGCAGCAAAAACAGGTCACTAATTAAGAAGATGGTTAGAATTAAAACCTGCAGCCACTGCAGCCGTCCAGGAGTGGATTTCGACACCCCTGATCTAAATTATGAAAAATTGGTAAAATAAAAAAAAATAAAAAATGAGTTTGTGTACATTGGTTTTGCCCCTTCGACCATTTGATTGAATGTCCAACACGCTAACCACTTGACCAATTCCGCTTAACTGTCATATTGAAGTAATTAAAAAATGCAAAATAACCTACCTCCGGCAATGGGGTGGAGGGATAAAGTAAAAGAAGATCAGAAGGAAAAGGGTCTGAATGGTGAGGAGATGCAGGACCAAACTGTTTGGAGAAGGTTCATCAGGCACATCGACCTCACATAGAAGGGGGAAAAGATGAAGATGGAGGTGAAGAATTCAGGAGTAATGACTGCTACTCTTGAAATGTGAAATGCTTGTGTTACAGTAGATACAGTCATGGCCAAAGGTTTTGAGAATGACACAAGTATTGGTTTTCACAAAGTTTGCTGTTTCAGTGTTTTTACATCTTTTCTTCAGATATTTCTGTCGTATGCTGGAGTACAGTATACTGTAATTACAACCATTTCATAAGTTTCTAAGGCATTTATTGACAATTACATTAAGTTTATGCAAAGAGTCAATATTTGCAGAGTTGGCCCTTTTTTCTTTTTCAAGACCTCTGCAATTCATCCTGGCATGTGGTCTATCCATCAACTTCTGGGCCAAATCCTGACTGATGGCAGCCCGTTCTTGCATAATCAATGTTTGGAGTTTGTCAGAATTGGTGGGTTTTTGTTTGTCCACCCGCCTCTTGAGGACTGACCACAAGTTCTCAATGGGATTGAGGTCTGAAGAGTTTCCTGGCCATGGACCCAAAATTCCGATGTTTTGTTCCCCGAGCCACTTGCCTTATGGCCCAGTACTCCATCATGCTGTGAAAAGGCATTGTTGGTTGCCAAACTGTTCTTGGATTGTTGGGAGAAGTTCCTCTTGGATGATGTTTTTGTCCCATTCTTTATTCATGGTTCGGGATCGGGGCACCATCAGTCTAGCACCTGTGATTAATGCTGTTAACGCCATGTAGTTATTAAAAAAATAATTAATAATAAAAAAGAACGATAAAGCAGCAACATTGTTCCAGAAGGAAAGTATATCAGATTAGGAAAATAACTTCAATTATAATTGTTTTATTTCACTAGTATTGCTGTATTTAATATTACTGGGTCACTAAATAGGTCTACGTACGTTGCAAGTGACTACTCTTGTTAATATCTTTGGACTGTCTTCTATTATTTTAATACGTTGAAAGATACAGTAGATTCAGAAAATATTTAGACCTATTCACATCTACACACTTTATTATTTTGGAGATTTGATTGTTAAATGGATACCTTTGACATTTTTGCCCATCAATCCACACTCAATAATACATAATGGAGGTCTGCAGAGAGTTCCCTGGACTAGAGCTTGTTTTCTGTCTTGACATGCAGTGTGAATTGTGGGACCTTACATACCCGGGTACACGTGTCCCTTTCCATCTGATATCCAATCAATTCAGTTTGTCACAGGTGCACTCTAATCAAGTTCTAGAAACATCTGAAGGAACATTAAAGCAAACAGGAGACACACGGCCACAATCTGGAGTGCTATTGCAAAGGGGTCTGAATACTTCTTGAAATGAGAGATTGCAGTTTTTGATTTCTAATAAATTTGCGATCCTTTCTGAAAACACGTTTTCATTTTCTTGTTTGGATGTGCTGGATGAAGTTATTTTAAAACTTGCAGTCTGTAGGGCCGTTGCAGTGAGCACTGGCCCAACATCATACAGCTAAGGTGCATTAGTGCGCATTTCATATCCGAATATACGCTTGTCAGAGCATATTTCATTACAGGTGGAGAGTGTAATGGAGCCATGGGAAATGTGCTCATTGTGTAACAAGCAAGGTTGACCGTTGCAATGAAGCATATCGAGATTTCTCAAAATAAACAGTTGAAAGATTCAGCCTCCCTTTTGGGGAGGATTTAAAGTTGAATGGGAGTGGAATGGAAAATTGTTGTGTGATTTGATTATAGGGATGATTGATTCTTGTAGAATTCAAGATAACAGGGGCACAGGATCACTGACATTCTTTGAGTGCCCAGTTCATGCAATAATGTCAGAATTTTGTCAATGCTCTACTTATGGGTCCACTGCAGCAGTAATCCTTGCTTTTAAATTTAGTATGTATACTAAATATCACAGACTCAATACATACCTGTATAACCTCTTTATTTTGAAAAATATAACTTGATGGTTCTCAATATTTATTTAACTGTGAAAATAATTGCTGTAAACATATTTTATTCTGGTAATGAGATTCAGCTTTGATTTTAAAAAGCATTTGACCATTTCAGACAATGGGTCAATGGAAACCGGAATAAACTATCACAGTAAATGAAGATTCCCACTAACTACAGAGAATGTTAATGAAATACTAAATGATGTGAAAGTCAAGCAGAGCAAGGAAGAGAATGGCTCCTAAAACAAATCACTGAGTCCAGAAAATTTCCACTCAGGAGTGCTCAAGCCAGCTGACAATTATAAATCTGACTTAATAAAAGGACTAGTATCTATGTGTCGGTCTGTCTGTCTGTCTGTGTGTCTGTCCGGTTGCTATGTCTCTGTCATTCTAACAGATGGTACATCACAAACATTAACACTACTTTTACAAATTCCACACCAAACAGAGATGCTGTTTTATTACTAGAAATGTTTCACTATCTTTTGGAATGACAAATTACAGTACTACAATCATTACACACAGTGGCGCAGTGGGTAGCACTGCTGCCTCGCAGTTAGGGGACCTGGGTTCGCTTCCCGGGTCCTCCCTGCGTGGAATTTGCATGTTCTCCCCGTGTCTGCGTGGGTTTCTTCCGGGTACTCCGGTTTCCTCCCACAGTCTGAAGACATGCAGGTTAGGTGCATTGGTGATTCTAAATTGTCCCTGGTGTGTGTGTGTGTGTGCCCTACGGTGGGTTGGCACCCTGCCCGGGGTTTGTTTCCTGCCCTGCACCCTGTGTTGGCTGGTATTCGCTCCAGCAGACCCCCGTGACCCTGTAGTTAGGATATAGTGGGTTGGATAATGGATGGATGGACAATCATTACAAAATATACTCCAATAGATGGTGCACTGCAAAAATTAATGCTGAGGTTTAGAACAACTACTTAGATTTCAACCTGTCTCAGATGGGTAGCATGCCTAGTAGTCTATTAACTCATGTTTTTAAACAGTATTACATTATGGGTAAACTAGTAAAAACTGGAATCTGCTACATCTCTTCCCATTATATAGAAAATATTATCCGAGTAACTTTATTTCACTTAAGTTTCTCCTTCCTTTAATGTCTGGAAAATGTCCGGGAATAAAACACTTAGAGACCTGTACATAGATAATGTCTTTGCATCCTGCAAACAATTACACTTCATATTTAACTTCTCGTCAACACACTTCCTCCACTACTTTCAAGCTAGAAACTTTGCTAAACAGAACCTGCCCAGTTTTCCTTATCTCCCACCTTGTTCTATTCCACACAACTCAGGTAACATCTCTACAATTTATACAAATATCTTAAAGTCCTTCGTTTTCAAAGATCCCAGAGCTTATTGGGGAAAGGATCTGTCATTTAACCCTTAAACTGCCACATACTTAAGGGTGTTAATGCACCACTGGATACCAAATACTTTTTTGCTGCACTTTTTAAGGAAACGTCATAATTCACCAAGAAAAAGTGAAATTTTATTGGAACACGTATTTTTTTCATGCAAAGATCATCGCAATTACTGCAACACTGATTATTTTACACACTGCCAATGAACTGTAAAAATTATAAAAAACTACTGGAACAATCTATTATTATATGTACAAGGTGCAACTGACAGCATTGATGAAATTCAGTAAATCACCGAGCAAACTGCGCTTGAACTGGCTGCATGCAAGCGCACAGAGGCCAACGCTGATGCTGGCAGGCTAGTCTAGTGAAGCGGCTGAATCCCAGGGACAGTGATGTTGATTCGCTAGGGGGCCGCAGTGGTCATGAGCTGGCTGCTCAACGAATGGACGGCATGGACTGATCAGCTCTGTCGTGCTGGAAAATTGCACTGGGAACCGACTATAGCCAGTTACGGTGCTCGATGAATGTATGTTGCCAAATATACTCGACTCCAGTGTGCTGACAAATTGCATTGGGAAAAGACTATAGCCAGTTCCGGTGTTTTAAGGGTTAATATTTCAGAAAAGGAAGGTAACCATGTACAGAATACACTTAAAATCTTAACTTGAAATCTTTTATTGAGCGCATTTATCTTGTTAATCTTTGTCCAAAATGTTTCCAGGGCAAGATTCAATCTTTGAACATTGCAATCGAGCTCCAGCCTCATTAGGCCACGTTTTGTTTTTGCACCAAATTAACGTCATTCTGGACAAAGCACTTTGAATGTCTATCAGACAGCCTTGGTGTAACAGTCACTCGTAATTCATTAACAGCTGTTGACTTAAAGTGGAGAAGGACAAACAAATTGTAATGGCCTTTACCTCACTACGAGCACAAAGACGTATCTTGCTCAGCTGGAAGAATCTCACACCACCACTTTTAAGTCAGTGAGTAACTGATGTTGTATACTACTTGAAATTGGAAAAAAAATCAAATTCTCACTTAGAGGATCTGCTCAAAACTTTTTAAAATTATGGCAGGATCTAATCAATAACATTTTAGAATAAGCTTCCTTTTTGGGGAAATGGATTCCCTTCCTTTCTTCTTCCTTTCATAGAGTAGCATTTTGTTATTGGTTCTCCTGTCTTTCTCTCAGACAAGGGTTGAATTTTGCTTTGCTTTGCCTTGTTAAGTTTGACGTTACTGTATGGAATGTTAGCTGTTTCTAAATTATATTAAAATAAAATCATTCAACTTCAATACATTCCACCGAGTCCTATGAAATTCATGAACCTTTCTGTGCTTTTACCGAACTTGAGGAGATGCGAATTCAATGAAGTTTGCTCATTACTAGTTTTAAAATATAAATGAACACAACAGAGGGCAAAATGTTGGAGAACAAAAGTAAGAAATAATTAAATAGAAAGAAAACCCACTTTGACACATGGGCCCTGGACCGTGGACTGAGTTGTCTATTGAACCAGGTTTGACCAGTGCGATTATAATGTTTTTCCTTTATGAACTTTTTCTGAGCTTAATCTCCTTGGCCTTAACCCGAGAATAACTCAGAATTTTACACAATGACCATTAACCACGAGTCACACCTCGGGTGACGTGTAAGGATCCGCTTTACATTTTGAGGCCCAAATAATGCATGGGACAATATTCTGTTGCCATCTTGGGGATGAAACAACATCATGCTGCAAAAAATCATGAATATTTCTATACGTTCTGCCACTCTAATGTAACTCATCAATATTCATGAGTGGGATATTTCACAGTAGGTATGGTGTTCTTTTTTTTAACAGTTTCATTTTTTCATCTGTGGTAATAGATCCAAAAAGCTCAAGTTTTGTCTCAACTGTCCAAAGGACAGTCACTCAGCAGCATTGTGGCTTGTCAATATTTTATCAAATTCCAGTCTGGCTTTTCTTCAATAGTGGAGTCATCCTGTGGCTTCTTCCATTCAGCCCACTGTCACTCAAAAAGCGACTGATCAGCCATTGATGACCCTTGACCTTGTATCTCTTTAAAGTTGTCCTTGGCTTTTTGTCTTCCATTCTCAGTATCCTTCTGCAAATTCTGGGGTGAATCCTTGCAACCAGTAAAGTTGGCTACAGTCCCATAGGCTTTAAACGTCTTAATCATATTTGCAACTGTTGTTACCAGAACATCAAGGCTGCTTGGAGAGGGTCTTCTAGCCTTTACCTTTAACATGCTTCTCTAGAATTTTCTTTCTATTCTTCTCACACAACTCCCTCCAGTGTGGGACACATGATGACATCAAACATCAGAGTGATGACTTTTCTCCATTTAAATCGACTAAATGACTGATTGCACGATTGGAGGCATGTGTGATCCAAATTCAAGAAAACAGCAAGTTTGTTTCGAGGGGTCCCAACAAATGTGTCTAGACCATTTTAGAATATCTTTGTAGAATTAGAAATACTGGCTCTGTTTCCGCTCTTGCTCTGTTTAACTTGATGACAAATAAAAACCATGCAGCTACACAGGGTTCAATTGCTTTTCATTTCATTTCATTACTTTTCAGGTGGCATAGGCCACTTTTTCAATGAGCACTAAGGGCACCAACACATTTGGTAAATCATCACATTGTTGTACTATACACTTTTTTTGCGCTTCAGCATTTCAAACCAGCATCACGCTCCCTTCACTTTGCAAACTTGTTTGTGTCATTCCATCATTTCTCCATTTTCGTATATGTGTCTTTACTTAATGATAATAATAAATAATTTATTACATTTAAATAGCACTTTTCGAGGCGCTTTACACAGTGAGTGGGCAAGCCAATTCAACCACCACTAACTTGTAGCATCCACCTTCATGATGCGACGGCAGCCATTTTGTGCCAGTACGGACACCACACAAGAGCTTATAGGTGGTGAAGGAGTGAGAGATAATTAGCCAATCAGAGACAGGAGATGATTATGGGCTCAGAATGACTAGGCTGTGGTGTGTAATTTAGTCCAGACATCGGGATACATGTTACACTTACAACGAATTTCCAGGAGTGTTTTATGACCAGAGAGAGTCAAGACCTCAGGTTTACATCTCATTCGAAGGACGGTGCCATTTCTACAGCGCAGTGTCCCCGTCACTGCACTGGGGCATTGGGATCCACAAGTAGACCGCACCCCCTACTGTCCTCACCAACACCTCTTCCAGCAGCAACTCAAGCTTTTTCCTGGTTGGTTTGTAATCTCTTTGCTAATTTATGCAAAGAATGCAGCATAACCATCCGAGTAATGTATGGTGTCCGTTTTTAAGGAAGGTAGCAGCTACACAGGTATTTTATTTTAGCGTGCCAGGAGCTAAGGTGTTTTCCAACTGTTTGTCTGTGATAGCACAGTTTTGTAACCCAAAAAAATCCTAAGGCACACCAAGATTATACCAACCACAAAAGCATTAAATCCTTACATGTGCTAAATTGTCTACAAAACACATCTGCTTTTATGTCGGCTTCTCCAGGTAGTCCCGCCATGTTCAGACAAGTTTCTAGTATCCCTCGTGTCTCCCTCAAGTCAAGGCACAGGGGCACTACACTGCTATTTCCATGGCGCACCAGTTGAAGAGCACTTGTGTAGCGTAATTATCAAGTCGCTTCAGGAGGATGACTTGTTGTGAAGTGCATGTGGTATGGCTGCTGTCAGTTATCCCAGTTTAATTGTTTCACTGGTTATGAGAGAGGAGATGGTGCTGTGGGGAAAACAAAGGCTCTCTGTGATGCATCAATGCTGTTTGCTTACCGCAGTGAATAACGAATAGAGGTTGGTGTATCACTTGTCGCAGAATCTACGCTTGGTGGACTCGGCTAATTTAATACTCAATCTTGTGGCAACCCTTCACAAACAGTTAAAGACATGCTGCTCTAATGTGCTAAGGAATGGTCATACATGTTAGGTTTGCTCGTGGGTCTTTCTCACTTTGGCGTAAGACAGCCTTCTAGAAGTTGTCAACCCAGTTTACCTTGGTGATTCTCCTCCTAAACATTCAAGGCATAACCTCCACTCTTGAAGCAGACAATTCCTGTAACAAAATATTGACAAACTGGAATTGGAAAGATAATAAATAAATCAATTAAAATCAGAGGTTAAAATGTAGTCTCATGATCTCAGCCCCCTTCCTTCTCTTTCTCCCCGGCTCACCCATCACTTGTGATGCCAGCAGAGACTCAGTAGCCACAAACTCTTTTCTGTCAACACCCATCTTGGCTACCTCCAAACTGCGCAGCCAGACTGTCCGAGGTTGGCACTCCACACCATCTTCCTTCATGCTCACGTCACTCAGTAGAACCTCGGATGCCTAGGGAGGTCATCTGCCTTGCTGACCCAAACTCCACCCAAATATTCAGTGGGGTGAACAAGCCCCTAGGGCGCCACATCCAATGCTCCTTCGCTTGGCCCCAGCTTGTACTGCCTTCTCCTTCCAGGTGGCCAGATTGTCCTCCCAAGACTGCCTTCTCTTTCTTTCGATCTTTTCTGCTCGATCTCTTCTCCTCCCAATCCCCCTGTGCTGGCCCGTACATATACGGCTCCATGGGTGCTTCACCTTAATCACACCCCACAGGAAGCCGATGAAGCAATTGACAATGATCGCACACACACACGTGCAGGTGTGACTTGCTCCAATTACCCCATTAACTCCCCACGGTTGTGCAATTATGCCCACAGAGATTGCCACTATAACACACTCCCCAGTCTTGGGTTTCTCATAAACAGATAGCAGTTTCATGCTCCGCTCTGCAGCTTGCTTTGGCCTTCAAAAGATGACCCTTCCTGAGGCTGCCCGTCCTTTATGATGAACGGACCGAGGGTGCTACTGTAGGTTCCCTTATTGGACAATTTCTCGGAGCTGTGAGGGAAGAAGAAAAATAGGACAAATTTAGTGGCAGCCCCCTGTCTGGTCTCAATGGGTTATTGCATACATTAACCAAGCCCTCAGAGGAGTCCTTTGATGCCCATCCGTGACCATATCGACTTTAGTTTTCCCATTTTCTACCCATTTTACTTCTGGCACTACCTTGCCAGGCAGTGCTCCCTCACAGTATAGTAAAAGAAATATAATAAATGTTGAAGGGGTTAAAAATTTGAAGCAATTGAGCCTGTTCACTGATTGCTACGGTGAATGTTAAATATGGACGGAATTAATAAATGGCTGCCACATTCTGAAGAATCTGAATTATTCTTCTTGCTGAAAATACAATTTTCTCCTATTTTAAGTAATGTGGAACATTATTTCCCCATTTTATTATAGTAGGCAGATTAGGATTCATCCAACTGAGGAAAACAATAAGAGTGAGACACAATGGGCAACCAGGAAAGTTAAAAAAAAAAACCTTACAGTTGGAAACAGGCTGCTGATAAAAAGGCCTACAAATCTCACATGGCCTGTGCAGTCAGAGACAGCCAACTAACAACCGAGTACCACTGAAAGAGTCACATCAGAATGCATTATTCATCACCTACTGTCATAAATGAAGGATGGCAGCTGATGACACATTGGAGTTCTAATTCTGTCAGCAAAAACAAGATGGTGAAGTCGCAGCAAAGTGAACAATATGAACACGGTACAATGGAGTATTAGAAAAAAACATTAGCTGATACGAGAAATCTAGGCTCCTTTTGATCAATACTGATGGAAGTAGCAAAATATGGTGTGAAGCTCATGAGTCGACTGGTCCTAATTCCCAGGTGTCAACAATGTAGGCTGCTGCTGGTGGAATGAGGCAGCATATATTGGGTCTCTTGTGACAAGTAGAACAGTGTCTGAAAAACACAGGAGATCTGAACATTGTGCCAGTCAGATACATGGATTCATGACAGCAGTGTACCAATCGTCTAATGGCCTTTTTTAGTAGGATATGTCCCAGGACACAAAATTAAGAGCATCTTGGAATGGCTCCATGAACTGCAAATTTTCGCATTTACTTCCTTTGGATGAGCCCAGAAGCCGACCCTCTGGCATAAAAAACTATTTAAAACCCCAAAACTATTTTTAATGAGCTTTGCATTTTTCAATAGCGAAGTCGCCAGTGAAACAAATTGTGTTGTTACTTACAGCAATATAACAGCAAAATTACATGTTTAGCATTATTGCATATATATATATATATATATATATATATATATATATATATATATATA
>JANRMT010062820.1:20294466-20315625 GCA_026402145.1 Polypterus bichir lapradei
TATATATATATATATATATATATATATATATATATATATATATATATGCCATATAGTACCTGACAAATAAGTACTATATGGTATGTCTATGATCTGTTTCTCACAGCTGAGAGGGCAAGGCAGATGTTTGCAGATTGGCCGACCAACCACAAGAGTTACCTGGTAGGTAAGCACCCAAATGATCAGATTGCGATCAGACCTATATACAGGGTGAGGCAGAAAGGACGGACATCTTTGAAATGGCTAGAACTCACCGCTAGGTGGAGTGACAGATGTGCGGTAGGTGGTGTTACGTTCGCAGAGTCTTAGCATTTTTTAATTTTCTTTCTAGTTGAAGCCATGGAGCCGTGGGCGATAGAATACCGCATTTTTGTTTTGTCAAGAACAACCAATCTATTACCGCAGTTCAGCGTGAGTTTCATTGCCATTTCAATATCCACAGAAATAAAGCTGTTCCCGCTCGTAATACTATCCTACGTTGGGTTAAAGCACTTCGTACACGAGGTACACTAATGAACAAAAGACCGCTGGGGGCTACACGAACGGCTTGTACCCCTGAAAATGTGGAAAGCGTAATCATTCGTTAAGGCGTATTTTGCATTTAGACCTGCATTACCATCCCTACAAATTGTCAAATGCTATTTCAATATGAACTCAAATCTTTCAATAAATTTCTTTGTAAGAAAAAATTAACAATTTTGTGATATTGTAAAAAACGACCTTTCTTTCTGCCTCACCCTGTATATATGCTACGTGTGGACGAGCTGTTAGAGAAGCCAATGCAGGCCTCTTATATTTCCACCCTAGACCTCACAAAAGAATATTGGCAAGTACCCTTGGAGGAGTCCAGCTGCGAGAAGACCGCATTCACCACTCCCGATGAGCTATTTGAATTTACGGCGCTTTCTTTTGGTCTCCATGGTGCACTGTTGACTTTTTATGCAGATGATGGACCAGATCCTGCGTCCCCATTCTGCGTACACGGGTGCCTATCTTGACGATGTTATCATTTTCAGTAATGACTGGGAATCTGATCTCGTCCGTCTTCGGGCGTTGCTTGACAGTTTATAGTTGGCGGAGTTGATGGCTAACCCTAAGAAGTGCAGGCTGGGTATGTCAGAAACCCACTATCTAGGATATTCCATGGGGATTGGTTTGCTCAAACCTCAAATGAACAAGGTGGGGGAGGTACTTGTATATCCACGCTTCGAAACACACAGACAGATCCGTGCCTTCCTAGACTCGTGGGGTACTACAGGTGATTTATTCCCAGCTTTGCGCATCAGGCTGGACCCCTCAGTGACTTGACAAAGGGCAGAAAGAATCGCAGTGTTGTCTGGAACCACGCCTGTAAGAGAGCCTTCTCGGACCTAAAAGCCAGCGCAATCCAGACTTTTTGAAGGAATTTATTCTGCAAACAGATGCGAGCGCTTACAGTTTAGGAGCAGTGCTTTCACAATGTTTTGAGGGAGTTTCTCAGCAGAAAGTCAGTGACTCACGCATCACAATATATATATATATATACTTTACTTTATATATACTTTACTGCACTCATATATTTAATAAGGGCATCTAGTGAGAATGAGATGCTTTTTGTGAACTATTAGGTTTCACATTCCAGTAACACCCAAGGCTGACAAACATCATGTCTCCATGGCCCGGGTCAACTGTTGATTCTTTTATTTTGAGGAAAACTTGCTCAGTTTTTCATGTGTTCTGTACTATTTGTTATATCAGCAATCATGTCATTATACGTGTCAGGTAATAGTGGATACCCATTCAGACTCTTGGCTTTCCATGCCTTTTTGCACCTCCTTTTCTTCATGTGTTCAATACTTTTTCCCTTTGTCATTCCACGTTGTTACACATAACTTAATGTATGAGCTTATTTGTTTTGATTTTTTATACGTGTGGATTAAATGGGTTGTTACCGACATCTGGCGTAAATTTCATGTCAATAGTCCCATTCGAAATATATTTACTGAGACAAAGCGTTGACGCGTTCAATACTTATTTCCCCCTTTGTATCTGTCAGTAAGACCATTTAGATTCATTTGATTTTTTTTTTTCTTAGTTACTTATTCTTTAATATTATTTCCTAATCTTATGCGTTTCTCTTTCCTTGTTACTTGTTCTTTGACCTCTTGTAAAGCCCTTTGAGCTACATTGTTTGTATAAAAATGCGCTATACAAATAATTGTTGTTGTCGTTCTTATGTGACATTTCCATTCATCAGGGATGCCCAGACCAAAGAGTGCTGCTGAGGAAATTATTTTCCAAGTTCTAAAATGCTGACCAGGTAAGCGATGCTGTTATGTATTTTCTTGTTAATAAGGATCAGTGTTGTGGAATATGGATATTGTGATCACTGAGGCAATAAACCAAAAATGATAAGAAAAAGAGCTTTACATTTAAAACAGAAACAAATGTAAAACAGAAATAAGCAAAATATTGTAATGGAGCAAAGTGATTATTAAATGTTATTCAGTTCCATTACTAAAACAGCATGTTTTCCAGTTTTTCCAAGCTAAAACTGTAAAATGTTTTGATGTCTTTATATTAAGTAATGTTGGACTAAAAAGAGAAAAATCAAAGTTAATGTAAACCGATCATCCCAATTTAGAGAAGATAAAAGGAGATTCAATCCGTGTTATTTCTAGGGACTGCTTTAAAGAATGATGTGTACTCACTGCGTTCATCAAATTTATATTAGTTGTCAGGAAGGGCAGGAAAAACAAAGCATTTGTGTTTTGTTAATATCGATTTTTGTGGCTGCATCTCTACCGCGTCCCTGATGGCCTCTACAGCTATCCTTAAAATAAGCAGCCTTAATCAATACATCAATTCACTTTCTTATAATGGGCAAACATTTCCTAGAATAGCATTTACGATCAAAGACCATCCACTATTTTAAAAACAAATACCTTCATGATTACGCTTACAAAGCCACAATTAAAAGTAGACGATCAGTCAAGTGATAATGCACAGCAAGGTCAGATCATCCAGGAGTCTACGAAAGAAGAAACATTAGACGCTCATTGGTTTACGCCAGCGCGACTTGAGCCATGCTGCTTGAGATGTGAGCTGTTTATTTTGAAGCTGTGACCATGGAAACATGAGCAATCCATATCAGCATCTCCCCAAAGTATTTTATTATACATTTGTTTTATATGGAAGGTGGGAAAGAAAAGCTTGGCCTTTTAGCACAAAGAAGATTTGAATCACATTTGTCTTTAACTCGACGTCTGATTTGACTTCACAGAAAAATGGCTATATAAAAAAAATTTAGAAACTTCTTTAATTTCTAAAGTTTTTTTTTTTGAGATATTATGACTTTTACTAATATGGTGACTATGGTGTGCCAGTGCACACAAAACAATTAAACAAAATTTTGCTTCTAAACTTTCCTTGCAGAGATGGGAACATGAAAACAGCATGCAATGCAAACTTTAATAAACCCTAACCCAAAATGTCTGTGATATAGTAAGAGGTCCGTGGTGAAACGTAATTTGAATAAATAATCGAGTCCCGGAGCATGCAGGCTCTGAACGGGTGTTGGAACACATACCACTCTGAGGTCGATTGGGGATGCTTGGCTGATCGTGCATTCACGTGTAAATGCAAGCGGGTCAATCAAGTGCCTCATTCACACCTTGGAGTAGAACATTAGAACATTAGAACATTAGAACATTCTAGACGAGAACAGGCCATTCAGCCCAACAAAGCTCGCCAGTCCTATCCACTTGTTTCCTCCAAGAAAACATCCAGTCGAGTTTTGAAAGTCCCTAACGTCTTACTGTCTACCACACTACTTGGTAGCTTATTCCAAGTGTCTATCGTTCTTTGTGTAAAGAAAAACTTCCTAATGTTTGTGCGAAATTTACCCTTAACAAGTTTCCAACTGTGTCCCCGTGTTCTTGATGAACTCATTTTAAAATACAAGTCTCGATCCACTGTACTAATTCCCTTCATAATTTTAAACACTTCAATCATGTCCCCTCTTAATCTTCTTTTGCTTAAACTGTAAAGGCTCAGCTCTTTTAATCTTTCCTCATAATTCAACCCCTGTAGTCCTGGAATCAGCCTAGTCGCTCTTCTCTGGACCTTTTCTAGTGCTGCTATGTCCTTTTTGTAGCCTGGAGACCAAAACTGCACACAGTACTCAAGATGAGGCCTAACCAGTGCATTATAAAGGTTGAGCATAACCTCCTTGGACTTGTACTCCACACATCGTGCTATATATCCTAACATTCTGTTAGCCTTCTTAATGGCTTCTGAACACTGTCGGGAAGTTGATAGCTTAGAATCCACTATGACTCCTAAATCCTTCTCATAAGGTGTACTCTCGATTTTCCGACTGCCCATTGTGTATTCAAACCCAATATTTTTACTTCCTATGTGTAATACTTTACATTTACTGACATTAAATTTCATCTGCCACAAATCTGCCCAAGCCTGTATGCTATCCAAGTCCTTCTGTAATGATATAACAGATTCCAAATTATCTGCTAATCCACCTATCTTGGTATCATCTGCAAAGTATTCCTATCTAAATCATTTATATATATTAAAAATAGCAGCGGCCCTAGCACTGACCCCTGTGGAACACCACTCTTAACATCGGCCAGTTCTGATGAGGTTCCTCGCACCATCACCTTCTGCTTCCTGTGTCTGAGCCAATTCTGTACCCATCTAAAAACATCACCCTGAACACCCACTTCTTTTAACTTGATGCCCAACCTCTCATGTGGCACCTTATCAAATGCTTTCTGAAAGTCCAGATAAATAACATCATATGCTCCACTTTGATCGTATGCTTTTGTTGCAACCTCATAGAATTCCAACATGTTAGTAAAGCACGACCTCCCTCTTCTGAACCCATGCTGACTGGTCAGAATAACTCCTGTCCTTGCCATGTGTTGCTCAATCTTATCCTTAATAATTCCTTCCATTAATTTTCCTGTGATGCACGTTAAGCTTACTGGCCTATAGTTGCTTGGATCTGCCCTGTCACCCTTTTTATATAATGGAATGATATTTGCCATTTTCCAGTCCTTCGGAATCTCTCCAGTGCTCAGTGACTTCCTAAAAATATGTGTCAAGGGTTTATATATGTACTCACTAGCCTCCTTAAGAACACGAGGATAAATATTATCTGGGCCTGGTGATTTGTTTGATTTCAGCCTATTTAATCTGAGCAGCACTTCTCCCTCTTCAATTTCCAAATTGAGGTGGAAGACAGCGCCTGCACCCAACTGGCAGTATAATAATAATAGTAATAATAATAATAATAACTTTATTACTATAGCACCTTATCACACATTTACATGCAACTCAAGATGCTTTCCACAGATTAATCAACAAAAACAAAACCATACCACATTTGATTGGATTATTATCATTAATTAATACTATGAAAATCTATATATATATATATATATAAAATCCAGCATTTGTCTGTCTGTTGGCTTTTCACGAGAGAACTACTTAATGGATTTAGATCAGGTTTTTTCTATAATTTGCTTGAACATTCCGGTTGACCTTTCAACTTCTCTCATTGCACTAAGTATCACAGTTCGCTTGAGGTACCGATTTATTTGTACAAATCCAAGAGAGAGGCTGTGGGGGAAAGGGGGAGGAGGAGGTGGGAAATCAGGAGTAGGGAGCTGGATGGGGTCCTCCTCACTCACGTACCAACCTCTGTTTGAGTCGCTCTACGATTTTGGAGCTTAGCTATTGATGTTTGTTTATTGATTTTTAAAGTTTGTCCTGTTTCACTACTACGCGGCTGGAGCCGTGGGGGACAGCTAGTTTCTAATAAATATAAGTATATTAAATACAAAATAAACCAATTTAACCACTAAAGTGCAAAACAAACCTTCACTCCTTTCAGAAAAAGGTTTGCCATGTAAAATATTTATACATTAAGGCTGACAATAGAACAACCAGATCTAATTAATATATACTAGCGATTGGGAGCTCGATCGAATCGGGCTACAAATTCTACGTTTGTGAAATCCATACTTTCTCTGCAAAGAATTATTTGTTTTTTTAAGTCCTTGAAATGATTTTGTTATCATGGCACTGATTTGTGCTTAGACTAGACTTTTTTGGCCGATGTATTGAAGAGCTTCCTGTTTAAACGGGGCTGCGAGACGTGAACTCAGCTCTTCGGCACACCTCATTTGATTTTTTCCAGCAAACAGATTTTCAAAACAAACCGTATTTTACGACTCTAATCAGTGTCGGAATAATAATTATGTTGCCGTGGTCATTTTAGATCTGAGATCGGCTAAAATTTAAACAATGACCGTTGTTAATACCCAGCCGTCATTACTCAGTTTGCTAATAGATGTCAGAAGGACGGATGCCAAATCCGAACTGCTCAAAGATAGATTTTGACATACCAAGCAAATGGCGATATGTTCTAAATTACTTACGGTTCCAGAGCTGTTGAAGGTTTTAAGTCAGTCGACGATGTTAGTCCTGGAGAGTATGCCCCACCAAACCAACGTTCCAAAAACCAACCGAACTTACTGTTATCTGCTCGAACCAACACTGACTTACTATACTCGGCCGTCCAGCGGCGTCACTGAAGCATTCGAACATACTTAGCCAATCATGCAATACTGCATCTGCGTTTGCCACGTTATGTTCTAACTACAGAGGCAGAGTTCCATTGCATGGTTCTAACTTGTATTGAGTCGAGGTACTGACGTGAACACCATACATACGGATAGTATCAAATTATATATAAGGTTGTTACCGTCAATGTATGAAATTAGGCCTTGTGTAGAATGCCTAGGAAATCTATAGAATGCAAAAATGTGAGGTCAAAATATGAAATGATTACAATTTTAAACATTTCCTAGGCATTCTATGCAATGCCAAAAGGCAAACCGGCAAAGCATAAAATACTTTAGCTAGTGACCTGTTTCTAGCTGTTTCCTCTAATTATTTTCACTGTATAAATTATGCAATTTTGCAAAATATTTTTATGACAAAATTAAATATGCAAAATATCTATGATTTTTCATTAATTAATAGTTTATCAGCTAAGTGCACGGGCCATTCTAGCCTTCCTTGTTGCAACAAGTAGTTTTTTAAGTAAGAAAGTCCTGTATTTTAATTTGTATTTCGTTTTTATGTACACCTTTTCAAAAAAGGCCTTTTCATGACTCACTTTCATACTTTTCCTAAATAGTATTTATTGTTCTGTGTAAAGCCTAGCTATAATATACAATAATAATATACAATGCCAATAAAGGCCTTTTCTCGACTCACTTTCATACTTTTCCTAAATAGTATTTATTGTTCTGTGTAAAGCCTAGATATAATATACAATACCTGGAGAAAGTATATAGCATATTAAAATAACACAGACATTTCATGCTTTGCCGAAAAATGTCTGTGTCATTCTATAGACTTCCTAGGCATTCTATACAATACCTGCTTGTCACACATTGCTGCTAGTATGAGGGGAAGTCAAGCTAAAGTTAGAAAATGGGATTTATTAGAAAATGGAACAAACCTTTACAAAAACTGATCACGTCATTTCTCAATGTCTTCTCCACCCTTGCCAATACACTTGTGCCACTTGCCTGGACTAACTATAGTTAGGTCTGATGGTAATTAGTTTCTGTATCATGAAAGTCAGAATGACCTAGGCCGGCTGGTCACCCACCCTCCACTGGGCACAGTTGATACAGTCAGCACAGCTGATATTAAATGTATCCAAGTCCTGCTTATTTTCTTCAGCACTCCATGTATTAAAGGAGTCTGCATGGTAGAGAGGGGAAAGAATCAAAAATGAGAGAGATCATTAAGAATGAAAAGAACAATTAATTGAGAGAACTGTGAGTGAGCGCAGTATTGGGTGTCTGAACCAGCCAGACAGAGAAGGCAGAGCAGTCGGTAGTCTTGCAGTGGAGTGAATAATTGGCGCTCCATGAGGTGGATCATTACCTGGTGATTTATTGGAGGAGAAGGTATGTGATGGTGTGGGTCCTGCTCCATGCTCCTACCTTACTTCTGGGAGCCTTTCCAACCCAATACCGTCAGTAATGTAACCGGATGAGCTTGGCAAATGGGAACAAATCAAACTGAGCAAGGGGATGGTGCAAAAGGTGCAAGTGCTTTTATTCAATAAAAATCAAGCAAAAAAGTGTCCAACTAAAATGCAGTGCTCAAAAATGTAAATAAATAAATAATCCATAAAAAGGTAAAAATCCAAATGTTTAAAACAAGGCTAAAACACAAGAATAAAAACCTGCAGCAGACATTGAGGCAAATCAGCCAAGCACAACTCCCTCCCTGTCTCTCCTGCTCATACAAGGCTCACTCAGCTGGACAGACTTCAGCTGCCGTGGTCCTCACGCTACCGACCCCCAGTCTTGGCTGCGTCCGCCGGCGTCTGCCAGACTGCTTGGGACGAGTTGTCTTCCTGTCTTCCTTCTCACACACGAAGTAGTCCCTTGGATCCCTGGGGAGGACAACACCTCGATCAAACCCACTCCTCTGAATAATCAGTGGATGCAATCCATCCCTCGAGCGCTGATCATTTGCTCCACACGGGACCAATGACCGCGCTGACCTCTCTCTTTCAGCTGGCTGGCTCGTCCACTCTCTTTCACTGCCCCAATACCGTACTGTTGCTCACCAAGCCTTTCTTCCTTTTTCCTTTCATTTTCATTTTCTCTTTGTGCCGGCCTGTACTTATACGGCTCAATCATGTACCGCAGGAAGCCGATTAAGCGATTGGGAACGATCTCACCCTCATGTGCAGGTGTGACTCGCCCCAATTACCTCATCAACTTCCCGTGGCTGCACGAGCGCACCCATGGAGACTGACACAGCCAAATGGATTATTTAAAAAAAAACAACATTCTTTTGGTGCCGCGGACCAGCTATATCACAAGGTATCATGGTGGTGGAGTCCTCCTTCAGGATCATAGTGATGCTAGGAGAATGAGAAGAAAGAGAGGAAGACAGCTTACTCTGAGCAATATGGCAGACTCAGACGGAGGCAGTCAAGGCTAAGGTCAGAAAGGAGTATAAGCCTGAATAAGTCTTGGGGTGAGCTGGGGCAGCGTGTGCTTGAAGCTGTATAACGATAATTCTCTTTCCGATCAGCTGCTGCTGTGATTCACACTCAGATACAGTGATATAAATACACCGAGTGGTGCAGTGAGAGTAATATGGAAAAAGATGATCCGCTGTGGCAACTCCTAACGGGAGCAGCTGAAAGAAGAAGAAGAAGAAGAAGAAGAAGAAGAAGAATGTGCAGTGAGAGTAACAACGCTAAAGCAGTTATGGTATTTGGAATACTATGGCTATTCCCTGGACCATTACATTGTTACAAGTTAATTACAATCAGATGTGTTACACTAATAAACAATATGCGGTTAGTTTCAGTGTATTTATAAAGTCGCGTCAGGAAAATAAGGTGTAACCACACAGGAACAGTAGCATTGCTTTGACGCTGGGTGCCGCCAGTCTGCAAAACTGAGCGGAGAACTTGCGTACGACAAGGTGTGAGGTACCGTGGAAAAGTGCGTGGCTTTACGCCAAGTGTAGGTTTTATACATTGCAATTTGAACGTGGAAAAGTTCTTACGCAACATTTCTGTGCGTACGCACCGTTTATACAGGAGGCCCCAGGAAACAGCTATGATGCCTCAGGCCATATTGATTATTTTATAACTTGGGAACAAAGATAAATAAAAAGATCAAAAACTGTCAACAACTTCATCAATATCTGTTTGTGAGACTCATGGACTCTGTTTCTGACATGGATGTGAGCAGAACTGAAGCTCCACACAGAACAGTCATGTCTCCTTCTCTCTTCACTCTGTACATCTCTGACCAGAAATATAACAGCAGGTCATGTCACTTGAAGAAACTCTCAGATGATTCTGTGCTTATGGGGTGTATTTTAAAAGGGGGGTGGGGGAAGCGGTCCACAATTATTAAAGGGTCCACATCAATGACAGGCTGGACTGGTCTTGTAAAAGAAAGGACAGAGAAGACTCTTTGTACCTTTGGAGCATGTGCACCTTTAATGTTGGTGGTGACATCCTCCACATCTTCTACATCTCTGTGACGGCCAGTGTGTTTTTCTATGCTGTGTTGTGCTGGGCTGGTAACATCAATTCAAGAGAGCACCACCAAATCAACAAGCTGATTAAGCAGGCAGGCTCAGTTATGGGATACCTAGTGGACTCCCTGGTGGTAGTAGTAGAGGAGAGAATGAAGACAAAACTGGGAGCCATTATGAACATCCTCTCTCTGACACACCAATACTGAGGACTTTCAGCCAACAAATTATTCAGCAAATGTGTGTCAAGAAACTCACCTGGGGGTCTTTTATACCAACAGTGATACGCCTTGTATAGCACCTCACTGGGACTGAGACTGCCAAGGTCCTTATAATGGATGGTAGAAAATGAAGAAAACTGCAAGATTGAAAGTGATACAGCTTGTTCTATAGTACGAATCTGATGGTTGCTCATCATATAATAAAATGTTACTTTTATTACATGTGTAACTGCTGACCCCTTACCCAGACCGGCAGCTACACAACCAAGACGTGTGGCCTGGCTAAAACTGAGGAATCTAAAGACAACTCCAAGCCGTACCACTTTCAAGCAATCTTTTCCCCCAATCGACGATTAAACAGGCAATGCAAGTCAGAGTGTAAAATTAAGTGCAGATATATTGAAAAGTGATATATATATATGCAGATATATTGAAATGCTTCACTCACCCACCCCCTTTTTTGAAATTAAATAGAGTTCTACGCATGCAAGTGTGTGTGTCTGTCCTGCCCGAAAGTGAGAGGTGGAGTCGGGGTGAGGGCAAAAGGAAACCTCCTGAGAAAGACAGTCGCTTAGCTGCTTATACACAATGATGCGAGCACGTCGGCAACATGAATCCTTTTAGCAGAGAGATGCCCAGAGTAATTCTGACGATTTAAATACTTTCTAGGATCCCATGGTTTTAACAGCACGTCTTACACAGTTAGTATATACCAGGCGATTGCCAGCATTCTTTATTTTTAAGTTGGCCGGTTCTGAGCGTCAACCGATGATAACATACATACAAGACTGCAAGACAAGGACATAGTGAGTCTTTCTTTCTTAATTTATTTTTATTTTTAACATTCTGTTTTTTTAATTAAGTTTTTCTCAAACAATTAAAAATAACATGAGGGCGAACTGGACATGACTTCCAACATGTTTGAGCCACCACCGCGCCCCTGTTGCTTTTCAATTTAAATACAGTTGGCCGTTTCCAAGCGTCAACTGGATGATAACATACATACAACACCGCAAGACAAGCAGATTAGTGAGTCTTTATCCATCCATCCATTATCCACCCTGTCTCACTGTTCAGCTGCAGGTGTTCTCTACTCCGAGCACCTTCGCTCGTTCACGCACAGGCTTTTTCCTCCCTGCTTCCTGCCTTCTGTCCTTCTCAACCTCCATCCATTTTTTCTCTTTCTCCCCTCTAGCCGCCTCATGCTTCTATTTATCACAGGTGTGGCAATTAGCAGCTCCCGGCATCAATTACGGATCTGGATGACTCCTTATCTGTGCATTTAAGTAAGGACCATCTGCATCACGAATCACGCGGAAACCGCTCCGGCCACACATACCATGCCCCATCTCTATGCCGTGAGTGTGGCGACTATTTATTTAAAAAGGGGCCTTTTAGATTTGAGCTGTGAACCTGCTAGACCACACACATAACATACCTACAGTCATGTAGCCCTGCTAAAAATGAAATTTTTGGTTTTCAAAATTGTTGAAAATTGCTTGGGAGGCTAGAATTATATTGCCAAAATGCTGGAGAGGACAGGGTTCAAAGGTTTAATAAAAGGATAAGTGTCTGTGTGTGGGCATCTGTGTGTTCATCTGGTTGCTATATGTCTGTTGTATGCCACTTATTAGAGTTTGTATAAGCAGTGTTAATGTTTGTAATGCGCCATGTGTTGGAGTAGAAAATACAATGCATTTTATTACTACAAATGTTTGTAAAGCGCCATCTGTGTGGATGACAGAGACATAGCAAACAGACAGACACACAGATGCTTATTCTTTTATTAGGGTGGATGTTATCTTTGCAAATGATAAACAGCAAATCCCCTCTGCAGTCAAATGAAATTAATCAGTATGACAGTCACGTCAGTAATAGTTAACAAAATGGCTACAATATCAACAAAATATAAAGGTTACGGTAATAAGCAGTGGATTCAAGAGAAATATTGTTCAATGTCCAGGTTTGTTTATTTGTAACTACTTAATCATGTGTCCTTAAACTGAAATATGTAACAGAAAAATGTGTAAATTGTGTAATAGTAAATCTCATACTATGCTGAAAAAAAACATCTTTGAGTTTCCGTAGCATCCTGCAGAGATGACAGAATGGCTCAACATCAAATGGGCAATAAAACCACTGCAAATCAAGCTTTTATCAAAATGTCTTTCTGGATTTAGATCTTGTGGTCTGTGACATTTGCCAGATGGAGTAAAGCACTGCTTGCTGGCTTGTCAACGTAGAATATGACAGCCAGCACTGTTAGAATTCTTCCAAAGTGGTTGTTAATAATATCGAGCCATTAATTTCCATATAGCCATGTTTATGAATATGTCGCTAAAAGCAGGCCACATTGCAAAATATTTTGATTTTCTCCACATCTCTTCAGTTTTTCTTCAATGATGAAGTAAATTGTTAGTTTGATTGGCAACCTTCAAGTGTGCCAGTATGAATGAATACGGATGTGTGCACGAGTGCTCCTTGTGGTATGCCTTCTTCCTGCCATTTTGATGCTGCCAGGATAAGCTACTTGATATGTTAATGAAAGACCCCACCATATGCATCCACTCTCAGAAGTCTATCAACTTTTTTCTGCTACCAATCAGGGGTATGGATGGTGTCCTGATGGCAGGAACTGGATACCTGCTTGATGGAAATAGGACAGTCATTATGTCACTCAAGAGCCCGTTCACAGAAATGCACTTAAGACAGTTTGTGTAGAGTAGCTTGCAGGAGAAAATGGATTCTTGCAGGCAAAGTCAGTAGCAGGAATGCTTTAATTAACTAAATCCATAATAAACAAGCTCAGGTGTAGGAAGGGGATTATACACTCGGAAATTCTGTGTATTTAGCAATTCTGAGACGTATTGCCTGAAGAAGGGACCTGAGTTGCCTCGAAAGCTTACATATTGTAATCTTTATAGTTAGCCAATAAAAGGGGTCATTTTGCTTAACTCCTCACTCCATCCGTAATGGCTAACATGGTACAACACCCTAGTACTATAGAGAGACTCAAAAATTTAAATAATAGTATCTATAACACCCTGTGTAGTGGGAAAAAACTAGGTGTATCCAGCAGGGGGCGCATGCCCCCGGGAATGGGTTTGTTAGTGACTTTAGTTTGTTACTTAATCAGAATCTATACAGATATAAGATGAAAGTTACAATATCCTTCCCCAGTGATACAGTTGTGATGTTATGCTGCAGAACACACAGAATTATGTAGGAGAAATACTTAGTTTTTGTTTAATTTTGGTTTATACTACAAATAATAACTCGAAGGAAGCTATTGACAAAGCCTGATACTGGTTTGAAGTCCCAGGAAGTAGGGTTCATCAAAATTCGGTCCTGAGGAAGAGATTTGAGGTAATAGCGTCAATGTCGCCTATCCGGCTATGATTGAAGTGTTTTAAATTATGAAGGGAGTTAGTCCAGTGGATCAAGACTGTTATTTTAAAATGAGTTCATCAAGAATTTTGGACAAGAATGTGGACACAGTTGGAAACTTGTTAAGAGTACATTTCGCACAAACATTAGGAAGTTTTTCTTTACACAAACAACAATGAACGCTTGGAATAAGCTACCAAGTAGTGTGGTAGACAGTACGACTTTAGGGACTTTCAAAACTCGACTTGATGTTTTTTTGGAAGAATTAGGTGGATAGGACTGGCGAGTTTTGTTGAGCTGAATGGCTTGTTCAAGTCTAGATTGCTCTAATGTTCTAATGCTCTGAGTGAAGCCATGCAATGGGTGACACCTCAGCGCCACACTAGTTTGAGTGGAATGGAACAGTGTGAGGTTTTTTAACAGTGGCTGGAGTACCAATCCTGCCACCAACCCCTGAGTTTTCCCTGCAGATTAAAGTCATAGCCAGGATGGAGCAATTGCAGGTTAAGGGCCTTGCTCAAGGACCCAACAGAATGGACTGGCATTTACGGGATTCAAACTGGCAGCCTTCCAATCGCCAGCACAGATCTCTAGCCTCCAAGTCTCCACATCTTCACCTATAGATACTGTGGAAGATGAACCCCTGGATACAGACAGACATCACATATCCAAAAACGTACACGTTTATTTCCGTCAGCACCTTCCCAACCAATACAGTGCACAAATTACTGTTCAGCTCACAGTCTTTTTCTTCTCTCTATTTCTTCTGCCACCTTCACTCCTCCTCATGCAAGCTTGGTCTCAGTCTTACTCCTCCCGACTCTGGCTCCTCTCATGGACTGAGGCGGCCCCCTTTATAGTGCCCTGTATGTTCTCCAGGTGCTTCCTGATAGTCTTCTGATGGCACTTCCAGTTGTGGCGAATGTGCTGAATTCCAGGGCTCCTTAATCCTCTGGGCGCCCCCTGGTGGTTGTCATGGGCCTCAACATCGATGAGCTTCCCAGCTCTGTTTCTGTGGCCCCCATGCAGACCAGGTCAGCTGCCCTCTCATGGCCTAGGGGCGGTATTGTCTCTCTCGTGGTCCTTCCAGGCGTCCTGGCTGGGTAGGGTCCCCAGCTGCCCACCACAATGCAAATAAATAATGGACATGTTTGAATTTCACATATAACAATGGCTATATACTCTTCTTTATTTAGTATTTTCTGCAACAATGCATAATGATTTCTTATTGGTAGACTAATTAATTTAAAAAGGAGAGTGTATCTGCTGGCCAGTAATGTGCAGTGAGGTTCATAGCTGGTGAGGCACTGACTCCTTCAAAGTGAGATTTACAAATATACTGTATGAACCCAAAAGAGTAGCTTATTCACTATGCAGTTGGCAGCCAGCATGCACATTGACTACTGGTTATGTTTCATACCTCATCAGCATTCTTTATACACACATAGGTAAGGTGTATATTTGGCTATGAAAGAACGTTACATTTATAGCGGTGAGAAGGAGCGGAGAGAGCGCATTTGCTCTGCATTCTCCATGTGTTCTAAATTTGCCGTTGCAATTCCACAATTCATACTCATTCAATACAAACGAAATAGTAGAGTAGTGTACCAAAAAATGGATTTCAATTTTGACCTTAAAACCATTTATGGTCTTACCTTTATTTGTAAATGAAGCCCATGCGCCAATCCTTCTCCACTAAAATTTCTTTTAATTTCTTGTAAAAGTCCTCCTTATTTTCCTTTAGTTTAAAAAAATCTTAATCTTCCATTTTGGCAGTCAGTTGGAACAAAAAATAAAAATAAACAGACCGCTGCATTTCATTTGACTTTCTGATATCGCTAACTTATTGCTGCCCAGAGCCTCGGCGTAGAAGAACAGCAGCAACAAGCACCTGTTTGGCTCACATGCGCCCCATACTGTCTGCCTCACCTTGTGCCTTTTCACTACGGTTTAATGTCCGATCAGCAAGACTAAATACGTCACACACATTCATTAAAGATATTAGCCAGACTGTTGAAAGTCAGGGTGTATAATAAACATGTCTGCGCACATTATATTGGCGACATACAGAGAGACAGCAACAGGCAGGTGCCAATTTCATGCATCAATCCAGTGTGTGAGGGAGAGCGCAGTCCGAGGGGAGGCTCGGTTCGTCGCTGCCGCACCTCACATTTCTCTCTTATATTTGAACAAGAAATGCTCCAATTCAGTGACTTTGACTATAAAAATTATCAAAGTTATTGGAATCATACAGAAAACAAACTTATAGCACAGACAAGTGGACACATTTATTTTATTTTATCATTATTAGTTTTTTTTTACTTTTCATGATGCCTCCCCTGACCACACATCCCTGCTGCTGGTGGGTAAGGCAGGATCAAGCACAGATGCTGAAAGAAATCTCTCAGTCTAAAGGTTCATTGTACAAGTTTTAGTGAAAATTCAAAGCAAACAGTCCACACAAGAATAAAGAAAAAGGTTGTTACAGTGCATCCGGAAAGTATTCACAGCGCATCACTTTTTCCACATTTTGTTATGTTACAGCCTTATTCCAAAATGGATTAAATTCATTTTTTCCTCAGAATTCTACACACAACACCCCATAAATACAACGTGAAAAAAGTTTACTTGAGATTTTTGCAAATTTATTAAAAATAAAAAAATTGAGAAAGTACATGTACATAAGTATTCACAACCTTTGCCATGAAGCTCAAAATTGAGCTCAGGTACATCCTGCTTCCCCTGATCATCCTTGAGATGTTTCTGCAGCTTATTTGGAGTCCACCTGTGGTAAATTGAGTTGACTGGACATGATTTGGAAAGGCACACACCTGTCTATATAAGGTCCCACAGTTGACAGTTCATGTCAGAGCACAAACCAAGCATGAAGTCAAAGGAATTGTCTGTAGACCTCCGAGACAGGATTGTCTCGAGGCACAAATCTGGGGAAGGTTACAGAAAAATTTCTGCTGCTTTGAAGGTCCCAATGAGCACAGTGGCCTCCATCATCCATAAGTGGAAGAAGTTCGAAACCACCAGGACTCTTCCTAGAGCTGGCCGGCCATCTAAACTGAGTGGTCGGGGCAGAAGGGCCTTAGTCAGGGAGATGACCAAGAACCCGATGGTCACTCTGTCAGAGCTCCAGAGGTCCTCTGTGGAGAGAAGAGAACCTTCCAGAAGGACAACCATCTCTGCAGCAATCCACCAATCAGGCCTGTATGGCAGAGTGGCCAGACGGAAGCCACTTCTTAGTAAAAGGCACATGGCAGCCCGCCTGGAGTTTGTCAAAAGGCACCTGAAGGACTCTCAGACCATGAGAAACAAAATTCTCTGGTCTGATGAGACAAAGATTGAACTCTTTGGTGTGAATGCCAGGCGTCACGTTTGGAGAAAACCAGGCACCGCTCATCACCAGGCCAATACCATCCCTACCGTGAAGCATGGTGGTGGCAGCATCATGCTGTGGGGATGTTTTTCAGCGGCAGGAACTGGGAGACTAGTCAGGATAAAGGGAAAGATGACTGCAGCAATGTACAGAGACATCCTGGATGAAAACCTGCTCCAGAGCGCTCTTGACCTCAGACTGGGGCGACGGTTCATCTTTCAGCAGGACAACGACCCTAAGCACACAGCCAAGATATCAAAGGAGCGGCTTCAGGACAACTCTGTGAATGTCCTTGAGTGGCCCAGCCAGAGCCCAGACTTGAATCCGATTGAACATCTCTGGAGAGATCTTAAAATGGCTGTGCACCGACGCTTCCCGTCCAACCTGATGGAGCTTGAGAGGTGCTGCAAAGAGGAATGGGTGAAACTGGCCAAGGATAGGTGTGCCAAGCTTGTGGCATCATATTCAAAAAGACTTGAGGCTGTAATTGTACTTATGTACTTATGTACATGTGCTTTCTCAATTTTTTTATTTTTAATAAATTTGCAAAAACCTCAAGTAAACTTTTTTCACGTTGTCATTATGGAGTGTTGTGTGTAGAATTCTGAGGAAAAAAATGAATTTAATCCATTTTGGAATAAGGCTGTAACATAACAAAATGTGGAAAAAGTGATGTGCTGTGAATACTTTCCGGATGCACTGTATACACGTAGAATAAAAAGCAAAAAAAATTGGAAAAATTCAGTCAGTCAGTCATCTTCCAACCCGCTATATCCTAACACAGGGTCACGGGGGTCTGCTGGAACCAATCCCAGCCAGCACAGGGCACGAACAAACCCCAGTCAGGGCGCCAGCCCACTGCAGAGCACACACACACATTAGGGACAATTAATGATCATCAATGCACCTAACCTGCATGTCTTTGGACTGTAGGAGGAAACCAGAGCAGACATGGGGAGAACATGCACAGGGAGGACCTGGGACGTGAACCCAGGTCTCCTTACTGCGCGGCAGCAGCGCTACCACTGTGCCATTGTGCTACCCTGGAAAAGATGTCTCTTCTCTAAATTGAGCTTTTCTTGTCAAACTTCAGTTGTTTCTATACTTAAAGATGATTTACTTTGCCTTCAGTACACTCTAAACGTAATGCACTGATCATTCAATAAAGCAAGTTGCGTTACATTCTAGTGGGCACGTTAAGACTCGGTTTGAAACCGTTTGCCCTCCATACCTTAGACACGGCTAGGCAGGTCACTTACTGAGACTAATCTATGGTCAGAGAGACAAGAAATGGTTAGAATATACCAATTCAATTAAGCTTGTGGGGGTTGTAAGAACCTCCCATAGACTATGCACTAATATTTAGGCAAACATTTAATATAACTTAAATACTAGCAAAAGAGAGTTTGGTGCTTTTGGATCTGCTTGTGGCACAACTTGATGGAAATTCAAAGTGAAGTGCTGCTCGACTGACCTTTATATATGTCGACACTTCTTTCACATTTGAAACCCTATGGACATTCTACATTAAAAGGGAACGGTCAAACAGAACAAGAACGCAAATGCTGTAGACAGCTGAGTAGAGTGGCACCATAGTGCACACAGATGACTTGGGTGGATGAAGAAACAAGCAGCTGGGCATAAAGTGCGTGATCTTGAGCACTGCAGGAGGAGTGAGCAGCAAGCCAAAAGTATCAGAGATGGAGACCATTAAGCATGTAGAAAAAGGAAAGGAATGAGTGGTCGAAGATGAGTGGGAACTGGGGTGTTATTTGTTATGTTTCTTCTTGTATTTTATATCCCTAAATATTCAGTTCTCTTTTGTATTATTTGACAAGTCAAGAGTGCCACCATCATCCGTCAAACTCCTTAGCATTATGTTTACCCCCAGTAAAAGCACTGAATTTTTTTCAAGGACAAAAAATGTCGTTATTTGTAACAGAAAGATGCAAATGTCAAAACTGATGCAGAATTAGTATACGTGCCTCATCCCCAACGCATACAGGTACAGTTTGAGCAGATTGGTCATATTTTTTCTGTTGCTTGCGCATGACAGCATAGAATCACTTTTTAAACATGAATTTATTGTTCTTCACATTTTTTGACAGTGCACTTTTTCAATAGTTTTTATCTGTTGTGAAGCCTGGGGTGGCGCTTACATCTGCCCTAACCCAACACAGACAGGCAGGACACTAGTTTCACCACACAGCACATGATTTATTTACAGTTGGGGAAGCGTTTCTTCTTCGCTTTCCCAAAATACAGCACAGTCCATACAGCAGCACAGTCCCTTCACTCCGGCAGTCCTTCTCCCTCCACTCTTCCTCATGTGCTTTGTCCACTTCCTCCCGACACAGGCCATTAAGTGCCATTTCGTTCCTAACACATTACTCAGTCCATATCAGTAGAGATATCCAGCAGGATTTTTTTTCCCATTAAGTTCTGATGTGTTTTCAAAGCGTTCCTTTAATTATTTTGAGCAGTTTACATTCCTTATACAAGTGACTATGCAGTAGTTAGATGAAGAGTATAAGCGATTTTATAGAGAAACCTGTCTATATTAAACAATCCTTGAAAAGATCAAACACACACACACGCTCACAAATAAAAACAACAATAAACACAAAATGTACAGTACGATATACACAGATAAGTACAAATTGGAGTCCTGTGTAGAAAGAAAATGGTAGGTATCTCAGTCAATTACATGTAATGACAGTCATCTGTAGGGCACACTGGCATTATCCACTTTGCTTTGCTTTGGCACATAACTTATCTGCTTAAGCGGCAGCTGCCAGACCCTTCATCTAAAGTTTCAGTTCTGCTCCCATGGCCTCTCTTTTGGAGTGCAGCTTCTGGTCAGTCACAGGCCAGTGACATCCAGGTATATCTCCATGATGCATCATTTAAACATTTGGTCGGTAAACCAAGAGAAATAAAGCAAAACTTTGCACCAGTCTGTGACATTTCCTTTCGTGAGCCTCTTCAGCCTGACACTATTGCATTTTTGTTGTACAACACTCTCGTAAATAAACACACCATTCACCCTTCAATTTTTGTCTGTGTCTCACCCCTCCACTGATCCTGTTCAGTTCATAATCTATCAGATGTCCAGAGTGTAGGCTGGGGGCCACTCTCCACTACACGGGATATCACAGTCTTGTCTCTGTTTGTTTTATTTCTTTCTGTCTGTTATTGGATGCAACTGGCAAATTTCTTGGTTTCTTGTGTAGACGTGACTAAATAAAAAACCTTCAACTTTGAACCAACAGGAAGGGAATTGCAGTTGTTACAAAAGCCCTGAAGATGCCCCATACATGTGCCTGCCTGACACTGCTTTCTCTTCCCTGAAAAACTCACTATAATGAGTTTTGCTCTCCCTGGCATTACCTAGAAGTTGCCCTGTCTTGTTTTCTTATTTCTTCAGATAAGGGCTTGTATGCTGCCTATGCTGTAGAGCTTTGTGTTTCATTTTTGTCCTGGATGCATCCATAGCGATCATCAAGATTGCTTTCAAAATTGGCAAAGCGGGTTTCGTACTACCAGAACAATCACAACACATGTCTGACAGCTCAACATGATCTCCACATGGAACAGGAAAGGAGTCTGGTGATTTTGTTTTTTTTTTTTCAGTTGAGATCTTTATTTAAATACTAAATGGCAGGAAGATGCATGAAGAATCAAGGCATAAAAACACTTCCAGACAAAAACTAAACAACTTTTCTTCTTGCATCAACAGTGTGATTTTCACTGGAATCCAAGAACTTTTATTTTGCAAATTTTTGGATTGAAACACTGAAATTCACTGCAAATTGAATTTCATGAAAACCGTTTGTCTGAAAAGTCAATTTCACTCTGTTTGTTTTGCTAATAGCTAATTATCAGTTATATATAGTATGTACAAAAAAAAATAGAATTTTAAGTCCTCAATGTAACTCAATCTAATTATCCTAAATTGGTCGCAATCTGAAATGCTTTCAACATACAAAGAGGAATCTATCTATCTCTTATAAAGTGCCTTTCTTATCTATCTATCTATCTATCTATCTATCTATCTATCTATCTATCTAT
>JANRMT010062820.1:20347374-20373022 GCA_026402145.1 Polypterus bichir lapradei
CAAGGATTTTCCAGAGAGACACAGTACCAAAGGAATCCAGTCTTCGTCTCAGGTCACTGGATAGCGTTCATGTCGTGCAACCATATAGCAAGACAGGAAGCACCAGGGCTCTAAAGACTTGGACCTTCATCCTTTTGCATAGATATTGGGATAGATATCACCACACACCCCTTTCCAGCGACCTCATGACCCCCCATGCTCTCCCAATCCGTCTACTGACTTCATATGAAGACTAACCAGAGACATGAATGTCACTGCCGAGGTGAGCAAACCTCTCGACAAGGTTGACACTCTCTCCACAAACAGACACACTGCTGATGGCTGTGCCCTAGAGGTCATTGAAGGCATGGATGTTGGTTTTTATCCAGGACACTCGCAAGCCCAGACACTCAGACTCCTCACTCAGTCTCTCGAGCGCCCTGATCAGAGCCTCCATTGACTCCACGAAGATCACAGCATAAATAGCTGGTCTTATCCCCATTACGAAAAGAACCTAAGAGGTTAGCTTGTACCTTTTGTGTTTGGTGCATGTCACAGGTGATCTAATAACACGTTAAAACAGTGGTTCTCAATCTGTGGGGTGGGACCCCCTAGGGGTGCGGGAAGCAACAAAAAGGGGGGTGCAAAGATGTGAAAAAAAGAAAACAATCGAAAATATGAAAAATACACCTATTGAAACCAAAACAAATTAACTTAAACTACATTCTGATACTAGAAAAATAAATATAGAGTTAGATAAATGTTGATAAAAGTTAAGTAGGTATAATATAATATGCATCTATGATATATCATTAATTAAAAAAGAACAAATTGATATTAGAGGGCTCCTTTAAAAAAAAAAACGTTAGGGAGGCGTTAGGGAGGCGCGATTAAAACTGTTATGAAAACTCGGGTCGCAAATACTTAAAGGTTGAGAAACGCTGCTTTAAAACAATTTGAAATGAAGACGTGTCATTAGATCAGTCATCAGGGCATTCCTTGTGTACCCACATTGATTGTAGTGGAAAGGATCCTTTTCATGAATACTCCCCAACAGTCTGATCGAGTGGAATATCCACACACTGAAATGATCGAAGGGGGGCGCCCCTGATGGGGGCTTGATAAAGCGGTCGAGTTTGGAGCTGAAAATGAACAGTGAGAAATAAATTGCTCTAAATGTCCCAGTGTCTGCGTGGCACATTGTTACAAGTATGATCGACTCTGTGTCAAGGAGTAATTTAGGGGCCTGTGAGGGGGTCATTTCTATATCCTCTGACCAAAATGTATGCAAATACCCTTAGATGAAAGTCTGAAATGTGCACCTTAATTATGTCTGAATTGCTTGATTGGTCATTTTAAACTGTGGAGCAGAGGGAGAAATCAAAGATAAATGTGCCTTTGTGCAAACATTATGGAGGGAACTGTAAATGTAAAGAATAAAGCATGAAATCTTTAAGGCCACAATAAGCAAAAGAAGAGAACAAATAAAATACATTTCTCAACAAATAACAAATGGTAAAATGTTCAAATAGTGTCAACATAAATTTACGTTACTAGAAAACTCTAACAACTTCCAATCCAAGCATCTGGATCAATTTTGATTTACCCAACTCCAGGATCACAAGCTCATGTTTTCATATAGAGGTACCCAGAGCTGAGTTTCTTGAAACGTTTTTTACTTCTTACTGACATCGAGGCCTGTTCCTTGAGAATCATCAGAACGTTCCCCCACTTTGAGTTTCATGGACAATCATCATGCTGTCTACCCTAGTCTTCAGACTTATCCATGGACAATCAACATTGATCATCATAGCGGAGCAATGTTAATTCTTAATTTAAATAATTCTTAATTCTTTACAGTTATATAAACTAAACTGCTACTAAGAGCTCTTTGCACAGTGAGTGGGAAGCAACCACTAATTTGCAGCATCTACTTGGATGATTGTGATGGAAACCATTTTGCGCCAGCACACTCATGACACACGAGTTGTTAGGTGGTGAAGGGGTGAGAGATAGTTAGCCAATTAAAGACAGGGAATGATTAGGGGTTAAGAGTGACCAGGAAATTTTGCCTGGACATCGGGATACACCCTACTGTTTACAAAAGATGCCCAGGTATCCTTTATGAGCAGAGAGAGTCAGGACCTCTGTGTTACATCTCATCTGAAGGACGGCATCATTTTTACAGCACAGTATCCCCATCACTGCACTGGAGCATGGGCATGCACATTCAGACCGCAGGGTAAGTGCCCCTTCTGGCCTCACCAACACCTCTTCCAGCAGCAACCCAAGCTTTTTCCTGGTTGGTCTCCCTTCTAAGTGCTGGCTGGGCCTGAACATGCTCAGTTTTGGGTGTATTTCCTGTTCTGAAGTGCATGTGGTATGGCTGCTGCTACTGATCAATCAACCCGTGGTAACCCACCACAATGCATTTTGCAATCCATACGCTACCCATTTCCATTAAATATAATGGTGACTCGCAGGCCTGTTTGACACAACATCGGCAACCCACAACCCATTTTGGATCACGACCCTAACTGCACTTTAGTGGTTTAAGAAGTCTTGAATAACAGAATGGTTCATCTAACTAATGTGTACAATTAAACTATAATTTAAAATGTAATGAAAAACACTTTTCTCAAAAAGTACCCAATAAAACTTAATGAATAAAAGACCTGATTGACATGAGTGAATGATTCTGTAGTGTGATGGACCAAACTGATGTAATATGTTATTGTTCCGATTCTTTATTTACTTAAAGCCATTCCTTTGTCTATTTGACATGAAGAATAAAGACCACAAGATAAAGAACTCCAGCCGAAAATCATACACATATCACACAGTTTAATATCAAACATTTTTCTGAACAAATATGAAATAAGAGTGAAAATGACAGGTGTTGTTGTTCAGCCAACATTATCCTCCAGCATGAATTGTAGGTGTCAAGTTGATATAAGAGCTTTGTTTAGTAAAGAACTAAGTGAACTTGGTTATTGATTGCTGTTTCATACTTTATTAGAGTGAATCTTTTCAAATGTTGAATTGACAGCAGAAGTATGTTTTACATCTAAATTGGTTCACTTATACAAACCCCATCCATTTTCTTTACAACTTAAAGGATAAGTTTGGTATTTTTCAAGTTAAAGTAAAAAGAGAGTGTCAAAGAAAGAACACTTTTACTGTCCGAATGGCAAAATCGGGCTGTGTGTTGGTGACTCTTTTAAAACATATCACACCAAATATGCATACTAAATCTGCACCAGTGCAGCAGTGGGCACTAGACAGACCTTTCCTACCATATTTATGATGACTATTTTTTTTGCATGGTTTTTATTGAAAAAATTCAATATTTATGGCTCTTTTTCCTAGGTGCAAACATGATGTAAAAGAGTTTGCTAATGACACAAACCTTATTGGTCTAATTACTAAAGGTAACGAAACAGCTCATAGAAAAGAGGTGTCTCGTCTTGTGTCTTGGTGTGCTTCCAACAACCTGCTCCTCAGTACCACCAAGACAGTGGAAATGGTCATTAACCTTTGTGAAATGCTCCCACTAGAAATGAAAGATTCTGCAGTCAATATGGTGGAATCCTTCAAATTTTTGGGCACTACAATCACAAACACTCTCAAATGGGACATTAACACCATTTCCATCACTAAGAAGGATCAGAAGAGGTTGTACGTCTTACTCCAACTAAAGAAATGAAATATTTCCCAGCCCATCCTAGTTTAATTTTACAAAGCCATAATTAACAGTGCAATCACATTCTCCATTATTGTCTGATAATGGCACACTCCAAAAAATAAATGAGAGCATGTTGGGAGGTTTGTTGAGAAAATAATTGGCTGCGCTGTTCCATCTGTGGCAGACCTGTAGACATCTTGTGTCACTAACCATGTCATAAGGATCCCCACGGACTCATATCATCCTGCTCATCATGTATTCCAAAAACTCCCCTCTGGTAAACACTTCAGATCCATCTCTATATATAGAAAATCCAAAGTCTGTCTGTCTGTCTGTCTGCTTTTCACAAGAGAACTACTTAACAGATTTAGATCGGGTTTTTTTCTGTAGTTTGCTTGAACATGCCAGTTGATTTTGCGACCACTCGCAAAGTATTATAGTTCGCTTGTGGTACCGATTTATTTGCGCAAATCCGAGAGAGACGTAGCAGGTCATATCTTACATTCGCTTAGCTAGCGAACAAGAGAACTACTTAACGGATTTAGATTTTTTTTTTTTCTAGAATGTGCTTGAACATTTCGGTTGATTTTGTGACTTCTTTCATCTCGATAAGAATCATAGCTCACTTGCAGGAGCGATATATTCATGCTAATCTGAGACAGAGGCTGTGGGCCAAGGGGAGGTGGAAGCGTGATGTCAGGAGTGGGGAATTGGTCTCCCTCTGCGTTTTGGAGAGTAACTTGTTTCCACCTAACTAGTGATACCTTTTTGTTTATTAATTTATAAAGATTGTCTTGTTTCAGTACTACGCGGGCGGATTCTGTGGGGGACAGCTAGTTAAAACTAAAACTAAAAGACACTTCAACAGTTCATATTCCATATAACCATTAACTTAGCCTGTCTTCTTTGTATACTCAAGCGTTCTGTCATATACTATTTGAAGGTGTATGTGTGTTCACATGCATACTCATTATACACTCACACTTTCTCTTGCACATCATCATTTATAATTTTATTATTCTGCACCCTTGTATGAAGTTTGTCTTTTTAACTTATGCTATTTGTATGTGACGTTGTGTTCTGTTAAAAACAGCTCCAAATCTAACAAGTCAAATTCCTGTACATTAAGTATTGTCGAATAAAAGTGATTCTGATTCTGATTAAACTAAAACCATTTATGGCTATTTCTTTCTACACGTTGGGCTGAATGGCCTGTTCTCATCCAGATTGTTCTAATGTTCTAATTTGTAGGACTTAAACTTGCATTTGAACCCAGGACTTGTGTTGTGGAGGTGGCATCTGTGTTTTGGGGTGCTGCAATGACCCCTACTGGTCACACAGTGAAGAAGCTTTCAGTCAGTCATGGCTGTCCATCGATCTGATGATGATGCTGTCCATCTACTTGTCCATCTCTGTCACTCTGTCTCCAGTGCTTCAGAATAGGTCATCCACCTGAAGCTAAGCATGTTCAGACCTGGCCAATACTTGGATTGAAGACCACTTAGGAAAAGTGAAGATTGTTGCTGGAAGAGGTGTTGGTGAAACCCTGTGGTCTGTGTGTGTGAAGCCCAGTGCCAGTGAGGGGACACAGTGCTGTAGAAATGACACCATCCTTCAGAAGAGATCCTGACTCTCTGTGGTCATTAAAGATCCCTGGACACCTTTCAAAAAGACTAGGGTGTATTGGTGTCCAGCATGGCCTAGTCACTCTGGCCCCCTAACAGACTAACTATCTCTCTCACCCATTCACCATCTAACAGCTAATGTGTGATGAGCATACTGGTGCAATAATGGCTGCCGTCTCATCATTGAGATGGGTGCTACACATTGGTGGTGGTTGAAGTGATTCAGCACTATATAATTATTAATTAATCAATCAATTAATTAATTAATTATAATTGTTATTATTATGTTGGTGGGACAGCAACCAATGTGCAACCAGGAACATATACATATAAATGTATGCATTTGCATACAGTATATAAGCCATGTTACAGTTTAGATGTATTTGTCTTTAAGGTTAAGGAATTAGAGGAACATTATAAAAACAGAACATAACTGAAAAGGGAAGGGGGAGAGGAACCATTCAGCACAGATGTGGCTACTATGGATAGAAAACACTTAGCAGAAGGAAGTGTGTAAGTGTGCTCGATGATGTAAAAAATGATGTAATATGTAAGTCTTAGGAATCGCTTTTCTTAGTAACTGTTTTCAACCAGTCATGAATTATTACGTTGTACAAGCTCTTCACTTTGAGAAAACCACTGTGGAATGTACATCCTGTAGAGATTGTTTGGCTTTGCATAATAAAAGTTTTCTTGTTTTGCAAGTAAAGCATATTGTCTGGAATCCCTTGGTGCTTATTGAAGCCTTTTATTGTCGTTCAGAGACCCTCAGAAAAAGGAAAAAAACAAAAGTGGGCTGAGCTTACATGCTCTGTATAAGCACAAATATGAACAAAATGCAAAATGATAAGGAACTGAAAAGATCTATGTAAGGGGTAAACCAAAAATTCCCGAAATTGTTTAATGTCAATGTCAATGTCACTTTATTTATATAGCACATTTAAAACAACATAGTAATGTTGCGGCCAAAGTGCTTTACAATAATAGAATAAAAGAAAAAACAATAAGCAATAAAACATAAATAGTAATAAAATATATAAACATAAAATAAGATAGATAATAAATAGGAATGATGTTATATGATCACAAAGAGGAAAACCATCAGTATTACTGAAGGTCACTGAATGCAAGTGAAAAGAAGTGAGTTTTTAATCTTGTTTTGAACAGTTCAATTGTAGACGACTCCTTAATATGATGAGGTAGAGAGTTCCACAGGCGAGGCGCAGCAGCTGCAAAGGCCCTGTCCCCCTTGGTTTTACATTTGGTACGAGGGACAACAAGAGACATCTGACCAGAAGATCTAAGCACTCTAGATGGCTGGTGTAAAACACACAATTCAGATAAATAGGCAGGAGCGAGTCCATGTAACGATTTAAAAACTAGCAGCAAGATTTTAAAATCAATTCAAAAACTGACAGGCAGCCAGTGTAACAAAGCTAAAATAGGAGAAACAGAGTCATACTTCCTTGCCCCAACCAGAAGGCGAGCAGCAGCATTTTGAACCAGCTGTAACCTGTGTATCAGAGATTTGTTAATCCCAGAATACAGCGAATTGCAATAATCGAGGTGAGAAAAAATAAAAGCATGAGTAGCTTTCTCAAGATCTTTAGAAGATAAAAAAGGCTTGATCTTACCTAATAGACGAAGTTGGAAAAAGCAACTCTTGACAACAGAATCTACTTGTTTCTCAAAAGAGAGGTTGCTATCAAAGGTAACACCAAGATTGCGGACTTGAGGTTTGGAAAAGGCAGAGAAAGAGCCGAGAAGTCCAAGACCAATTTGGGCTTTAGCTGATGGACCCACTATAAGCACCTCCATTTTATTTTGATTTAGATCAAGAAAATTATTGGCCATCCAGGATCTTAGTTCAGACAGACAGTTGTGGAGTTGATTTGTTGCAGAGTTGCAGACGGGAATATAAACCTGAGTATGATCAGCATAGCAGTGAAAAATTGTTTAGTCATTCAGTCCATCAGTCAGTGATTGTCTAACCCGTGGGTGTCCTAAACAGAGTCGCTGAGATCTGCTGGAGCCTAATCCTGGTACCACCAAAAAAATCTTTATCATAAAACTAATTACAATTTTTTATTTAGTCAACTTCAAAATACTCTCCTTGAGATGCAATCCCCTTATCCCTGCACCTCTCCTATTCCTGGACATATTTCCAGTACTCATATCTTGTTTCCGTGTGTAGAGCCTCATGAGTTCCTTTTTTTTTTTTCTTGGATTTCTCACACACAGATGCAAATCTTCTTCCTTTCAGTCTCAATTTTAATTTCAGAAGCAAGGAAGAAGTCTCAGAGAGTCAGATTTTTTTTATTTTTGGAGGTCAGAGGTCATGCGAAAAGACAATTTTCCCTCCCTTGATATAGTATATTAAATTAAAAAAAAAAAAATCTCACTCCTTGTGACTTCTTTTTCCCGAAATTGAGATCTGGTGAACTTAGGGAGAGTGCAAAGCTACAACCTCATTGTTTTTGGTCAAAATGTTTTTGACTGAGCGTGCAGGTGCACTGTCATGGTGCAAAATGCAGTTGTGCATGTCCCGATGTATTTTCACGATGGTTTCCTGCAGACGCATGAGCAGTTCAGGGTAATGTTGCTGATTAACAGTCTGTTAAATATGAAACTCTACATTAACAAGTTTAAGATTTTCTGACATTCTTTTTTTAGCCTGGAGAAAAAATAGATCACCAAAGTCACACACATGGTTATAGAATAAACCTCAGAAATATGGATCTCAATCAAATTGTCAGACTGATTAACAAAGCTGTAGGCCACAGGTGTTGAACTCTGGGCCTGGAGGGCCGCAGTGGCTGCAGGTTTTAAATCTAACCATCTTCTTCATTAGTGACCAGTTTTCGCTGCTAATTAATTTCTTTTGCCTTACTTTTAATTAACTTGACTCAGGCCCCTTAGTTGTCTCTTTTTCCTTAATTAGCAGCCAAACAATAATGATAAACAAAACAAGCCACCACATGACCAGCTCACATGTGCCCATCACACAATATCTGTAAATAAAGAAAGGTGAAGGTCTCGGTAAGGTTGATCTCTCAGGTCACCAAAACATGTTGATGGTGTTCTCAGAAAAAACAGAAAAATCAACAGTTTTGGAAATGTCTGCTGTGGCAGAATGAGAGCAGCAACAAGCTGTGGAATTAAATAACGGGTTTAATTAGCAGCAGGAATCAGCTTCTCATTAAGAGATTGGTTGGAGTGAAATTGGTTGGAGTTTGTAGTCCCAATTTAGCTGGTCATCTGTTGGCTCGTTTCACATCTCATTTCTGTTTGCCTGCCATTTAATGAAGAAAGGAATCAATTTAGAGGACTGAATTCTTATGAACGGGGCTATTAAAATGAAGGGAAAAGGAGTTGATTAGCAGTGAAAACTGGTCAATGATTAGGAAAAGGGTTAGAATGAAAACCTGCAGTCACTGTGGCCCTCCAGGACCAGAGTTCGACATCCCTGCTGTAGGAATACAGTACTTAGCGGCACAGTCAGTAACCACACTGTACTGCAATACTATTGTCCGATTCCAGTAATTTTTGGCCCTTCCCTCGTACACTCAACAAAAGTAACTCTTTGGATTTAATTATTTTTTTAATGTCAAGTTTTACCAGCTAAATTAATGTATTTATTGTATTTGCATTGTTATTACAGATTTCAGAAGAGTTGTGAAATGACAGAGGAACAGGATATGGCAACTGAAATCTAGACTCGAGGTCCAGGCAAGAGGAACAATGGACTCAGCTTCCTGAGGCAGAGATACGTAACAAAGCACGTGTTACTTTTCAACAAGAATGACTGTTAGGACCTTCCCAGGTTTGTGACTCCTCCATCCATATGACGACATGGAGACCTACTTCCTTCTATTTGAAAATATGACTACGCTACTGTTATGACAACACAATAAATAGTGTTGGGGCACCCATGGGCAAACCAAATAAAACTGAAATTAGAGAAAGTAAATTAACAAGAATAACAGCATTAAAGAGAGAGTCTTTTCAGACGGGAATCTGCTTCTGACCCCTCAGAATGGTGGAAGTTCTGGTTACGTTGGTTTACGGCAGGAAGAGGCGGGTCAAGAAGTAAAATTGGTGGTGGAAAAGCCGTCAGTCTTGGGAAGATCATTTGGACGAAGACTTTGAAAAGAAGATGTCTAAGTATGAAGGACTTATTAGCAGCTACAGACAACTAAGGCCAGAGGTCCTCCTTATGTCTAAGTCCACCAAATAAGTCATCACAATGGAGCTAACAGTTCCTTTGGGGAGATTGTTTGGAGGAAGTCTTTGAAAGGATGAGGAACTAATTAGTGACGGCAGACAAGGAAGCTGCCAGGCCAAGTGCTTCTCAGTTGAGTTTGGCTGCAGTAGCTTTGCAGTACGATCTTTGGCCAGGGCCTTCAGTGCATTGGGCATTGAAGGACAGAGGAAGAGAAGAGCTATCTGCGATACCACCGGAGTGGCAGAAAAAGTCTCTTGTTGACTTTGATTCAGAAAGGATGGTGGGTAAAGTAGCTAACTGGCCATTCGGGTACAAGCTGGGGTCTGATCAGCCCCAATTAGGTCACCTGGAGGACGGAGTATGATGTCAAAAGATCCAAAACACTTGATGATCTCCAGCAACATCACTGAAGATATGCCCAGATGTGCATCAGTAGATGTTTTACTAACCTAAAGTAAGTCAGAACCTATTTCTTATCCATAAACTCAAGTGACAGGGCCACATGGGGTCTTATTATACCAGTGTGATCCAGTCAGACATCATTTTCACCCCCTTTTTCTGGCTTTGTTGCATGATGAATTTAAAACCTTAAAAAGCTCAAACTAATTTACCAAACATGCAGCCCAACTGCTGGAGCTAATCTATATATTTGAATAAGCATCTAACAAAAAGTGGTGATGAAGAAACTGCAGATCATCTCGGGTGATGACAGACATTACATGCAGCACTTACCTCAGGAAGTCATACAGGATAGTCACCTTAAAGAACGATGAAAACAACAACTTGAAGTATGCAAGTCATGCAAAAATGAAAACTATAGGATTGTTTTAAAACGTTTAGCCACTCAACCTGTCAAACCTGCAGCTCCAGGTCTTTTCTTCAGAATCGAAAGGATAAGTAAAAACATGGAGCTGCAGATTTGACAGGTTAAGTGATTAAAAGGTTTAGAACGACCTCATTGTCTTCATTTTTTACTGAAATGTACAGTAATCCCTCGCTATATCGCGCTTCGACTTTCGCGGCTTCACTCTATCGCGGATTTTAAATGTAAGCATATCTAAATATATATCACGGATTTTTCGCTGGTTCGCGGATTTCTGCGGACAATGGGTCTTTTAATTTATGGTACATGCTTCCTCAGTTTGTTTGCCCAGTTGATTTCATACAAGGGACGCTATTGGCAGATGGCTTAGAAGCTACCCAATCAGAGCATGTATTACATATTAACTAAAACTCCTCAATGCTATAAGATATGCATCCCGCGCGGTGTTTGTTTGCTTGTCTCTGCCTCTATCTCACCCTCTCTGACATTCTCTGCGCCTGACGGAGGGAGTGTAAGCAGAGGTGCTGTTTGCACAGAAGCTGTTTGCTTAAAAGATACTGACGCTCCTCTAAAAAATGCCGCTTTATTGTGGTGCTCGGCATAAAGCACACGTATTGATTTTTTGATTGTTTGCTTTAATCTCGCGCTCTCTCTCTGACGTTCTCTGCGCCTGACGGAGGAGATTTGAGCAGAGGGGCTGTTTCAACAGAGGCTGTTTGCTTAGAAGATACTGACGCTCCTCTGAAAAATGCCGCTTTACTTAAAAGCACACGTATTGATTTTTTGATTGTTTGCTTTTCTTTGCGAGCGCGCGCTCTCTCTCTTAAATTCTCTGCTCCTGATGCAGAGACTCATTTGAAGAAAAGATATATTTGCATTCTTTTAATTGTGAGAAAGAACTGCCATCTCAGTCTTGTCATGGAGCACAGTTTAAACTTTTGACTAAAGGGTGTTATTTCATGTCTATAGGGCTCTAATAATGTTAACAGTGTGGGAGAGTTTATAAGGGCTTAAAATATATAAAAATAACCATACAAACATATGGTTTCTACTTCGCGGATTTTCACCTATCGCGGGGGGGTCTGGAACACTTTCATTTTTCAGTGTGCTCTGAAATGAATACATAGAAAGGGTGACTTTCTTACTATGACAGCTGTTCAGCTCTGCTTGAAGCTGATGTCCTGTGAGGGGTCCATCATGCAAGCTGTTGACTTTCAGAAACTTGTCTTCTGATTCTGTTGTCACTTTGGGTCTACCAGACCCATTATTGTCATTGTTTCCTCCAGTTTCCAAACTCCTTTTCATGGAAAGTACACTCACTGGCCCCTTGGCTTTCTTTGCCATTTCTCTAAAGTGAAGACCTTACACTTTTAAGGGCTGTAATGTTCTGTCTGTCTTCCTTTGTTAATTCCTCTTTTCACACCATTATGATCACAATATACAGTTCATGTAATGCTTCGGATGTTGCTGCAACACAATTTTTTGTGTTTATATAGTGCAAGGAATCAACTGCCATCCCAGTCAGAAGGAACTCTGGTCCTTTGTCAGAGAGGGTGTGGTGATAGTCCCCTTCCACACCAGTATGTAAACACGGAAAGATGCTGCAGCTACAATTACACTTGGCCTGGTGTCCCAGCAGCTCTTGGTTGGGCCTGGGAGGCTGAAAGAGCAGGACAGTAGATGACTGCCCACTACAAGCAGAGCATTTCCTTGTACACTGGTTGGCAGCATCCCATCTGGTGAGTCCCAGTATAGATACCTGCAGGGCAGAATGGGAGTTGTGGTCAGGTTCTGTCGGGTTTCGGGGGGTCCACCAAAGGAAGCTATTGGATATTGACTGTGCAAGGGCTGGTGTGGTCCTGCCCAGCCCAGTAGTGCTTCCTGGAGGTGATTTATTGAGCATTGGAAGTGTTACGAGAAAGCCCTCTACAGGCACTTGAGGGTCCACATTAATGACTGGTTGGACTGGTCTCAGAGCACAGAGGAACAATACAAGAAAGGGCAGAGCAGCTTCTTCTTCCTTAGGAGACTGTGTTCCTTTAATGTGGGAAGTGACATCCTTCACATCTTCCATAACTCTGTGATGGCCAGTGTGATTTTCTATGCCGTGGTGTGTTGAGCTGGTAACATCACTTCAAGAGAGGCTCACCAAATCAACAAGCCATTTAAAAGGGCAGGCACACTTGTAGGATACACTTTGTGGATCCTTTGGAGATCCTAGCAAAGAAGAGAATGAAAACAAAACTGAGTACCATTATGAACATAGCTGCACATCCTCTCTCTGATACACTGAGGACTTTCAGCAAAAAAAAAAAAAATTCTGCACAAAAGTGTCAAGAAACACCACTGGGGGGGGGGCTTTATACAAACAGCAATAATCCCTCAGTGGGAAAAGACTGCCAAGTCAGAAGTTTTCTTTTTAGTTATTCTGGTGTGTGTTAAAACCATAGTGTGTATATATTTATTTATTTTTCTATCTATCTGTGTAGAATCTAATCCTACCAACTATGCTAAAATTATCTACTGTATCTATCTATGTGCTTTTTCTTCTTGCCTATTTGGAAGCAAATCATAAGTAAAATTACTTGTTTTTGTTGAAACACAGTAAAATAAAAACCCTCAACCCTTGTGTTAAAAATAAAGAGACAAATCTATTATAAAAAATAGTTATGAAGCATGTCTTTACATTTTAGCATTTCTAAATGAGTCTTTATATATGGCTGTTTTGCTGATAAGACTTAGTTGGTTGAACAGGATGCACAGAACACCCAGTAAGTGGCTGTCTAATGAATGGATGTTTGGTTCTCGTATTCAGGTGTTGTTAATGTACTGCACGCTGCTACACTGGATATTTGTGGTTTATTGTAAAAGGCTAATTAACCACTTTGACGTCTAGGTGCTCTGACCCACTTATTGATTTTTTTGCACATTAGAGCAACATTAAACAGACTTGATATATCAAGAAATTATACAGTATTTGTTGTCTAAGATTACTTTCTGCATATTTTAACTTGTGCATATTTTAAAATAATGCTATTTTATAATAATCCCTTAATTAAGCCCCTTAATATAATGTCATCACCGATGATAATACAGACACTCTAATATTGTACTGGTCAGATGTTTACAAAGGGAACACAATGATTTCAAATGTACAGAAATTCAATAACGTTAATTAGATCTCTTTTAACTGGCTCACAGTGGTCTGGAATTCTCCTTAATGTTCACGTATCAGAGGAGCTTCTGTGCCCCAGAGATCCTTAGCTTTATCTTGTTGGTAGTTCTTGTGTTCCTGGTGGGATATCTTTGTCGGACTGGTCAGTAGGAGAGCACCATGGACATGCATTACGTGGTTTGCTGTAAACCATATTCTGTGTCTCTGCTGCTGATTTCCTGCTTTTAGCATTAAAAAGGACTGTGCGCTTCTTTGATCCCTGATCTGGACAGGATACGTGCTGTACCTTCAGATACCCCGTGATGATAAGGAAATGTGTGCCAGGTGGAATGGGGGGTCAGGTTAGAGTCGATTGTTTGCTGGGGTCACTGGCGTCTCCTATGTAAGCATTGTCTGATAAATGTCTTTGGTTGGCCACTTGATGTGAACAGTTGGAAAAGATCGCGCCTTTCATTCTTTTTTAGTCTCCTTTGTATTACAATGGGTGTGAATTCTTCTAACCAGAGTCTTAACACAGCTCCGTTTATGCGATGACAGATGATTACTAGCAAAGTGTAATATTTTGTCTGCATAACATTCCTTATGATAAACACCTGTAATCAGGGTGGTGTCGTTACCTCTTTCAAAGGAGATCTCCAGGAAATGCACAAAGTTGGTCAGTCATTTCAATACCTTCACCAAATGGATATTGTTCATAATTTACAAACTCATATACCACATTATCCCTCTTTCTGCTTATCAAAACAATAATGGTGACATTTGAAGCAAATGTGAAAGCCCATCAGTCTACACTCAATAGCTCTTAACACTCAATAGCACTCAATAGCACATAACAACAAAGTGAAAACATGTTTACAGAAAGGTTTGCAAATCTGTTAAAAATCAAGAACTGAAATTTCTCCTTCATAGAAATATTCAGACCCTTTGCTGTGGAAATCCAAATTGTGGTCCTGTTTCTTCTAATGATTCTAAAGATGTGTCAATGGTTTTACTTTTATTATATGGCCGTTGTGATTTGTCTATGTATGGCCCTGAGGACATTATGGTACTAATCCTCTTCTTCGGTCACAATATGGCACCAGTTTTCTTAATGGGGTCCTTAGATTAAAAGGTTTAAGTACCCCTACCCTATAAGGTATTGTAATTCATCAGAAAGATATAGAGTGAAAATAACAACATTATCAAACCTACAGTATGTCAACAGAACTGGGCACAAATTATGAACCAGCAGTGCAGGGGGGCACCCCCATTGCAGTTCATTACAAGGCACACATACAAAAACACACAGCAACTTCTTGTCTGCATTACTATTGATCAGTTACATTTATAAACACACCCACCCACACTCACAGGGGGACAACTTAGAGTTGTTAGTTAACCTAAGACACTGTTATGAGCTAGGGGTTCTAAGGCATGTAATTCCCAAAGAGTTCCAAAAAGCACTTTCAAAAATGCCCACTAGAGGGGGATATACCTGCAAATGCTGGCTAGATAACAGGGCAAATGACGGATCTTTATAAATATAAAAGATTTAACTACAAAAAAATTGCTCTGTAGAATGAGCTCCTTGGACCACAAAAAGGACTTGCCTGAAAAGGAAAGGCAATTAAAGGCAAACACAGTACAGAATCCAAAAAATGAAGTCAAAGACAGAGCACAGGTTCAAATATCCAGACATTCACAAAAAAAGACACACGGCATAGAAAACACAGTAACTCAACTACTGCAGGGGGCATTCACAATGAACCTCCAGGAACTATGGGAAACCCGCCATATTTACAGTATATGCCTGCTACTATAAGAGATGCCCCTTCAGTCTCAGCTTTTAAATTCAGTTTAGCATATCCTGAGTAGAGCTGCTGATTAGTTGTGCATACTGCATCACCATTGGAGTCATTAGTACTAAAATATCAGTAATACAAGTCAAGTCAAGTTGGGGAGCATGCGCTGGTACAGTGCGTTGCCACACCCACTACATGACGAAACAGCTCAGGATCCCAGTTGGCAACCCCCCTGGCAGACACGCGGTCCAGTCCTACCCTCTGGAAATGATCCTCTATCTGCTGCAGCCAAGTGTTATGTGGGAGACCCCCTGGCCTGGTCCAGCCACTTGGGTCCCCGACAATGAGGATCTTAAAAAACGCCACATGGCCGTAGTGCCATAACTGATGCTCCCTCACAATGCAGGTAATGTGCCTCATTTGGGACTCCATGAGCAATCCAAGGATTTTCCAGAGAGACACAGTACCAAAGGAGTCCAGTCTTCATCTCAGGTCACTGGATAGCATCCATGTCTCACAACCATATAGTAAGACAGGAAGCACCAGGACTCTAAAGACTTGGACCTTCATTCTTTTACATAGATATCGGGAGAGCCACACACCCCTTTCCAGTGACCTCATGACCCCCCATGCTCTCCCAATCCATTTACTGACTTCACAGGAAGATTCAGCAGAGACATGAATGTCACTGCTAAGGTAAGTAAACCTCTCGACAAGGTCAACACACTCTCCACAAACAGACACACTGCTGATGGCCGTGCCCAAGAGGTCATTAAAGGCCTGGATGTTGGTTTTTATCCAGGACACTCGCAAGCCCAGACACTCAGACTCCTCACTCAGTCTCTCGATCACCCTTATAAGAGCCTCCATTGACTCTGCAAAGATCACAGCATCATCAGCAAAGTCAAGATCCGTGAATCTTTCTTCACCAACAGATGCCCCATAGCCACTGGACCCCAGGACCTTGCCCAACACCCAGTCCATACAAGCATTGAACAGAGTAGGAGCCGAACACACTCCTGATGAACCCCAGTATCAACTGGGAAAAACCCAGAGGTCCTGCCTCCACTCTGCACAGCACTCACAGTACCAGTGTACAGGCCAGCCATGATATCCAGCAACCTTGAGGGGATCCCGCGTACCCTCAGGATGTCCCACAGGGCAGCTCGATCAACTGAGTCGAACACTTTGCGAAAATTGACAAAGGCTGCAACGAAACTCTGCCGATATTCATGTTTGTGCTCTATGGGAACCCTCAGTGCCAGGATGCGGTCGATGATAGACTTCTTAGGCATAAAACCAGACTGTTCTAATTGCTGGTAGGTGAGCAAGTGATCACGGATTCTATTGAGGATGACCATAGTAAGGACCTTACCCGGCACCGAGAGCTGTATTATCCCCCTGTAGTTGCTGCAATCCAGGTGATCAGTAATACACTATTTATAAACTGTTACTAGCTTTCTCCTAGGTAGATTACATCCTATGCAGAAGAGTCAATCTGAAGGAGACTGAAGACTGTAAAGTGGAGGCAGGGGAAAGTGTAGTTTAGCAGCATAGGATGGTGGTCTGTAGGATGACGTTGGAGATCAAGAAGTAGAAGAGAGTGAGGGCAGAACCAAAGATCAAATGGTGGAAGTTGAAAAAGGAAGACTGCAAGGTTGAGTTTAGGGAGGAGGTGAGACAGACACTGGGTGGTAGTGAAGAGTTACCAGACAGCTGGGAAATTACAGCAGATGTAGTAAGGGTGACAGCAAGAAGGGTACTTGGTGTGACATCTGGACAGAGGAAGGAGGAAAAGGAAACCTGGTGGTGGAATGGGGAAGTACAGGAGAGTATACAGAGGAAGAGGATGGCAAAGAAGAAGTGGGATAGTCAGAGAGATGCAGAAAGTAGACAAGAGTACAAGGAGATAAGGCACAAGGTGAAGAGAGAGGTTGCAAAGGCTAAAAAAGAGGCGCATGATGAGTTGTATGAGAGGTTGGACACTAAGGAGGGAGAAAAGGACCTGTACTGATTGTCTAGACAGAGGGGACGAGCAGGAAAAGACGTCTAGCAGGTTAGGGTGATAAAAGATAAAGATGGAAACGTACTCATAAGTGAGGAGAGTGTGTTGAGCAGATGAAAAGAGTACTTTGAGAAGCTGATGAATGAAAAGAATGAGAGAGAGAAGAGGTTGGATGATGTGGAGATAGTGAATCAGAAAGTGCAATGGATTAGCAAGGAGGAAGTAAGGACAGCTATGAAGAGGATGAAAAATGGAAAGGCTATTTGTCCAGATGACATACCTGTGGAAGCATGGAGGTGTTTAGGAGAGATGGCAGTGAAGTTTTTAACCAGATTGTTTAATAGAATCTTGGAAAGTGAGAGGATGCCTGATGAGTGGAGAAGAAGTGTACTGGTGCTGATATTTAAGAATAAGGGGGATGTGCAGGACTGCAGTAACTACAGGGCAATAAAATTGATAAGCGACAACATGAAGTTATGGGAAAGAGTAGTGGAAGCTCGGTTAAGAAGTGAGATGATGATTAGTGAGCAGCAGTATGGTTTCATACCAAGAAAGAGCACCACAGATGCAATGTTTGCTCTGAGGATGTTGATGGAAAAGTTTAGAGAAGGCCAGAAGGACTTGCATTGCGTCTTTGTGGACCTGGTGAAAGCATATGACAGAGTGCCTTGAGAGGAGTTGTGGTATTGTATGAGGAAGTCAGGAGTGGCAGAGAAGTATTTAAGAGTTGTACAGGAAATGTACGACTGTGGTGAGGTCTGCGGTAGGAGTGACTGATGCATTCAAGGTGGAGGTAGGGTTAGATCAGGGATCGGCTCTAAAACCCTTTCTTATGTGCAATGGTGATGGACAGGTTGACAGACAAGATTAGACAGGAGTCCACGTGGACTATATTTGCTGATGACATTGTGATCTGTAGTGATAGCAGGGAGCAGGTTAAGGAGACCCTGGAGAGGTGGAGATATGCTCTAGAGAGAAGAGGAATGAAGGTCAGTATGACCACCAAGACAGAATACTTGTGTGTAAATGAGAGGGAGGTCAGTGGAATGGTGAGGATGCAAGGAGTAGAGTTTGCGAAGGTGGATGGGTTTAAATACTTGACATCAATAGTACAGAGTAATGGGGATTGTGGAAGAGAGGTGAAAAAGAGAGTGCAGGCAGGGTGGAATGGGTGGAGAAGAGTGTCAGGAGTAATCTGTGACAGACGGTTATCAGCAAGAGTGAAAGGGAAGGTCTACAGGATGGTAGTGAGACCAGCTATGTTATATGGGTTGGAGACGGTGGCACTGACCAGAAAGCAGGAGCCAGAGCTGGAGGTAGCAGAGTTAAAGATGTTAAGATTTGCTTTGGGTGTGACGAGGATGGACAGGATTAGAAATGAGGACATTAGAGGGTCAGCTCAAGTTGGACAGTTGGGAGACAAAGTCAGAGAGGCGAGATTGCGTTGGTTTGGACATGTGCAGAGGAGAGTTGCTGAGTATATTGGGGGAAGGATGCTAAGAATAGAACTGCCTATGGAAGAGGAAAAGAGGAAGGCCTAAGCAAAGGTTTATGGATGTGGTGAGAGAGGACATGCAGGTGATGGGTGTAACAGAACAAGATGCAGAGGACAGAAACATATGGAAGAAGATGATCCGCTGTGGTAACCCCTAACGGGAGCAGCTAAAAGAAGAAGAAGAATGAGACTAGCTCTTCCCTATTCTGTTTCTGTACTGCCAAGTTGTTTGTCTGCCTATGGAAAAGTAATCCTAGATAAAGGAGTACTGGAATCATCGGGTAGAAGGGTCCTTTCATCTGATTGGCCAGCCAGGCACTGACTCACTGACTGCTATAGAATGGCCAACTCTTGTTGGCTGAGGCCCCAGGACTCTGATTGTGTTTGGCTTATCTGACTCCTTTTCTACATTCTGGCTGTGGATCTACAATTAAGCTAATGGACATATATTGTTGTTTTTCTTGTATGTTAATTATTTTCTAATTTGTTTTTGATGTATTTGAATAAATGTCTATCCTCATATGTGATAGTTCTGTATTTACTGAGTAGTATCATCTATACTTGCATGTTATCTTGTAGTTTGTATTGTTCTATTGTATTTCTGAGGTGGCTATGACAAATTGGCCATCTAGCTCTGTGAGGAGAATTACTTGTGTTCTGTTTTATGTGTTGTATTTACTCCTTTTCTCACCCACCAATCTGGAAAGGGGCATCTCTCTGAATTGCATTTTCCAAAATTTTTTTGGGAGTTTTTTTTTTGTTTCCTTAGTGTCTATCAAAAAAAATGAGCCTGTTAAAGCCCATTGAGGCATTACTTGTGTGATTTTGGGCTATATAAAAATAAATTGTTGTTGTTATTTTTTATAGGGCAGAGGGTACTTCCTGGCAGTGATTGGAAGGTGATCCCGTCTCATGGGGAACCACCCAAAAACACACATGGAACATAACACAGGCATTGGCAACCAAGCAGATAATAAACAAAAAAAAAACATTAACATAGATAAATTGCACAACAATGAACAAAAAAGACAAGAAACACAACACTGAACCCCAGCCAGGGAAGAAAACCTGACTGGAAAATGACAGACACACATTTTAGGGTATTGTTATGGTTCAGCTTATAATTTCCACTTTTATGTCTTCTCTGTTTTATTTCAAATATTTTCCATGTGTTTATTATATTTATTATGTAATCTCCTCATTGGTATAAAATCAACATTATCCAAAACTGATCATTTTTCATTTGTTAATCATAATTCCTCTATTTTCCCTTCCCCACAGGTTAACAACAACCTTTATTTCTATAGCACATTTTCATACAAATAATGTAGCTCAAAGTTCTTTACATGATGAAGAAAGAAAAAAAGACAAAGTAAGAATTAAAATAAGAGAACTCTAATTAACGTAGAATAAAAGTAAGGTCTGATGGCCAGGGAGGACAGAAAAAACAAAGAAAAACTCCAGATGGGTGGAGAAAAAATAAAATCTGCAGGGGTTCCAGGCCATGAGACCGCCTACCCCCCTCTAGGCATTCTACCTAACATCAACGAAGAGTCTGGGTGTCATCCTTGACAGTACTTTATCTTTTCAGCCCCACATCAGTAACATCTCCCGGTCTGCATATTTCCACCTGCGTAACATTAATCGTATTCGCTCCCCCTCCCTCACTCCCCACACCACTGCTATCCTTGTTCATAGCCTTGTCACTTCTCGTCTCGATTATTGCAATTCCCTTTTCTTTGGTCTTTCTTGCAAATCTCTTTATAAGCTTCAACTGGCCCAGAATTCAGCTGCCCACATCATTACTAGAACCCCCTCTACTCACCATATCATTCACGTCCAGTTAAGTTCTGCATTCAATTCAAAATTCTTCTGTTAACTTTTAAGGCTCTCCACAACCTTGCCCCTCCATATTTGTCTGACCTCCTCCATGTTTCCATTCCCTCCCGTACCCTTAGATCCTCTTCCTCCATCCACTTGACTGTCCCCTTCATCCATCTTACCACTATGGGGAGCAGAGCATTCAGAACTCACTACCATCTGAGCTTAAACATATTGAATCATTCTCACCTTTCAAATCCAAACATAAAACTCATCTGTTTTAAGACTGCTTATTCTCTTTGATTTATAATCTTTGTTTATAATGTGTGATTTATCTATTGTTCGGTGTCCTTGAGTGTTTAGAAAGGTGCCTATGAATAAATAAAATGTATTAATATTACATTACTGTGTAATTAAGTTTCTATGCATGATCACATGTTCTTTCAGGTCCCTTGTGCTTTGTGGGTGGCACTCCCAAAAGGTGGGGCCACCTGTCTGTCTCTGTTTTGAACCGCCCCCTGCCCAATACAGGCTGGGTAGATCCACTGGTCATATACAGTGGTGTGATCTCCCGTGTTTTCTGTGATTAATGGTTTATTACAAGGGCTCCCAATACTCGGTCCTGGAGACCTTCAGTGGCTGCGATTTTTTGTTCACAATCACAATTAGTGGTAAAAACTGATAATAAGTGATCTCATTTAATTAGCTGGTCTCTGTTCCTCTTCTCTTATTCTGTATTGAGAAAAGCACATCAGTATTATTTTTACAATTATAAGACATTTAGAAATTTTTATAATTTTTCTATAGGTTTATATGCTTAACTCTTTTTTGATTTTTTTTTTAAATTATTTTTCCCTTTTTTGTGTAATTTGCTCCCTTCATTGTGTCCTAATAATGACAACTAAAAACAAGCAGAGCAGTCACCTGGTGAAACAACATGAATGACAAAAGGCCGTAACTACTTCAGCGTCAGACCCACTAATTAACAAATAAAGGATTAAATAAACATAACATCTGGTAAAGTAGTTTAAATAATTGGGATTAAAATAAAGTTAAAAAAAGAAAACTACATTATCCCCATATAACTGCTTAGCACAATTTGAAAACAGACTTAGTTTTGTGATTTCAATGTTGATTCCAAAAAACGTAAACTGGGAAATAACAGTCCCAATTAAAAACAGACGCTGCTTGGAACAAAACCCGACAGTCACAGGGGCTCCTCAAGACTCATTTTGGGAACCACTGGTTTATTGTTTATTGGATTTCTGACCTCTGCTCTGTTTTTTTGGCCACAATTCTTGGGTTAAGATATTTGGACTTTGTTAGATTGCCGTTTTATTTATTTGTACCTTTTTGTGCTCGCTGGACAAGTGGTTCTTAAATTATTTTTTTCGTGATCCAGTTTTGCCAGTTGTGTGTTCTTGCTACTCGTACTCGGGGTGGAACTTCATTCCATTAACCCTTGGTGAATCCCCTGTGGTCATCATCCATTTTGGTCCCCCATGGAGAATTGACGCTGGTTGTTTTGCCATGGTGGTTGACCATGTGGAAGATGAATGTTCTCTTCGTTCCCTTGTGCTAATTAATGTCTGAGAAGTAAGCTTTACGAAACCATACATTATGTAAAAGCATGCTTTGCTGAGCAAACAGAAAAAAATATTTGTCCAAAGGACTCAAGGTCTAAGCATTCCACACATGAGTCTGCCTTATCACGTTTTCCTTTAGCTTACATCTGAACGCCATAACAAAAGGGGTCAAGAAATCAAGTTGCACAAGGGGCGTTGAAGGGGCTCAAGGATTGTGTATAATAAAAGTGTCGACTGTTGCATTTCATAATGATATTAAATCACGCATCCTAGGGGTATAAAAACTTTGCCCCACCCAACAGACGGGTTTCAGAAGAGCCCTGACGCTGTCATGTATATTGATTGTCTGCTTTTCTGAAACTCTTCTCACTGTGACGCTGCAAAATAAATCTGCTTTATAACCACACCTGCTGTCTTGTCTGAAGTCTTCATCCACAACCACCCTTGGAGAATCGTTGTCGAGCGTTATCATAGGGGATTGTTTCAGCAACGCATCGCAAGGCTTTTTGCAAACTTTTTGACCTTCCCATTTGGTACAATTGTAATTACCAACTCAGCGTGAAATAGTTATCAACATCATGGAACCCACTCTCCTGTACTTTAAGAAACACTGCTCTGGAGCATTTCTGTGATGCTTATGAGAGAATAAATTTTACATTTCATAAAGATTCTTCATCCATCCCTATTTATAGCCAAAGGTTGATTGTTAAGCTTCTTCTGTTGAGGGCATTTTCTATAGAATATTTGGATTTACAGTTCTGTGGTCATTTTCCCTTTTTGAGGGCCTGATTCCCCCAAAACCGGCAACTGTGATTTTGACCTTGGCCAAATCAAGTGTTGGATACACCAGTGAAGATCCTGGCTTGGTCTCCAGCCAGTTTGGAAGCCTCTGATGGATTTTGTCTTCTTCTCATCACAGGTATATCTGAAGGAAAAGCAAGGGGACACACACAGGGGTAACATGCAAGCTCTGAGCGCAATTTGAACCCAGAATGCTGGATCTGTTAACCACTACACTTCCATTGCAACCCAAGAATGTCATTTTCATAAATAATAACTCAACTGAATCTCTGAGCATACTGAGATGTTTGATATTTCAAAAATTGCTTCACCTTTTCGGTTCTTTACACACAATAAGCTGAAGTGACTTATTGTTTCATTACCGAACACAAGGGCATCGTATGAAAGGGAAGCACAATCCTCAATTTGAAGCGAAAGCTATTACAAAGATTAACTATAGAGATTTAGTATATTGGCATTTGCACCTTGAATTTTAAACAGCTACAAGGTGGAAGCAATTGAAAAGGATAAAAAATACTTTCAGCGTTCACTGCTGCATGTTTCTCGTTTTAATAAGATCAATGCTGTCAAATAAAGCATAGGACATGCTGGTATTTAGCAAAGTGGTCACTTTATTAAACAGCACATTTCACCGTTTTCTACATTTCCTATAGGAGCAGACATTTGATTAATTAGAGCCAAGCTGCTACCAACCTTATCAAATACGGCATAATTGAGTTCTCACGTCATGTCGTTTGATTCATCCTTGTATGAGAGTGCACCTAACCACTGGACACGGATGTCAGAAAATATAACGACAATTTATTAAAGGGGAAGCAGCAAAGGCAAATATTATTAAATTGTTCAGAAAAGATTTACCTTTACTTTCTTCTTTTATTACATCAGGATGCCTTCAGCTTAGGCTTGATCTATTGGGCATGAAAGCAGGGTTATGTGCGTGTGCTTGATATTGTATCTAACTAATCTGATCCAACTTATTATCTTATCCATTTGAGTAAATGACTTTTGCAAGGTCTGGCTACTAAATAATAAATTATCTTAAATCTCATTACAAGCACTAACTCAACAAAAATGACAATTACAGCAGAAGGCATCACACAGAATCGATCATTATAATTTATGGCCCAATCTGCAAAAATATAGCTGAAGCTGAAAGTAAACCTGTAGGCCAGTTAGAGGAAAAAATTATCCTGACAGCACTGGGATCATGCCAGGACACCAGGGCATCATTGGGTACACTTGCAAACACCCTCACATTCATTCTGACCCAGTTTGCCAATGAAACAACATACAATCATATGAATTGAACTAATGTGAGCTTACTAAGATTTGAGCTTCATTTAAACCCTGCAACGCATGTGCATATGGGAGACAGTTCAAGGGCTCAGGTAATGGTAATTCTCCACCAATCCAACAGGTGGCGCTGCGTGATAACGTTTTCTCTTTTCTTCCCTCTGCAGACTTAAAGATTGGCAGCTCTCCTTCACCAACATCTCTTCCGGTGTATTTCCACCAGGACCCACCTATTTCTGCTCACACTCCCATTTGACTGGAAGACCCACCATCTTGTGGAGTCAAAATAGGACTCTGGTCTGAGAAGGCTTAAAATTGTGTTTTCGTGCACTTTATTTAGATTTAAATCATTTTCAATTATACGGGGTTTGCCCATGGGTGCTCTATCACTCTGTCTGTCTCTGTTAATCTTATTACATCCCTTAAGCTCAACCGACGGGACCAAACAATAATGCCACATTTCAAGGTCATTTCTGGACATAGGCAGTCTAGGAAAGCACCTAGGGCACCCTCTACTGGTCAGGGGACATTATGGCAGAACCATGTACAGATTCCTATGTGTATTTTGAACCGAATCAGAACACAAAGCAAAGTTTATGTTGTGTGCTTCAGCAGCGCCTGCGCTGTCTGCACTATACACAGAACAACATGCTGCCCAGAAATGGCCCTGGGTGACGCAACAATTTTTTAAAAATAATACAGACCTACAAACACTTGGACTCAAAACAAACATGTGATTATATTGTTTTATATTATTTTTGCATACTAGTGATGTTTGGTCTTAATGTCTGACAACTTACACAGTCCAATAATAACACGAACAACAATAACAACAATGAAGCCAACAATAATAATCCTCAAACTGTAGCATAGAAGAGACAGACATGGCAAAATAAAATTAAATAATCAAAACGGCAACAGGACTGTAGCTCTTGAGTGAATTACTAAAAGCAGATTTAACCCGTCTCCCAAATGGACATACATTAAAAATTGTGTTAAAGCTTAGCAAATATTGTCCTCTGTTGCTCACCACCATTTATGAGATTCGCTCTGGGCACCCTAAAGCAGTTGTACATTTTTTTTGGAAAGATAGATTGCATTATTTGCATACACGAGAAAATGGTAAATAGGAATTGTGGGTAAAGATTCCTATTTAAAGATAAACATTATATATGACTGTTGTCATTACAGTAATTTTTCAATTTATAATATTAATTTAAATTACATGTACAGTGGGATGCAAAAGTTTGGGCAACCTTGTTAATAGTCATTATTTTCCTGTATAAATCGTTGGTTGTTACGATAAAAAATGTCAGTTAAATATATCATATAGGAGACACACACAGTGATATTT
>JANRMT010062820.1:20391216-20406652 GCA_026402145.1 Polypterus bichir lapradei
ATCTATCTATCTATCTATCTATCTATCTATCTATCTATCTATCTATCAAATCTCAGTGCCATCTGCAACAGTTGAAACAACTGGCAAATAAAAACAACAAGTTAAAATGGTGAAAGACCACACACATTGGATGGAAAATGACTGGAAAAACATATTATGGTCATTGATCCTCTTATGCAGTTGTACACCTGGGCCTTCCCCTTCTTTTTCTATCCTGCTCAGATCCAGATTGCCCTCTTCTCTCAAGACTGTAATAGACACCTTCGTAAGAATGCTTTAATTTTTTGGCAATCTGTCACATGGAATAGCTTTCATCCTGCAAAAAATAATACTGGTGATTAATTAAATTTATATAACGCTTTTCTCACTACTCAAAGCATTTTACATAGACAGAGGGGAACCACTTCAACTGCCACCAATGGGTAGCGCCCACCTGCATGATGCAATGTCAGCCATTATTGTCCCAGTACACTCACCACACTTTAGCTGGTGAAGGGGTGTGAGAAAATAGCTGGAAATCAGAGGCAGGGGATAATTAGGGGGCTAGAGTGAACAAGGTCATGATGGGCAATTTACCCTGGACATCTGGATACACCCTACTCCTTTCAAAAGATGCCCTGGGATGATTAATGACCACGGAGAGTCAGGACGTCAATTTTTGCATTTCATCTGAAGGATGGTGCCATCATCATCAATGTACAGAATAATGTATAGTTGTGGGTACCAATTAAAATGTCAACAGTTTGTCGTGGAAATTTGTAGAATTTTTTAGCTCCTTAAACATAAACATCTATTCAGTACTCAGTGCATGGGATGGGACAACAGCACGTTCACATCAGATGGCACTTTGGTTAAGGGTGGCATTTTTATACAACACTCCTTTTTTAACAATACAATACAAATAATAATAATAATAATAATAGTTAGTCACTGCGGTGGGCTGGCACCCTGCCCAGGGTTTGTTTCCTGCCTATCGCCCTGTGTTGGCTGGGGTTGGCTCCAGCAGACCCCTGTGACCCTGTAGTTAGGATATAGCGGGTTGGATAGTGGATGGATAGTTAGTCAGTCAGTCAGTCAGACAGTCAGTCATTGTCCAACCCGCTATATCCTAACACAGGGTTACGGGGGTCCCAGTCAACACAGGGTACAAGGCGGGAACAAACCCCGAGCAGGGTGCCAGCCCACCACAGAATAATAGTTATAATAATGCAAAATCTAAGTGTTTAGTTTGAACCATAAGCATCACATATATATCAAGTGACTAATTTATACAGTATACTGATTTTAAAAAGTGTAAGAAATATTTTTATTTTAAAAGTGTCTCAGAGCTACAATTTGGCACCACCTCACCACAGCACAGGCTTCCGAGAATCAAACATGCTCCTTTCGAAGCTAAATGTGAGTAACTGATACCAGCAGTTATTTTCCTGATTTTTCTCAGGTATCTTTTTGTGTATAGAAGGGTGAATTCCGAGTGACATTGGCATGTCTTTTGTCATATAGTGTTTATTTCATCCATTTATTGTATAATAATGCACAAACCTTGGATGATTTTTTTTTTTTTGGGTCAAACCACCATGGGAGATTTTCAAGAAACGTTTCGACATTGACAGACTTGTGGAGGAGAAAGAAAAGGAAAGAGAAGTGCATGGAAAATTGAATTGTTCTGTGCAGTGTGAAAGCAAACTGTTATGAGGTGTCGTGTTAATCAAAGGCACACAGTTCAACACAGGGCTGTCTCAGTGTAGTTGTGGCTGGGGTTTGGGGCTCAGTGGCACCCATTACTGGCTATGACAGTTGCCACATTAATATGGCGTTAAGTATATTTTTGTGTATTTTATGGTTTTCTCACATAAGGATTTTTTTTTTAAATCATACACTATATAAAACCACTTTTAGAACATTTAATTGCTTGACTATAACAGACTTGTGGAGTACGTAAATGTACTTATTTTGACAGGTAATTAAGTAACAGCTGATAAAATCAAAGCGGCTGTAAATTTTCAAGGAGCTTCATTCTGAGAAGTATCTGGGGACGCAGAAGTCTGCTACTCCTATTGCCACTGTGTTCTGATGTTATACCAAAAAACCCGGCACACATCACCTCTCTTCATAGCACAGAGGAATCTTTTCATCATTGTTTTACAGACAGATTCAGTTAAAAAAATGGATTTATATTTTTTTGTTTTTTCAATTTAATTCAATTCTCATGGGTGCTTAATCCACTTCCTAGTCTCCTCATTTAATTTAATTACGCTCTGTTTGCATTAAATATGAATGATATATTCTTTAATATAGAGACACTGTGTTTTATTGTGGACTTGCATGCATTTTATTATTGACTGCATGTTTTCAGTATATGGCCGAATCGGGGGTCTAATTCCTTCACTCTTCCTTCTCTCGCAGAACAGAAGACTGACAGCCATTCCACCATTCACATCCCTTCCATTGTCCACCCTCCTGGACCTGCCAATTCCTGCCGGCATTCTGCTCCATTTATTACTGGGACGCTACTGTAGGTCTATGCATATATGATAAATAATTCACTCTATAAAAATTTGTAAACATTATAATGTATTATATAGCAACAGTTTTATTATCAAAAACATAAAGAAACTGTTAATTACTTAATTTTGACCAGCACTATGACTAAAAGTCAACAATTGAATGATGTGTTCTGGAAGCATGGCACCACGCATGCTTAGTAGAACATGTGCCTCAAATATAATGTCTTTCTTAGCTTTCCTTGAGCTGTCCACGCTTGTTGCACACAAACCATTTGGTAGTTGGTGACTGTTTGTGCTCAGTGGGTAGCAGAATGTCCATTTAGTTCTGTCATGACAGTCGGGACAAGTCAGACGTCTTGTGATGTTGAAACGTTTTCGGGGCAGCGAACCACATCAGTGCCAGAGCCTACACGTTCAACATCATCCAATTGATTGTCATTATCTCTATCACTATCATCCATCCATCCATCCATCCATTATCCAACCCGCTATATCCTAACTACAGGGTCACGGGGGTCTGCTGGAGCCAATCCCAGCCAACACAGGGCGCAAGGCAGGAAACAAACCCTGGGCAGGGCGCAAGCCCACCGCAGGGCATACACACACACACCAAGCACACACTAGGGACAATTTAGAATCGCCAATGCACCTAACCTGCTTATCTTTGGACTGTGGGAGGAAACCGGAGTACCCAGAGGAAACTCACGCAGACATGGGGAGAACGTGCAAACTCCATGCAGGGAGGACCCGAGATGCAAACCTGGGTCTCCTAACTGCGAGGATCACTATCACTATCATCAAAATACTAATTTCCAACAAATCTAGTTATTTCTAAACATCGGCCACTTTGTTTCGTTTTCATAATGATATAATTATGGACTCTTTATTTATAACACTATTTTCTGTAAGCTGTTGCATCTGAAAAAAAATCAATGGTTGTCTTCTAGATGGCAGCACTGTAGTAGGGAACTGAGGCATTGCAGCAAAATTTATCAGCAAGCCGTCTGCAATGGCAGTGGCTGCACACTGAGGCACGAGTTATATCATATGTCGCACCTTGACAAGCTCCTTTACTTCTTAAAAATTATACAGTGTCACCGGATGTTGTCCCCAACTCTTTATCATTATCTCTGCTCTCACTACAGAGAGTTTGAGAATAAAGAGTACATGTTTCACTAGAGAGTGTATACATTTCAGTGCATAATATAAATGTTTCAATGTACTTTGTAAAAGTTTCACTATATCGAATTTATATTTCAGTACATAATGTATGTGTGTACATATCTCAATATGCAGTGTAGTAGGCGGTGTTAAAAGTGGTGTCGATCAGGGTAAGTGCTCGGCCGCTACTCTTTTTAATATGTATTAATAAGCTGGTTAAGTTTGCAGATGGTACCAAAGTAAGTGGAAGGGCAGTTGATGAAAAATCAGCTAAATTGTTCAGGAGTGACTTGAACAGTATACATACAGAGTTTGGGACATTTGTGGCAGATGTGTGTAAATTGTGAGATTTTTGAGCCAAATTATGCTCCACCATATAACCTAACATCCTAGTAGCCTTCTTGATTGCTACTGCACTTTCTGAAAGGAGATAGCGATGAGTCCGCTATGACGCCTATGTCCTTCTCATGCATTGCCAAAATGCGATGGATGCGTCTGTCGAGGGTTGCTTATCCATTGCCGTGGCAACCTCAGGTTTGCAGCGCCACCAAGGCAACTGCAAGTTTGTAGCCCCTCTTTGTGTCGCCTGATGGGTGATGCAGAGAAAAATTATAACCCAGCCACTGATCTGGCCCTGCTCCTGCTCGCTTGCTGTGTCTGTGTGGATTGAAGTGGTAGCTCTCCTTTTGAATAAATACCATGGCTGTTCCTGCTTTGATTGGAATAAAGTTGGATTTCTTGAAGTCTTTGAGCTCAGCGTCTTCCCTCAAGGGCAGGACAGTGACTCACGTGTCCCAAAATGTAAAGTGTTACACGTAGAAAGTAAAAATGTGAGGTTTGAATACACAATGGGAGGTCTGAAACCTGAAAGTACAATGCATGAGAAGAACCTGGAAGTCATAGCGGACTCATCACTGTCATCACTCAGCATGGCGCCCTGCTGGGAGCTCTTGGGACAGCAGGGACATGAGTACTGAGAGCAAAAGGTTGGCTGACATCTCCTCTGTTGGTTTTGTAAGTACAGGAGACGTTGGTTTTACAAAGGAAACACCAGGGCTTGTTAAGGTATTATGGAGCAGATTTCGGCCGTGTGGGATTTTAACTTTGATTTTACTGGGAATATTTATATGGATTTTAACCTCCACCTGCACTTGGATTTTTTTTGGATTATTTGTTTATTAAGAATATTGCCCTATTGAACACCCTTGTTTGTATTTAAATAAATGCTAAGATACTTGTTGGATCTACACTATGCTGTAAGTGTGCATCCTCTTTACTTGGCTTATTTCAGTCTATGACTATCTACAGTTCGGGTTCAAGACACTCCAAGTTGCCACAGGGAGTGTGGAGCTGACCTGGAGCGTCACAGTCTTACAATCATTGGTACTGGGTCCTCTCCTCTTCTATCTATACACCTCTTCATCAAATCTTATCATCCTATTCTCTGGTTTATCTTATCAGTGCTATGCCGATGATGCCCAGTGGTACCTGTCATTCCCACCAGAAGACCACACCATATCAGCTAGAATCTGTGCAGGTCTCAATTATATTGCAACCTGGATTAAAGAACAATACAATCCAGTATAACTTGTTTTTTGTATCGCATCCATCTCTGAGTGCTGGCACAGAGTACTGTGAACAAATTCTCAGTAAAACTACAGGTATAGAATATACTAAATACTATATAAAGAATTAGTATGCATAAAGATACAAATTTGTTAAAATATACAGAAAATAAAGTAGAAACTGATTAATATAAATGGAAACTGGCAAAATCTGTCCATTGATTAATTAATAAACATCGGCCATCCGACCATCTCCATATCTACCTGACAAAGAGGGAACTTCTTGCTACCCCAGCTCATCTGTCTGTTCAGTGCACCATCTCTGTTTAGATTGACTATTTATCGTTAACATCCACAAAGTCTAAGTGCAGCCATGGGGGTGGCCAGATGTCTCTCACTGACCATGTTGCAGCTGTCTTGGGGTCTTGCAAATTCACTGTATGCAACATCTGTAATATCAGACTGTATGTGGTGGAGTATGCAGCACATCTCCTGGTCCAGGCTTTGGTCTTGTCATGTCTGGACCACTGCAGCTTTCTGCTAGTTGCATTACCAGCATGGGTCACCAAGCAGATAATTGAAAATGCAGCTGCCTGTCTGGTGTGCAGCTAACCAAGGCTGGTACATGTCACTCCTCTTTTCAGATCACTATATTGGCTCCCTTGGCACATATTCAGTTCAAATTCTTGATGCCTGCCTACAGAGCAGTCTTTGGGTTAGTACCTATACATTATGGAGACACTTGTGAGGTCCTATGCTCCTTCTTGACCTCTCAGGCCTGTTGATGAACAAACAACGTCTGGTGTTTCCACCTGTGCATAGTATCACATGGTATCAAATTTCAGTCCAGACTCTTTCCATGTGTAGCTCCTAGCCCCCCTCCATTTGAAACTCCACTTGAGTCTCTGGTCCCCTTAATGTGCTTTTTTTCTGTGGGGACATTTTAAAAGCCAAGTGTACCACACACATCCTGCAACCTTTACTGAACTAAAAAGGATGTTTGAAGAGGAAATCGCTGGCATTCCTCTTGATGTGTTACGTCGAGCAGTGCAGAATTTCCACAAAGGGCTGTCAGAATGCGTAAGAGAAATGGACAACACCCTTTCACAATGTTTTCTTCAAAAAATGAATATTGAATGAATATTTATTACCATCATTAATTGCATATCCTGTACAATACATTTCATCATTAAATGTATTTTGTAATGCATTTTTCCGTATATTGAACATCAATTGAAAATTTCCCATTTCCCTGCACCACCCTGTATTTTCTTCTGAGCTTTACGCTCGTACACTTGTCCTGTCACACTTGTTCCCAGCTAGTTCCCAGACCAATGTTTACTCGATTATTTTAACTCCACTGTAATTATGTTGTTAATATCATTGACCATTCTATTTTACTGCACAGGCTAGAAATGATGCTGGCCTTACAGGCCCCGTGCTTACTTGGTGTCGTTCATTATTTATCAAATCGATTCCAATACGTACAGACTTGTGCTGACAGGACTCCATCATTATACACAGAAGTTCAATATGGTGTCCCGCAGGGCTCAGTACTGGGACATTTACTGTTTTCACTTTACATGCTTCCACTGGAATCTATCATTAAGAAACATAATGTTAATTTTCACTCGTATGCAGATGACACCCAGTTATACCTTATTTTTAGATCAAATGAAGTTTCTCCAATGTTGTTTTTAATTAGTTGTGTTAGTGAATTAAAGGAGTGGATGGATGAGAACCACCTATCTCTAAACACTGATAACACAAAGATGATAATTATTGGAGGGAATAATGCAGATCACAACAATATTTTGTGTCATTTAACTCAGTTGGCATCACCATTAATTTTACTGAATCAACCCGCAAACTACGAGTTACTCTAGCATGTCATTTAAAGCACACGTTGACCAAATCATGTTTCTTCCATTTTAAAAATGTTGGGAAATTAAGGCGCTTTCTAAATTAAGAGGATTCTGAGAAATTAATTCATGCATTTATTTCTAGTAGGATTAACTATTGCAATGCGGTGCTCATTGGATGTTCAACTTGTTCTTTATACAGCCTCCAGTTAATCCAAAATGCTGCTGCAAGAATTATTACAAGAAAAAGAAAATATGAACACATAACTCCAGTTCTTAAATCCTTACACTTGCTCCCAGTTAAGTTTAGGGCAGATTTCAAAATCATCTTTTTAACATATAAAGCCTTAAATGGCCAAGGTCCGACTTACTTATCGTGACTTACAAACCAGAGTGCACAGTAAGATCTCAAGATGTTGGTCTGCTTATGATTCCAAGAAATAATAAAATAACAGTGGGAGGTCGAGCTTTAAGTTACAGGGCCCCTAAACTGTGGAATGGTCTGCCTGCTACTATAAGAGATGCCCCTTTGGTCTCAGATTTCAAATCCCAGCAAAGACTCACTACTTCAGTTTAGCACACCCTGACTAGAGCTGCTAATTAACTGTACAGACTATCTGTGTTTGGTCATTAGCACTAAAACATAAGTAATATGATAGTTGTAATTTATTACTAACCCTCACCTATTCTGTTTCTCTTTTCGGTACACAAATGTGGCACTTGGTGCCACTGCCCACCTGCCAAGTTGTTCTGCCTGCCTATGGTATAGTCATCTCTGATGGAGGATCACAGGAATCGTGTGGTAGAGGGGTCCTTTCATCGGATTGGCTGGCCCAGCACTGTCTCAGCTGTGGAACGGCCAATCGGGGGAGGCAGCTTAATTTAATGGCTGAGGTCTCCAGGACTCTAAACAAATCCAAATCGTACTATGTAATATCATCTACTGTTATATTCTGCTCTGTACTTGTAATATTTCTATTGCACTATTATACTGTATTAAGGATGTGTTCTGTTCTGTGTATTGTATTGTATTTACCCCTATTTTTTGACAACCACTGCACGCCTGACCTACCTGGAAAGGGGTCTCTCTTTGAACTGCCTTTCCCAAGGTTTCAACCATTTTTTTTCCTACAAGGATTTTTTTTTGGTAGTTTTTCTTTGTCTTCTTAGAGAGTCAAGGCTGGGGGGCTGTCAAAAGGCAGGACCTGTTAAAGCCCATTGATGCACTTCTTTTGTGATTTTGGGCTATACAAAATAAATTGTATTGTATTGTATTATATGTTTACCTCTTTTGTAAGTAGCTTTGGATAAAAGCATCCATTAAGCAAATAAATGAAAATGTGGAACTACTTCAACTTATTTAAAAAATATGTAACACTAATCTCACTTGCAAGTATTTGCATAGATCTCACATGCCTAAAATATAACTGTAACAGTCCAGGTTGGCTCCGTGGTACTTAGCAGTTCTTGGACTTGGAACCATCGATAAAATGTCCAAGGATGAGCTGGGCAAATGAAGACACACACAGTCAAGAGGTGGTGGAAAGTGTTTTGTGATTTTATTACAAACCAATTATTAGTGCAAATTGTGCAGTGCAAGTCTTCATAAAAATTTAAAATCCATAATAAAAACAGGTGTTTGGGAGGATGTTAAAATCAATAAACAGTAAATATTAAAATCGAAGTTAAAATCTCACTGGTTAAATTCTTCTGTAAAAAGAGTCCCGAGGCTCAGTGCTTCTTTCTACAAACAATGTCCCTCAGCTCAGCCATATAGGTCACCTCATCATGTGGAGATGTTTCTTGATGGGCACATTCAACCTTTTAACTAAGCTCCAGTCCATTAGACGCCTGGCTCCCTTGTTTCCCAATGCCACTCCTTGGCCTTACACAGAAGCCCTACTGTAGCGTTTGACAGATCTGAAAGCAGGAGCGACCATCAGCCCCTTCTGGAGTGTCGACCATATCCTCCTCCCATGGGTCCTCATTTGTAAATTTGAAATTATGCATACGCCAAAAACAGGAAAATGTGAATGCCAAAAAAAAAAAAACCCTCTTGTACCTGCATTTCTACACAATTTACCCTTTTAGAAATCACAATCATCTTGTAAATGTGTGCCTCAAACGCCACTCTGGAACAACCATACAGTATATGGACCATGCTAATCAGCCTCATACATATGCAATCACAATGCTGCGGCCCTTCATTTGCTGGTAGAGCAGCTCCGTGACACATCCAGTAGTGTGTGACAGAAGTTCTTGTATCTGAACTAGAGGCATACAAAGAACCTTGATTCGGTGGCCTACGTGCTGGTGTCAGTAACAAGCACAAATATGTTAAATGGTAACAAGTTACTGCTTCTGTCAATGCAGTGAGCTCCACCAGCAGAACCATGCCTGAAACAAAAAATAAAAAAGGTCCAATCACGGACAACGAAGTAGATCGCTAGTTACCGGCATAAGTATGCATGTAACAGAAAGGAGGAAAAAAACACATCTACACTCTCTGATTGTGATCTGCGAATGACATCTGTAATTGTTGATGCCTTTTTATGCAACATTATGACTAAGCAGTCCTGACAATGTTAATGGAATGTCATTCCTTATGGTTAACAAAGTAGTGTCATTCTCGCTAGGTGATCTTATTGCAATATAAGGGGACATTAAAGTGCACCAATTACATTAGGGAAATGGTGCAAATTGCCTTTTTTATATTGGTAAATATAATATAATATAATATAATATAATATAATATAATATAATATAATATAATATAATATAATATAATATAATATAATATTGTTATATTATATGTATTTACACCAACACCATATGAAAATTGGATGCAGAATTGTGTTGGCTGGTAAGAGGCTTTCAGCACAGTGGGCATGACTGAGCTATTCCTGACTTGTCGGTCAGTTCACTGAGAAGTGACAACAGGTAGTCTAAACTGACAGTAAAAAACAAAGTTCTTCAGTGCAAATACGTAGCATTGGTCCTCTTAAAAATGAACTAAAATGCAGTCTGTGCATCACATTTGAGGTGTAATATGTTTGTCTCATCAATGCACATTATAATAACAGCTCGGTGATATATGCGTGGGAGTTGTCATTTATCTGATTCAGCTGCATTTCCTTACTCGACCAAGGGTGACTTCATTTTCCAGTTTCTCCGAAATGTTGCAAACGCATGGATCAGATTTGCCGTAATTATACGCCTGTTCTCCCATCAAGTTTTCTTTTATAAATGCTGATGTTTGTGTAGGAAGTTGCGTATGCACATTTCAAGCCTTTTTTTTTTTGTGTGGACGCAACTTTTATAAATGAGGCCCTCTGGATGTTCAGTTTCCCGACTGCCTGCCTGTACTGTACTTCACACCGGCCCCTCTCTCAATCCTGCAATCTCTTTAACCTCTCTGTGTCCCATTCCTTCTTTTTTCTGCTCTCTGCTGAAGCTCCTTTATACACCTTCAAGGGATGGCACTGATTACGGCTCTCGGAGCTCTGACAAGACAATCGACCGAACCACACGTGTCTGCAAATGAATGCACGGGCATTAGATCACCACATCAACTTCTGGGAGGTGCTCTGCCTATACTCCATCGAAAACTGAGCTCCACAAACCCTGCTATGCCACAGGAACATTCAAAAGTCTTCTCAGTTTATTTGCTTTGCTGTTAATTCAGACTTGCTAGTTTGGAAGGCGGGTCACTGCAGGATGGACCGATTCATTTGAATGATCACTCACTTCATCTCAATTCACATGTGTCTGTTTGTCAGCCTTGTTTCTGTGATTTTCAGAAACTGACAAGAGTGATGGGCTGAATTACTGGTGGTGATCAGAAAAGACAAGAGAATAATTTCCCTCTGCAATCCTGCCTGCCTGCCTGCCTGCCTGCCACTAAACATGTACAGGAGTTTTTACTCTGTGCTCTTAAATAAAAAGACACCTCAAATATATGGGATCATAAAATTATACACTTGCATTTCTACAAAGATACTATTAGATGAAAGGTCTTTTTTTATTAGTGAGGAAAAAAGCAGGCCCTATGTAAATTTTAGAGATGGACCGCTTATTTTATTGTATGCTGTGAGGTATTCAGCTGTCTTCCTTGTTCCCTCCTTAAGATATTTGAATAACCTGAATAAAAGATACAGTGCAATCGTGCCATAAAATTATAATGTTGAAATATGCCTGCTTTAAAACTAACCTGGGAGGAATGTAATATTTAAGTCCCTTGAAATATGTCGAGTGAAAAGCCGGGTTTTCATAGTGCAGCATTAAAGTGCAGATACAATACCAGAGATAGGGAAAGCTGCTGCTGTTTATGCATACAAATGAATTCCTATTCTTTATGGCATAAAAATATCAAGCATTCATACACAAATCTCTAAAGTAACCGACTAAGTGTGCAACAAAATCGAAGAGTCTTGTAATTGAATCTTGGGGACAATACAGCGTAGAAATAAAATAGATGTGTCATTTCAATCTGGAGACCATATTAGAGACCACTCTGATAAATATCTTTAACATCATAATATGAGATTAAATCAAAATACACTAGAAATGCATCCTGAATGACTGGACAACTTACAGAGAGTCTACATGCACTGATCAGCCACAACATTCAAACCACTGAAAGGTGAAGTGAATCACACTGATGATCTCGTTACATTGGCACCTGCCAAGGGGTGGGATATGTTAGGCAGCAAGTGAACAGCCAGTTCTTGAAGTGTTGATGCGCTGGAAGCAGGAAAAATGGACAAGCGTGAGGAAATGGAGCAACTTTGACAAGAGCCAAATTGTGATGGCCTGACGTCTGGGTCAGAGCTTCTCCAAAATGGCAGGTCTTGTGGGGTGTTCCCAGTATGCAGTGGTTAATGCCTACTACAAGTGGTCCAAGAAAGGACAACTGGTGAACTGGTGATAGAGTTACGTGCACCCAAGGCCCATTTATGCACATTAGGAGCGAAGGTTAGCCTGTCTGCTCCAATCCCACCGAAGAGCTACTCTAGCACAAATTGCTGGCCATGATAGAAAGGTGTTAGAATACGCAATGCATTGCAGCTTGCATAGCCGCAGACCATCAGAGTGCCCAGGCTGATCCCTGTCCATCGCTGAAATCACCTACAATGGGCATGTGACTCTCATAACTGGACCATGGAGCAATGGAAGAAGGTAGCCTGTTCTTATGAATCATATTTTCTTTTTGATCATGTGGACGGCTGGGTACGTGTAGATTGTTTATCTGAGGAAGAGATTGCAGCAATTTACAACAACAACAATAACAACATTTATTTATATACCACATTTTCATACAAATAAGGACCTGCAGCTAACATCTGGTGTCAGATACCACAGGATACCTTCAGAGATCTTGTGGAGTCCATACCTCAATAGGTTAGAGCTGTATTGGTGGCGAGAGGGGGGCCTACACAATAGTAAGCTGGTAGTTTTAATGGAGTTTGCATGTTCTCCCCGTGTCAGTGTGGGTTTCCTCCGGGCGCTCCGGTTTCCTCCCACAGTCCAAAGACATGAAGGTTAGGTGGATTGTCAATTCTAAATTGGCCCTAGTGTGTGCTTGGTGTGTGGGTGTGTTTGTGTGTGTCCTGCAGTGGGTTGGCACTCTGCCCGGGATTGGTTCCTGCCTTGTGCCCTGTGTTGGCTGGGATTGGCTCCAGCAGACCCCTGTGACCCTGTGTTCGGATTCAGCAGGTTGGAAAATGGATGGATAGTTTTAATGTTGTTGCTGATCTGTGTATATTTCTATATTTATATAAAGTGATAAGACGCCCATCCATCTGTTCAGCATCTGTGCCCCTGCTTGGGTGTAATGTTGTTCACCATCCACAGGAGGGCAGGAATGTCCTATGAACAAAGGCAAGTGGCTGACATAAGATAGTAAACCAAACGTAGGGAACACTTAAATCACACATCGGATCATGATGAACGAAATATTCAAGATGAAAATCTTTACTGGGTAATGCTGTGTAATTTTTTGAGAACAAAGTGATGTAATAACGGTCAGTGGAAACCAAAATCACCAACCCATTGACAGCTGGATTCAGCATTATGCCAAAAATCAAATTCAAAAATTTAAATCACAGGCTGATACAACTTGCAAGAATTTAATCACAGCAACTCCTAATGACTCAGTAGTGTGTATGGCGCCCACGTGCCTATATGCACTTCCGACAATGACTGGGCCTGCTCCTGATGAGACAGCGAATGGTGTCCTGGGGGTATCTTCCCAGACCTGGATCAGGGCATCAGTGAGGTCCTGGACAGTCTGTGGTGCTACTTGGACGTGTTGGATGCACCAATACATAACATCCCAGAAGTTCTCATTTGGATTCAGGCCTGGAGAACGTGAGGGTCCGTCAGTGGCATCAATGCCTTCGTCATCCACATGAGGCCGGGCATTGGCCTCCACCAGGAGGAACCCAAGGCCCCCTGCAACAGCATAAGGTCTGTCGATGGCTCTGAGGATTTCATCCCGGGACCTAGCAGCACTCAGGGTACTGTTGCCTAGCACATTGAGGTCTGTGCGATTCTCAAAGGATATGCCTCCCCAAACCATCACTGACCCACCATCAAACTGGTTATGCTCGATGAGGTTGAAGGCTGCATAAAGTTGACCACGGCATTTCCCACCAATATAGAGTCTATTTCTGATAGTTTGGTCAGAAACATGCACACCAGACGCCAGCTGGGGTCATTTTGTAGGTCTCTGACTGTGCTCCTCCTCCATGCTCTTGCGACTGTGCTGGGAGACACAGCAAACCCTTTTCTGATGGCATGTATGGATGTGTCATTCTGGGGGAGCTGAACTACCTGTGCAGCCTGAATCGGCGGTAGGTACCATCTAGCAAAATGCAAAAGTAAAGAAGAATCAGTCAGGAAGGATAAGGAGAGGGCAATTGTATGTGGCCATCATCTGCAAAAACATTTTCTTTTTGGCTGGTGTCTTGCTGTTGCCTCCCCAGTGCACTTGTTATCACTTTTATTTGCACCAAAACAGGTGAAGTTGATTCACAATCGCTTATGCTTCCTAACTGGACAGATTGATATCCTTGGACCTTAATGACCTGGTGTTAGACTGGGATGATTAAGTGTTTCCTAAAGGTTTTCAGCTGTATATATATATATATATATATATATATATATATATATATATATATATATATATATTATAAACATGATTTTCTCGGAGAGACACTTTCACATCCCGCGAGACAAGAGATTTAACCACACCAGGGGCTGGAAATAAAATACAAAGAGTAGATGACAAAGTAGAACATCGTAAAGAATTCAAAAACACTGGCGCGGTACACATGCAGAGCAGGTTAGAGATAATGGAAGTACGAAAATTTGAATGTCTCAAAAAATGGATAGTAAAGATCGCATTAGCACAAACAAACGGAAATTATTACTTGGTGAAATAATGGAACAGCAAAAACAGATTGAATATATTGTTCGGATTTAAATTTTAAGTCGGAGACTTGTAGATCATCTAATTCGTGTTGCCATCAGAGGTAAAAAAAAAAAGTAGTGTTTCTTCCTAAAGAAGAGGTGTATCTGTGAGAATTAAAAGATATGTTCTTTGGTGAAAGTGAAATTCAGCGAGAGAAAATTTCAAGCCCAGACAAGAGCTTATGCAAAGAGATTTGAAAAAGTCCGGACCACATAACCACGCACACGGTTCAATGATTTTTCATTTGTGTGAACGCTATTGTCAGACACATTTCTTGTAGAGAAAAAGAAACGATATTCTCTCACGGGCAGTTATACATTGCGTTGTCACAATGTAATTCCAAACACAATCAAAATTCAACGCGATATTGATGAAAAGGTGATATGACAGAAGTATGTAGATATTGTTTGGCTTTAAATTTTAAGTCAGAGACTTGTAGATCATCTAGTTTGTGTCTAGTTTGTGTTGCCATCAGGGAAAAGTAGTGTTTCTTCCCAATAAAGTGGTGTAAGCGCGAGAATTAAAAATTTTGTTGTTTGGTGAAAGTGAAAGTGACAGAGACGCAAATTTGCTGGTGCGAAGCACAGGTGGGGGGAGGGGTTGGCAAGCATAGCGTGAGGGTGAGTCAAAATTATGTTAACACTAATGGTACTGCTATGTATATACTTATATAATTTTTCTGAGCAATTTATGTGCCACATATGATGGCGAACAGGTTGTGACATTCCTGTAAATCTGTAAATCATCCTTGCACATATGAATGTTAACATAGTTTGGATTAACCCTGTATATATATTTATACATACAGTACAGGCCAAAAGTTTGGACACACCTCCTCATTCAATGTGTTTTCTTTATTTTCATGAC
>JANRMT010062820.1:20461353-20484195 GCA_026402145.1 Polypterus bichir lapradei
TATATATTCAGAAAATGAATGTATTTGCCTGTTTGGCACCCCATAATATATATATATATATGTATATATATATATATATATATACATATTGCACTGTACAAAACAAAACAAATCTGAAAAATATTATTGACTTTATGTGCTTTGAAGCTGAAATATTACAGTGCCCAAAGTAAAATTTCAGAGTATCATTTATTATTCAGAAAAATTCAAAGATTTGTAAAAGACTGAATACTTTAGCACAATACTAGCTCCACCCATCTGCTGAAAACAGGTAAAAGAATAAATTAAAAAAACAGTTAAATTTTGATATCTTTTGCCAACGTGTACTGTCAGCATTCCTCCTACACGTTTCTTCAGTGTCCTCTTGTGCCTTAAGCTCTCTTGTCCAGCAGTTCTTCACTCAGTTGTGATCCTGTAAAGCCTGCTTCTCAGAATGTGCCATCATGAGGCACGTTGCTCACCTCCTGGCAGGGCCGTCTAAACGCATGGGCACGCTGGGTAGTTGCCCGGGGCCCCATGCTAATCTAGGTATGTTGTGACTTGCTGTCAATAAATAAATACAGTATTATATTATACTGAAGTATAAATATTTGTAATTGTGTTACAAGTGGACATTGGCATTTGCCTCTGATTTAGTATCACGGTCACCTCTGCAGTCTCACGTGCCTGTCTGTGTACCGATCTCACGCACCACATAACGTAAAAGTGTACATGTTAATATCGCATCAACTCAATTCACTACAAAGAAATTTCACAAATGTTTGTGTTGAACACTTGATTAATAACAATTAATTTCTGGTATTTTCATACTGTGCCATCTCTGTCTGTATGGTTTACCAACTGAGTATCATTTATATGTTGAAATTTTTGTGTTTTCAAGGCTCATGTTATATTGCTCAAACGTTTGTGTTGATTAATCTTTGCTGTACGGCATATTTTTTAATGTTTAGACACTGATTTTGTTGGAAGTACCAATACAATAAATATACTCAATTTCACTGACTATTTACATTTTTATTCCTGTGTGTGGTTGTGTAGGTAGGGGTACCAGTGCACTGTTTTGCTTGGGGGCCTATAATGCATCCTGGCCAATTGTTTGACCGCTACCAGTGGTAGATTTTCCCACATTACCTGCTGAGGAAAAATCATTTGTATTCTTGCCAGTAGTTCCTGTCTTTGAAGGCGACTTGGGTTGTGCCTTATTAGTATTTAGCGACCGATCGTTGCTCTGTTGGTTACTTGCTTTATTGTTGTTGAAGTGCCTCATTTTAACTTCTTTATTTGAAAATATTTATCCATCCATCCATCCATCCATTATCCAACCCGCTAGATCCTAACTACAGGGTCACAGGGGTGTGCTGGAGCCAATCCCAGCCAACACAGGGTGCAAGGCAGGAAACAAATCCTGTGCAGGGCGCCAGCCCACCGCAGGGCACACACACCCACACACCATGGACAATTTAGGATCACCAATGCACCTAATCTGCATGTCTTTGGAGTGTGGGAGGAAACCCACCCAGACACGGGAGAACATGCAAACTCCATGCAGGGAGGACCCGGAATACGAACCCAGGTCTCCTAACTGAAAGGCAGCAGTGCTACCACTGTGCCACCGTGCAAATATTTAAATAAATAAATAATAAAAAAAAAAAAACAATGTTAAAAGCAGGAATTGAACTTCACACCCTTATGGTATTGTGTCCTTATCCCTACCTCTGAGTTATCAGAACTTGGCTGTCCAATTAGACCAAAGCCAAGCTGATCACATAGATTGCTCAGAGGGACTGGACAAACACACACACATGAACACAGAGTAAGTGTAGTATTTAATTTTATAGTGGATACATACTGCATATATAAATAAAGCTCAAGAACCTGAAGCTTCACTGGTGACCACGCACCCAGGCCAATGAGAAGGACCTTCTTTCCGCAGTCCATCTGTATCCTAAATGAGAACAGTGCTCTGAGTTCCATGAAGTCATTTCTTTATTATATCATTGAGTTTTTTCTCAGGTGCTTTGCCACAGTGGTGGAAACAGTAACCACATTCTCTTAACAATGAACAAATCTTGGAAAACAATAACGCGTTCTGCAAGACTGAGTAGTCCAATCACAACAAGACATCCATGCTACAAAACTGCATGACCCACTCAAACAGTAACACGCAGCATTACAACTGCAACACACCCAATCATTCACTGGATATTCACTAACACGCACCACACTTCTCACTGAGGAGGAGCAAAAACTGCTTCCCACTTGACACTAAACTACTGACTGCATAAAATGTAGCCATGTGTGCCTACTGTGGTTGTTTTTGATTAATCTAAACATGGTATATAGACAGAGAGCAAGAAGAGGGAGAGGAAGAGCACAAGCTCAGACCAGAAGAACTGTAATATTAGATGACCAGTGACGGCGCACTGCACGACTTGACTTCCTAGTTTTCCTCCTCTTTCTCTGTACGTTTAGCATTCGTTTGCTCAGAGGTTGATGCGCTTGCTGCTTCCTGAGCAGCTCTTACCCTAACCCTAGCGGCCTGCTTCTTCTTTTCTTCCTTTGTCGGCGTCTTTTTGCATTAAAACCGATTAAATCAGTGTTTGTGTTGCAATTACTTAGTACGTTTTCCTTATTTTTTCACTTAAGCTGGCACTTAAGTCTTCAATCTGCCTTAAGAATGATTTAACATATGAAGAGGTAGGGGAAGCCTCGCAGTTAGGAAATCTGGGTTTGCTTCCCGGGTCCTCCCTGCGTGGCATTTGCATGTTCTCCCCGTGTCTGCGTGGGTTTCCTCCGGGTGCTCCGGTTTCCTCCCACAATCCAAAGACATGCAGGTTAGGTGCATTGGCAATTCTAAATTGTCCCTAGTGTGTGCTTAGTGTGTGGGTGTGTGTGTGCCCTGCAGTGGGCTGGCGCCCTGCCCGGGGTTTGTTTCCTGTCTTGCACCCTGTGTTGGCTGGGATTGGCTCCAGCAGACCCCCGTGACCCTGTAGTTAGGATATAGCGGGTTGGATAATGGATGGATGGATGGTGGTAGGGGAAGTGACAGCGAAGGTGGTAGGGATGAGAACGGCGCCCATATGCATGCGCCGCACAGCCATCCTGTTGGCTGCTACCAAGAGTTGATTCTACAATAAAAATAAAAAGAGGAATAAACTTGGAGGCCAATCATCCCCCCAAAAGCGGATAGTAGACGTCATGTAGTATATGTGTACCAAATTTCAGGTCAATCGTTGAAACGGTTTGAGAGCTACAGGTGATTTTAAATCCTGGACAGACAAACGGACAGCCACGGTAGCGTATTATATATAAAGACAATGTGCATTTTGAAGGAATAATCAGTGTGAGTCTGTCAACAATTGACTGTGTCCTCCAATGCAACCACATTAAGGATGAAACAAGCCTCCATCTGAGTAAAACTCTCAAAGAGTGAAAGAGCAACATATTCACAAGTATGTACAATTTTACAGTAAACCCTACACTAAAGACATAAAATACATCACAAGGGGTCATTTACAATACTGAGTGGACTCTTTTTTTTTCCAACCGTGTACAGAGAATTTTTGACTTTGACTCAATGGATACGTCTTCATGGATGAAGGTGGATTCTATCTGGCAAAAGGAGAAGGAGAGGTTGCAACATATTTGGTAATCATGCCATTAAAGAAGCTCTTCACCATACTAGCTAACATTCCTGGATGGTCTACAGGATGCTTTGCACAGACATGAGCAGAGAGGTCATGATCAGGCAGAGAATCCCATTTATGTTATCATTTGGAACAATTTGAACTTTCACCATTGTCCAAGAGTATGTCATTGATTACAACAATAACCAGCATTTTATGAATGTTTGTCTTCCACCATATTTAAACCCTTGTGGAATACTGGGGGTGTACAGCTCCCCAAACCTGGACACAGACAGGCACAGAGACACAAGTCCAAGGCAAGATACGTTTATTTCTCGTGGGGTAGCACTGTTTCCTGCTCCCCACTACAAAGCACAGTACAAAAGCACCAGCAGTAATGCTCAGTCACTTATTTTTCTTCTTCTTCTTCTGCCGCCTCCACTCCTCTCCCAGCAAGCTTTGTCCTCCACCTCCTGACTCTGGCTCCCAGTGTGGAGTGAGGTGGCTCCTTTTATTCAGCACCTGGGAGGGCTCCATCATAAGGATGACCTGGAATCACTCCCAGGTGTGGTGGAAGTCCATTATAGGACTCCACAGCTCCCCCTGTTGGCCGCCACAAAACCCAACAGGGCTGCACCAGACTCCAGCTCTCAGCATGCCCTGCGGGAATCCGTGGTGCCAGAGCCGCCTAGGAGGGCTTCCCTCTATCGGCTCAGGGGAGGTACTGTCTCAGCGATCCCCTCTCCCCCAGCCCTTTCGTTCCACTGGCTCCCCGGCCAGGTAATGGCTGTGGCCACCCGTCACACCCAATTGAGGAATTTTTCTCAGCATGGCAGTGGAAAGTATTATGACGAAACCCCTACACACAGGAAAGTCTAATCCAAGCAATGGATACAGCATGTAATGATGTACTAAGGGAATCTTGCCAAGGCTGGATTTGGCACGCGAAAGGATTCTTTCCATGTTGCATTGCAAAAGGGAGCATTGCATGTGATGTAGATGAAGTCCTGTGGCATGAGGCATGATGCGGAGGCAGAATAAACAATTAGTTTTGCTGTAAAAATATATAATCCATCCATCCATCCATTATCCAACTCACTATATCCTAACTACAGGGTCACAGGGGTCTGCTGGAGCCAATCCCAGCCAACACAGGACACAAGGCAGGAAACAAATCCCGGGCAGGGCGCCAGCCCACCGCAGAATTATATAATCATATTGTGCAATTTTGTTTTTGCTGCAGTTTTTTTTTGTTTTAATTTAAATAAGCTTTCAGAAGAATAGGAATGTTCATATATTGTAAATAAAGATTATTCTACTATTATCCCAGAGTATTTTGCATTTATTTAGGTAGTGTACAATAATGTGTGCTGAGTAGTGTTCAAAGCATTGGCGGGTTTTGTGTGTTTTAAGTTAAGTTAAAGTTAGTAGTTTGGGGTCAATTGCTGGACAAGACAAGTCCAAAGTTTCGTGAGTGGAGCTTGAATTTTAGGGTTTGTGCTTAGTGTTTTGAGAAAAGGACAGGAGATTTTAGGAAATGTGTTTTAGCAGAAAAACAAATTTTATAGTTTCACTGCATGTATAAAGCGGATTTGTTTTTCTTTTTTGCACATCGATTTACTGTATTGCAGTATCATTTTGAGGCTCAGTGCATTTGAGAAAATAAAAATTTGGAACTTGGTGTTGCATGTGGTGTAGCTGAACACTTTCAGTACTGCGTGTCGAGTGCTATCGATCGAAACCTTGATAAGTACGCAATATATGGCTCCTGGCATTCTTATGTTTTTGGAGTAGTGGGCTGAATTGATCTGAGTTGTGCCTTGTGCTCATCAAATGGGTGATCATTTTTGTCAACTGAGCAGAGTGAATGAGTTTGAGATGGCTATTGACTTTTGCTGGAATTCTGAATGAGATGTCATGATGCTGTGTTTAAACGTTTGAAGAAATGAGGGCACATCCAGCTCAATGTGTTTAAGCGATTGAGAAAAACTGTAAAATACACTCTATTGCCAAAAGTATTGCGACCCCTTCCTTTACGCACACATGAACTTTAATGACATCCCATTCTTAATATATAGGCTTTAATATGGAGTTGGCCCACCCTTTGAAGCTCTAACAGCTTCAACTCTTCTGGGAAGGCTTTCCACAAGGTGTTAGGAGTGTGTTTATGGGAATTTGTGACCAGGAGAGCATTTGTGAGGTCAGGCACTGATGTTGGACGAGAAGGCCTGGCTCGCTCACAGTATCCACTTAAATTCATCCCAAAGGTGTTCTTTTGGGTTGAGGTCAGGGCTCTGTGCAGGCCAGTCAAGTTCCTCAACACCAAATTCGCTCGTCCATTTCTTTAGAAACCTTGTTTCATGCACTGGTGCATGCGCAGTCATGTTGTCTTCCCCAAACTGTTGGGAGCATGAAATTTTCCAAAATTTACGCGGCATAACAGAGGAGGAAGCCATGGTCACAGCATTAGAAGGATTTTCCAGATCGGATGACATTATCTCCCATCTGTCCGTCGGCTTCAAAGGTGTGCCGGGCAATGTTCCAAGGCTTTATACTCTTTCTCCATGTGCAGGCCCCCACTTAGGTAAATCATGCCATTCCAAACAAGGAAAGGAAGATCCAATGTCGTGCTGACTCTGACACACAGAAATAGTACAATGCCCATTTCGTAGTTGTTCTTAACTTGTTTTGTCTTAAAATGCTTGCCTAGTAGTTCTGAAATGATGAGCCCCTGTGTGCTAAACCAGGCTTTGTGTTAGTTGTGCATATGAAAAGAAAAGAAAAGCAGATTTAAAATATTTGCACTGAGCACAGTGACATATTAAACGCATATTCTGATCACAAATTTACAGATTTGTGGTGGCTCTGAAGTTAGGGATCTGCACTGGCAATCGGAAGATTGCCGGTTCGAATCCTGTAAATGCCAAAAGGGACTCTGCTCTGTTGAGCCCTTGAGCTGGGCGCTGTGAGAAATGCACTATATAAATGCAAAGAATTATTATTACAGACCCAGACTTAAACCCCATAGAACTTGTGTGGAGAGACATGAAGATGGAAGTTTACAGACTCTTCCCATCCAGTCTAACAGAGCTAGAGTGGATCTGCCTGCATAAACTACCCAAATCTAGCTGTGCAAAGCTTGTTGAGACTTACCTGAGAAGCTGTACTTGCTGCCAAAGGTGAATTTTAAGGAGTACAGAATTAAGAATTGAATGAGATTTGGATTTTTAATTAATAAACAAACCTTTCTGAAAACTTGTTTTCACTATGCCATTATTGACTGTCAATCCATCCATCCATCCATCCATTCATTATCCAACCCGCTATATCCTAACTACAGGGTCACGGGGGGTCTGCCGGAGCCAATCTCAGCCAACAAAGGGCACAAGGCAGGAAAACAAACCCCGGGCAGGGCGCCAGCCCACCGCAGTATTGATTCTCAATTGACGGGCAAAATAGCAAATACATTCATTTAAAATTAAATCTACAGCACAGCAAAATGTGCAGGAAGTTGAAGGGGTCTCTGTACTTTCTGAATCCACGGCAAATTGTCTTTCTGTGGCGGTGACAGTGTGCAGCCCTTGGCAAACTGGCATCTCCCGCTCCTGTGATTGATTGAATGAAAGGTCCAGGATGAATTCCAGATTCTATTGCATTGCATTATCAAAGTCTTATTAAGAAATCTGAATAATCTGAATAAAATCTGAATAAAAATGATCAGCGCTCATTGTAAATGTCATGGTCACCTGATAACCTTTAAGACAGCTGAATTTCTAAGTTCCAGCAAGTCATCTGTGACTTCAGATATGGTTCACAGAGGAGGAAGCATCTTCATATTAGGTCACAGTAAAAGTCTTCTGTCAGTCGATAAGGTCGGCTCTTTCTATAAAACCTTGCAGAGGTCGTCAAAGCCGCCCTGCCTGGAAGTAATCTTAATCTTTAGAAAGTCAAGACAATTGATCTTTGCCTGTATATCATCTTGCTTCTACAAGTCCGCCTGGACTGTCATTCTTGCTAATGTAAAACAGCAGCACACAGGGAGGCCCAGCCAATAGCCTTCTTGTGGATTTTTAAAGTTTATTTTAATTTTGTATTAAATAAATATTGTAATGATTAAGATAAAGCCTAACAGCATAACAAGAATGGATTTAAAACATGTACAGAGGTTGGTAAGCTGCATTTTACTTCCACAAGGAATACAGATGGAAATGATTAGCAGTTCCCAAAATATCCCTCCTTGCTGAAATAGGTTAATTAGATGTACAAAAGCACGTGACTACACTGTTATCTATCATACAAATTCTTTTTTTTTTATTTTTATTGATTTCAATTAAAAGCAAATAACAATCGATACAATCAAATTAAACTTAACAAAACCAAAATTCAACCCACACCCAAAAATAAGAGAAGACAGCCAACCAACAGAACAAATATTTGAAGCACCAAGGAAAAGTATCCTTTTTCCCAAAAATAGAAGCTTATTCTAAACTGTTATTGACTGTTATCTGCCATATCTTAAAAAAAGTTCTTAACAGATCCTCTGAGTGAGATTTAGATCTTTTTCCCATTTCAGATTGTATAGGACATCAGTTACCCAATGACTTAAAAGTGCTGGGGAGAGATTTTTCCAGTTGAGCAAGATAAGTCTATGTGCTAGTATTGAGGTAAAGGCCATTATGACAATTTCTCCACTTTAAGCCCATCTTTGAGCCCACCAAACACAATTGTTAATGGGTTAGGAGGGATTGTGACACCAAGGCTACCTGAAAGGCATTCAAAGATTTTTGTCCAAAATGTTAATTTGGTGCATGCCCAGAACATGTGGCCCAGTGAGGCTGGAGCAACGTTCACAGGTTGGATCTTGCCCCTGGGAACACTTTGGACAGTTTTAAACGAGAGAGATGCGCTCGAACAAAGATTTTGAGTTGAAAAATTGAATGCTTTACACATATGGAGATAGAGTGCATTCTGTGCATGGCTGCCTTCCACTCCTTTTCTGAAATGTTAACTGAAGGATCCATTCCCTGTTGTCCCCTGGGATCTTTGAAAGGAAGAGACTTTAAATATGTTTTTATATATTGTGGAGGTGCTTTAATGACCTCTTAGGCACAGCCATAAGCAGCGTGTCTGTCTGCGGAGAGAGTGACGACCTCATTGAGAGGTTTACTTACCTCAGCAGTGACATTCATGTCTCTGGTGACTCTTCCTATGAAGTTAGTAGACAGATTGTTAGAGCATGGGGGTCATGAGGTCACTGGAAAGGGGTGTGTGTCAATCTCAATGTCTCTGCAAAAGGCAGAAGGTCCCAGAGTCCTGGTGCTTCTTGTCTTGCTATATGGTTGCAAGACATGGATGCTATCCAACGACCTGAGACAAAGACTGGACTCCTTTAATACTGTGTCTCTATGGATGATCCTTGAGTACCGCTGGTTTGGCTTTGTGTTGTTCATGGAGTCCTGAATGAGGCACATTACCTGCATTGTGAGGGAGTGTCAGTTACGACACTATGACAATGTGGCGTGATTCCCTGAAGGTGATCCAGCTTGCAGGATCCTCATTGTTGAGGAGTCGAGTAGCTGGACCAGACCAAGGGCACACCTACATAACACCTGGCTGCAGCAAATAGATGGTCATTTCTGGAGGGTGGGATTGATCAGCTTGTATTCCTGTTTGCCAACCAAGATCCTGATCTGTTTTGTCATGTGGTGAGTGTGGTAACGCACTGTACCAGTGCATACTCCCCAATCTAACCTGACCTAACCTATGCTATCTGAGTCTTCAAAACTGATCAGTGTTTCTTCGGGAATAGATCAAGGTGAGGGGTGAGGAAAATTGGGCAAGTTCAGATTAGCATAGTTTTTAGCCTGAAAGTAGTGGAAAAATAATGTGTTGACGAGTACTTAAACTTGAAACCTAATTGCTTGTTGGATGCAAAACATTATTGATGTACATGTCTCTAAATCTTTTATTCCCAGACTTTTCCAAGCATAAAATACTGCAAATGTCTGAGAGGGTGGAAAAGAGTGGTTTGTGATATAGCAGGTCCGTAGCTCTGGAAGAATGGCGATTTTTTTAAATAATCCATTTGGCCATGTCAGTCTCTGTGGGCACAATCGTGCAGCCGTGGGGAGTTGATTAGGTAATTGGGGTGAGTCGCGTCTGCACGTGAGGGTGCCATCGTTCTCAATTGTTCATTTGGCTTCCTGCGGTGCAAGATTGAGCTGCTGTGCCCACGGAGCCATATAAGTATGGGCTGGCATAGGAGATCAAGAGAGAAAATGGAAAGGAGACATATTGAGCGGAGGTTAAGAAACTGAAGGAAGACAGGAGTTGGAGTAAGCTGGTGCTTATTAGGAAGACGCAGGAGGATGGGGATGGTGTCTCATGAGGAGGCATGAGGATCACTCTGAGCAGCCCGGAGCAGGAGTGATCGTTACACTTCTTGCTGGGCAGAGCCTGGACTGGCAGCGGTGGGAGTAGGAGGAGGGTCTGGAGGCTCTCTGAGGGATCACTGTGGATCAGACGGTGGGAACATGGGCCAAGTGTAATGGATGTCTGCACCTGTTAGTGTACATCTCTCCGTGCTACAAGGCCTAGGAAGAATAAGCTGGAGAGGCGTCAGTTTGGAGAGGGAAGCACCAGGGAAGGTAAGATTTTAAATGCTCCTGGCAGTATTTTAACCTCGTTTTTAAAGGAATTATTTATTGACATTTTAACGTCCACTTCACTGTTTTTATGGGATTATATATTAACGTTTGGTTCACTGCACTATGGACACTGTTTGGATTTATTTCTTTGTTTTAATAAAAGCATTTGTTTTGCCTTGGTAGAGTAATATATAACTCTACTTTCCCTTTTGTATTATTAATATGTTGGCTTTGTCAGAATGCTTCAAATCTTACAGACTTACCACTCTTTATAAGGTTTTTCATATCCATTTTTGTAGATACATCATTCACAAAGCGTGGCCTTGTAGAAAAGAATATTACTTTTTAAGGGGTGTCACACACGTACGCATGGGAGCCAACCACAGGGACCAAAAGAAGGGAATTCCATGCCCAGCCCTTGCGGGATGCATTCAACCCTCTTATTTTGTCCCCACAGACCAGACACAGGAAATCCTACCTGAATATGAAGACGTCACTTTCGCCTCGGCTCTGAGGACTCCATCACTTCCTGTCCCGGCCCCAAGGACGACATCACTTCCTGTCCTGGCCCTGACAATGACCTCCCTATAATACCCCACTCCCATCCTCTGTTGATCAGTTCTGTTCTGTACATTGCTGTGCTGAACACTTTGTCTTATTTTGAAGCCAAGGTCAAGTACATGGGTGGCTGCCCCAAACCTTTGTTTTGTGTCAAGGCTGTTTATTTCACAGGGGATAATTACAAATTCAGGTGTAAAAATGTACAAACGTACCCTGAAAGTATTGGGGTAATACATGCACTCACTCACACACAGAGACCCTGGTAAGTGGCTCAATGTATTGATAAGTAAAGTGTCCTGTGTCCTTCCACTATCATGGCTTCCTCTTGAAGAAAGACACCAGCAAACAAATTGTCCCTCTTATACAAAAGGAATTCCGACCTGGTAAGGAACCATTGATCCCATCAGGGATGCCAGCCAACTCGTGTTGTCTGTGACAGTATTGTACGAAAGGCAAGTTTTCAATTCTTTTTAACTTCCTAAAAAATAGTAACCCTGCTTGCCCTTATTAGATAAATAAAATAAAGGAACACTTCCAAAGTGGTGCTAATCATTGAGGAGTGTCTTCTGTTTTACCATCTTTAGCTGTCTGTTTTATTACTTGACCCACAGAAAGTAGTCACCATCCTGGAATGATTTTGTATATTTCACTGTGTGATTACAAGTATCAAGTAGGCAGCAACTTACAAGTTTTTATTTTGTAAGTGGTGTCTTCCTCACTCTGGCAATATGAGTCACGTCTGGATTTCAGCTTGGCCTCTCAAGGACACCATCTTAATTAACAGGAGTGTTGTTTTTAGTGCTGTCCATGTGTGTCGGACTCATGGCTGTTAGCCACCTCTCTCACTCCAGGATGTGAAAACGGGTCCTAATGGTCGATTTGTCTTTACCTGGATCCAGGAAGAGCAAACATCTTATCTACTAAAGAGAAAAAGTGTCCCCTCCGAAAAGCGAAACTGATATAACATCTGCAGAAACCTCATTAAAAAATACCACAGTACGTTTAAGAAGCCAGTTTAAATCTCCTGGTGTGAGTGCCAAATTCCTCTATTGTTTGCTAGAAAGAAGGAGTGAGAAAACCAACCACGCTTGATACCTGAGGTGTTTCAGAATCCTGTTTGCTTTCCTAATGCAATTGGCATTATTTATGACCTGCACAGAAAGGAGTGGCGAGTCCTCAGGGTGCTCTGTGGAACTTTACAATCTTCCAATGAATTGGGTAGTCAGTGAGAATGGATTACACTGTACACCTGAAGAACTTCATGAGAATAGATGGAAGTAGAGAAACAGGTGAGCCTTCTTGACAATAGTTGCAATGTGATGTACCCTCTTCAGTTCCTCACTGATAATGAACAACAACAACATTTATTTATAGGGCACATTTTCATATCCAGAGTTCATGTCCTGGGTCCTCCCTGTGTGGAGTTTGCATGTTTTCCCCAAGTCTGCATCCTCCTGGTGCTCCAGTTTCCTTCCACAGTCCAAAGACATGCAGGTCAGGTGAATTAGCAAAATGGTGTTGCTAAATTGTCCCTAGTGTGTGTGCTTGGTGTGTGAGTGTGTGATGTGTGTTCGCTCTGCAATGGACTGCTGTTCAGTCCAGGGTTTATTCCTGCCTTAACACCCTATGGTAGTGTAAGCCACTAGGGGGCATACCATCACCCTAACCCTGGCACAGACAGGCAGGAGACAGGTTTTGCCACACTGTTCCCGTTTACTTACAGTTTTTTAGTAACCAAAATACTTTTCACCACACCAGTACCCTTCAGTCTCTTCTTGCTGCCAGTCCTTCTCCCTCAGGCTTTTTCCTCTCCTCCCGACTCCAACTGTCTTATGGACTGAGGCGGCTCCTTTTTATAGGGCACCTGGAAGGACTCCAGGTGCCTAACAAGCTTCTTCCGGCCACAGGAAGCTTGACCAAATAAGGCCCTGGAAAGGTCCATGTGCCCCCTGGTGGTGGCAACGGGGTCCAACAGGGTTGAGCCACCATGCTTTAATTTGAATTATTTATTTTGTCTTTGTTCTCTTTTTTCATTATGTAAAGCACTTTGAGCTACATTGTTTGTATGAAAATGTGCTATAGAAATAAATGTTGTTGTTGCTCATAACCTGTGGCTCCACTGGAAACCAAGGGGGCTGCCCTCTATCAGCCCGGGGAAGAAACTGTCCTGACAATCCTCTTTCCCCCGATCCTTCCACACTGTGGGTGTCCTGGCTGGGTAAGGATTCCAGCCATCCGCCCACCACACTAGCTGGGAAAAGCTCCAGCACCCACCCTCCTGCATCCTCTGGTCTGGATTAAGTGAGTTAGAAACTGGTGTGGCTTCTCACTGTTCAAAACTTTTTTTCTTTTAAATATGGCAGGATCTAATCAATAACACTTTAGAATAGGCTTCTACTGTATTTCAGTTTAAAGGATACTCTTCCTTCCTTGCTGATTTTAAAGAAATGCTTTGTCAGTAGGCTCGCCTCTCCTTCTTTTGGGTGGGGGTTGAATTTTGGTTAGGTAAGTCTGATATGATTTTATGGATTATTACTTGCTTTTAATTAAAATCAATAAAATTATAAAAAATAAAATAACATGACTTTTTTGTACAAAGAATGTACAAAGAGAAAGTTAAAAGAAAAAACAAATAAGAATAGGTAAACATACAACTAACTTGTTCTTTTCATACATAGCCTATGAAACAACTTGTTATCTTGGGCCACCTTAAATTCCTTCTTGACTCTATAACACCACTAACATGGAGACCAAGGTGCACTCCAGACAGGTCACAGACAAAGTTGTGGAGAAGCAGAGATCAGGGTTGGGGTACAAAAACATCCCAAACTTTGAATATCCCAAAGGAGTACCAATAAATCCATTATACAGTTAGGTCCATAAATATTTGGACAGAGACAACTGTTTTCTAATTTTGGTTCTGTACATTACCACAATGGATTTTAAATGAAACAACTCAGATGCAGTTGAAGTGCAGACTTTCAGCTTTAATTCAGTGGGTTGAACAAAAAGATTACATAAAAATGTGAGGCAACTAAAGCATTTTATGAACACAATCCCTTCATTTCAGGGGCTCAGAAGTAATTGGACAAATTAAATAACTGGAAATAAAATGTTCATTTCTAATACTTGGTTGAAAACCCTTTGCTGGCAATGCCATCCTGAAGTCTTGAACTCATGGACATCACCAGATGCTGGGTTTCCTCCTTTTTAATGCTCTGCCAGGCCTTTACTGCAGCGGCTTTACTTTCAGTTGCTGTTTGTTTGTGGGCCTTTCTGTCTGAAGTTTAGTCTTCAACAAGTGAAATGCACGCTCAGTTGGGTTAAGATCAGCTGACTGACTTGGCCATTCAAGAATTTTCCACTTCTTTGTTTTAATAAACTCCCGGGTTGCTTTGGCTGTATGTTTTGGGTCATTGTCCATCTGTATCATGAAACGTCGCCCAATCAATTTGACTGCATTTAGCTGGACTTGAGCAGACAGTATGTCTCTGAACACCTCAGAATTCATTCAGCTGCTTCTGTCCTGTGTCACATCATCAATAAACACTAGTGTCCCAGTGCCACTGGTAGCCATGCACGCCCAAGCCATTACACTGCCTGACTCCACCGTGTTTTACAGATGATGTGGTATGCTTTGGATAATGAGCTGTTTCACGCCTTCTCCATACTTTTTTCTTACAATCATTCTGGTAGAGGTCGATCTTGGTTTCATCTGTCCAAAGAATGCTTTTCCAGAACTGTGCTGGCTTTTTTAGATGTTCTTTAGCAAAGTCCAATCTAGCCTTTCTATTCTTGAGGCTTATGAGTGGCTTGCACCTTGCAGTGCACCCTCTGTTTTTACTTTCATGCAGTCATCTCTTTATGGTAGACTTGGATATCGATACGCCTACCAAGCCCTGGAGAGTGTTGTTCACTTGGTTGGCTGTCGTGAAGGGGTTTCTCTTCTCCATGGAAATGATTCTGTGATCATCCACCACTGTTGTCTTCCGTGGATGTCCAAGTCTTTTTGCGTTGCTGAGTTCATCAGTGCTTGCTTTCTTTCTCAGGATGTACCAAACTGTAGATTTTGCCACTCGTAATATTGTAGCAATTTCTCAGATGGGTTTTTTCTGTTTTCGCAGCTTAAGGATGGCTTCTTTCACCTGCACGGAGAGCTCCTTCGACCGCATGTTGTCTGTTCACATCAAAATCTTCCACATGCAAGCACCACACCTCAAATCAACTCCAGGCCTTTTATCTGCTTAATTGATAACGACATAACGACGGACTTGCCCACACCTGCCCATGAAATTGCCTTTGAGTCAATTGTCCAATTACTTTTGAGCCCCTGAAATGAAGGGATTGTGTAAAAAAATGCTTTAGTTGCCTCACATTTTTATGTAATCGTTTTGTTCAACCCACTGAATTAAAGCTGAAAGTCTGCACTTCAACTGCATCTGAGTTGTTCCATTTAAAATTCATTGTGGTAATGTGCAGAACCAAAATTAGAAAAAAGTTGTCTCTGTCCAAAAAGTTATGGACCTAACTGTAAATGGAAAGAATATGACACCATATGACAACTGACAAGAGAAGACTTGCTTACCAAAACTCATAGACCGGGCAAGGAGGACATTAAGCAGAGATGCAACAAAGACACCAAGGATTTTACTGAAGGAGCAGATCCACAGTAGAAATGGAAATATCTATCCACAGGACCACTTTAACCCCTTACACTCTTCAGGGAGGGGCTTTATGGAAGTGAGAAAAACACCATTGCTTAACATTAGAATCCCTGCAGTCTACGGACAAACTCCTTAAGTAAATATAAATAATATATCAGTATTTGAAACACATGCATTTAACCCTTAATTCAGTACTTAGAAGATCCTTTGGCAGCAATTATAGCTTTAAGTCTTCTAGGATACGTCTCTACAAGCTTTGCACAACTGCACTGGGGCAGTTTATTCCATTTGTCCTGGCAGAATGTCTCAGGCTCCTTTAGCTGCATGAGACCTACTGCATTCAATCCTCTCAGATGAAGACCGGAAACAATGAGGAATGATTTAATAACATATATGTTAGGTAGAATACCCAGTGGGGTTTTGGCGGTCGTTTGGCCTGTTGTCTGCAGCTTAACTGGAGATTCTTTTTCTTTTTTTTGTCAGCAATCTTACCTTATCACCAGACTCATCTTTTGAGACTTACATTATATAACTGTATCTGGAGTACTGTGTGCAGTTATGGTCTCCAGGCTACAAAAGTGTCATCACTCTGATCAAGTTCATCATTGTCTCGTCCGTCCACAAGACCTTTTCCAAGAATTCTGTACAGTCCTTTTTCACAGACTGTAATCTGGCCATCCTGTTTTTGTGGCTTTCATCTAGTGGATTTCATCTTGCAGTGTGGCCTCTGTGTTTCTGTTCATGAAGTCTTCTGCTGATAATCATCTCTGACACACCCCCTGAAGACTGTTTTTGATCTGTCAGACAGGCACTGGGAGCTTTTACTTTACCACACTGAGGATTCTTCTGTCCTCAGCAGTGGAGGTCTTCCTTGGCCTACCAGTCCTTTTGTGATTACTGAGCTCACCAGCGTGTTCTTTCTTCTTTATGATATTCCAGACAGTCGATTTACACAATCAACCATTCAACCATTGAATGTACGATTGAAGGTCTGAAAATCGAGAGTACACCTTATGAGAAGGATTTAGGAGTCATACTGGACTTGACACTATCAACATCAAGACAGTGTTCAGAAGCCATTAATAAGGCTAAAAGAATGCCAGGTCTTTATAATACACTGGTGAGGCCTCACCTGGAGTCCTGTGTGCAGTTTTGGTCTCCAGCATACAAAAAAGGACATAGCAGCTCTAGAAAAGGTCCAGAGAAGAGCAGCAAGGCTGATTCCAGGGCTTCAGGGGATGAGTTATGAGGAAAGATTAAAAGAACTGAGCCTTTACAGTTTAAGCAAATGGAGATTATGAGAGACATGACTGAAGTGTTTAAAAAAAATAAGGGAATTAGTATAGTGCTGCGGTGGGCTGGCACCCTGCCCAGGGTTTTTGTCCTGCCTTGCGCCCTGTGTTGGCTGGGATTGGCTCCAGCAGACCCCCGTGACCCTGTAGTTAGGATATAGAGGGTTGGATAATGGATGGATGGATTAGTACAGTGGATTGAGATGGTGACTTTAAAATGAGTACATCCAGAACACAGGGGAACAATTGGAAAATTGTTAAGGGTAAATTTTTCACAAACATTAGGAGTGTTACTTTACACAGAGAACCATAGACACTTAGAATAAGCTAACAAGTAGTGAGGTAAACAGTAGAACTTTAGGGAAATTCAAAACTCGACTTGATGTTATTTCAAAATAATTAAATGAATCTGTCAAGACCAGCTTTTTTGGACTGAATGTCCTGTTTTCATCCACATTGTTCTAATGTTCTCATAAGGATGTTACTGTTCCACTAAATCTTTAATATTATTTCCTAATCTTATTTGTTTTTCTTTTTTTTCTTTTTTGAAACTTTCTTTATGACATCTTGTACAGCAATTTGAGTTCCATTGTTTATATAAAAATGTGCTATAGAAACAAACATCGTTGTTGGCAGACAGTGTGGCGCAACAGGCAAAGCTTTGGACCTCAAACCAAGAGGCTGAGGGTTCAGATCCCACCATGGACACTGATTGACCCTGAGCAAGTTACTTCACCTGCCTGTGCCCCAATTGGAAAAACAAAAGAAGCCAATTGTATTGTGAGACTTGCCCAGAGACCACATCTTTATAAAACTCATACATTTATTAAGCCCCACTATTTACAGGTTTCAATCCCAAACACCACACAAAGCTCTCAGCAATAATCCCCACAATGAACTTCTTTATATCTCAGTCCTTAGCCGCCTCTACTCTCCTCCTGGGAGCTTTGTCCTGCTCCCACTCCTGACCCAAGCTCCTCGACTGTCGGAAGGCGGCGCCTTTTATTCCAGCCTGGATGTGCTCCAGGTGGCTGATGACAATTTTCCGGCAGCACTTCCTGGTGTGGCGGAAGTGCTGCCCTTTGCACTGGAAGCACTCCGGGTGTCCCTGGCAGGTTCATCCGCCATCTTGCCTGGTGTGGCGGAAGTGACAGTTCTCCGGGTCCCACGAGGCTTGAGGTGCCCCCTGGAGGAGGCCACGGTTCCCAGCAGGCCAGACCCTCTTTGTTCCTTTCCCGTGGTCCTCTCCTAGTCCACGGCAGTTGCCCCCTCTTGACCTGGGAGCTATTAATGTCCCTTTCCGGTCCCTTCAGGCATCCCGGCCAGGTAAGAACCCCAGACATCTGTGACAGTATCTTAAATTGTTGTAAGTCACTTTGGATTAGAGCAATATGTAAATGTTGTTGTTGTGGATTAGATGGGAATTGTCAGTAAGCATTCATCTTCAGGTCTCTCCACAGTTGATGGGGGCTTTGGCTGGACACTTCCACAGACATACAAGTCTTACTTCTGTGCCTTGCGCAGCTATGAAAACAGTAACTAGATATATGCTGTATATATCACAGGTGTCGAACTCCAGTCCTGGAGGGCCGCAGTGGTTGCATGTTTTCATTCTAACCATCATCTTCATTAGTGACCAGTTTTTGCTGTGTGGAATGGAAAAATACAGCTTGTCTATGTGACATGTAGCAGCTACAAAATGTGTATGTGACATTTCTGTGTATAACCTTCTATAAGGAAGTACGGGGGTGCTGGGTGAGCAGTTCAAAGGAATCTGCCCAGCAACCAGTCTTTTATTATAGTTCCTGTTAGTCTCAGAATCTGCTCAGTAACCAGTCTTTTTTCTAAGAAATATGTACCGCCGCCTTTATTTTTGGTATAATAATGTCATTTTGCTCAACTCTGTAAGCTATAAAAGAGCAAAGAATTTCCTGTAAGAGGGCTTCTCTAGTCTAGGTGCAATAAAGTGTACATTACTGATTAATTTATCTGGTGTGAGACTCCTACTCTGTCCGGAAAATAAAGAAGAGAGAGAAAAATCGTCGACAGCTGCTAATTAACTTCTTTTGCCTTAGTTTTAATTAACATGACTCAAGCCCCTTTGTTGTCTCTTCTTCCTTAATTAGCAATAATGAGACACAAAACAAGCCACCACATGACCAGCTCGCCTGTGCCCATCACACAATATCTGAAAACAGAGAAGGGTGAAGTTCTCAGTCAGGTTGCTCTCTCAGATCGTCAACACATTTTGACGGTGCTCTTAGAAAAAACAGCAAAATCCACAGCTTTGGAAATGTCTGCTGTGACAGAATGAGAGCAGCAACAAGCCATGGAATTAAATAACGGGTTTAATTAGCAGCAAGAATCAGCTTCTCATTAAGAGATTGGTTGGAGTTTGAAATCCCAGTTTAGCTGGTCATCTGTTTGCTTGTTTCAATTTTATTTCTGTTTGGCTTTCATTTAATGAAGAAAGGAATAAATGCAGAGGACTGAATCATTAAAACAAGGCTATTAAAATGAAAGGAAAAGAAGTTAATTAGCAGTGAAAACTGATCACTGATTAGGCAAAGGGTTAGAATGAAAACCTGCAGCCACTGTGGCCCTCCAGGCCCGGAGTTCGACACCCCAGAATATATAAACAAAAGACCTGTGTGTGTGTGTGCATGGAGCAGTCCGCTCTGCGCACGCTCAACTGTAGCCACTAGATGGCGCATGCATGCACTTTTACATTTTTTTGGCACTTGCATGCATCTCACTTCTCACTATGAAAGACCAGCATGCAGCAAACACCGCCGAGCAGCAACGATGTTGTGCTAATGACACAGAAGAAGAGACACAATGTCGACATGAAGAAAACGGGGCGGCTCAGCAACGTGCAAGTGAAACACCTCAGCAACGGAGGGCAAGGATTGAAGTTTCCACTAAAAACATTGTCCATCTGGAGGTATTTTCTCCAGACAAAGATTACTAGGACTCATATGCCCGCCATATGGCTAAGATATGGCATTGCCAGTGTCTTCTTATGAAAGTTAGTGGGGGCAGCAAGCACAAGGTGGGTCCATATTCTCTGCACTGGATAATTTGTAACAGCTAGCTGATGCCTCTACAAGTTCACCTTTATAGTAAAACTGCTAGGGAGTCTTCAGGTTGTTTTTTTTTTCACAAAGACCACATGTAGCTAGTAACAAATAAATTAGAAAAATACCTTTATAAAGATAATGTACTAAATAACAGCCAGCATGGGTTTCTGTGAGGAAAATCTTTCCAAGCCAATCTTTTGATTTTTTTGGAAAAGCATCTGCAATAGTTAACAAAAGCAAAGCACACAACATCATTTACTTAGACTTGCAAAAAGCCTTTGACCCAGTCCTTCATTAAAGAATGGTTCTAAAACTAGAAGATGTAGGCATCAGAGGTCACCTAAGGAAATGAATCTGAAGTTGATTAACCAGCAGGAGAAAAAGAGAACAGATAAGAAGAAAATGGGGTCATCAGAGGAGTCCCTCACGGGTCTGTCCTTGGACTGTTAGTTTTTCTGATTTATATTAATGACATGGATTACAGTATAGTTAGTATATTTGTGAAATTCATCGATAATGCTAAATTTAGAGCAACGGCAGACAATGAGGAGGCAGTAAATACAATTCAGAAAGACCTGGACAAGCTTCAGAAGACTTGGAAAATGGAGTTCAATGCACAGAAGTGCAAAGTGCTACATGTGGGCAAAAGAAACATCAATTATAAACTCAAGATGGCAGACAGTGAGCTACAGAAAGCAGCTTGTGAAAAGGATTTGGAGGTTTACGTTAACATAACAGTTTCAACATCTAAGCAGTGTGCAGAAGTGATTAAAAAAGGCAATAAAATATTAGGTTATAATGTTAAAAGTTTTGAATATAAATCAAGAGACGTTACGCTCAGGCTACGTAACATGGCTAGTGAGACAACATCTGGAGTGTTGTGTGCATTTCTGGACACTATGCTACAAAAAAGACATAGCAGCACTTGAAGCTGCACAGAGGAGAGCAACCAAGTGCATCCCAGGACTTAAGAACATGTCCTGCTGTGACTGACTCAGAGAATTACACCTGTTTAGTCTCAAGCAGAGGAGACTACAGGGTGGGGACCTAATCCAGGTCTTCAAAATTCTCAAAGGCATTGATAAAGCAGATCCAGCAGAATTCTTTCAACTTAAGCTCCTTAACTTAACTTAAGTTCCGTGAGAACCCTAAATCCAAAGAGGACTGTTTCATTTATGTTAAGTCGAATGCCCAGAGGGGACTGGGCGGTCTCATAGTCTGGAATCCCTACAGATTTTTTTTTTTTTTCTCCAGCCGTCTGGAGTTTTTTTAGTTTTTTCTGTCCCCCCTGGCCATTGGACCTTACTCTTATTCGATGTTAATTAATGCTGATTTATTTTGTTTTCTCATTGTGTCTTTTATTTTTCTATTCTTTATTATGTAAAGCACTTTGAGCTACTGTTTGTATGAATATGTGCTATATAAATAAATGTTGTTGTTGTTGTTGTTAAGCATGAATCACATACTCAAGGACACCAGTGGAAATTAAGATGTAGTACATGTAGTTCTGAAGCCAGGAATCACTTGTTTATGCAAAGAGTAATGGGACTCTGATACAAACTACCAAGAAATGGAGTTGAAGCAGAAAACTTGACAGCATTTAAGAAGACGATGAGATATTTTGACAGCTTAGCTATTAACTAATCAAATGCATGGTCTCCTCTCCTTTGTCAAATTTCTGATGTTCTTATTATAGCCTCCGTCACTGTCAACTTATATCAAACAAAGTAAACTATTTTATTTTTTTCCAATACATAGAGAGTACAATGCACCTAGTTGGACAGTGGAGGGACTTCCACTGATGACATTGTATAACCAGGGGAACATAATGGGGAAACGTTTTCTAGGATCAAAGCAAGGGAACGTACAACATCACATATAGATCTGGCTTTGGCGAAGCTCCAAACACCAGTATTATTTTATACACCTGCTACAGTTATACATTTGGTTTAAGCTTTCTATCTTATCCCCCTTTGGAAAAGTCAGTGTGGAGACCCTTACATTTATACGTTTATAGCAGCAGCACCTGACTTTGCCCAGGTAAGTAATTTTAAGCTCTGGTACTTTTGTCTGCTAGTCTGTCTTCAGTCTGTTCCTGGTGGCACTGTCCTTACACTTAATTTAGTAAAAAAATAAAAACCCAAAGATACCCCCAGGGTCAAAAGTTTGGGGTTCCAAAGTAGTAATTACAGTCTCTTAAAGACAAAGGTGATGTGGGTGGAAAATTTTGTTGAGATTGAACCAAGGGTGTGGAATTGTCTAAAGAATAAATACACACACACATTGAGCTTTATATAGTTTACTAGATTGTTTGAAAAATAAATGACTTTGAGCTTTTAATGATTTTCCACAGTTTTAAAAAAATCTGTTTAAGCACCACAAACACATCATCTGAAAAAGGGTATATATAACAATACACTGAATTGAACTGCCTGATTTTATATCCCATCCCATGTTTGTTCCTGACATCTCCCTGCTGTACGGAAAGAAAAACAATGAATTCATGGAAAAATGTATACTTGAGTTTCAAATACATCAAAAAACATTTTCTAATAAATATAACGGATTCAGAAAGCCTGCAGATTTCCTTCACCTTTTTTCACATTTTGCTATGTTGCAACCTTGTGTTAAAATAATTAAACTAATTTTTTTCCCTCATCAAGCAACACTCAATACCCCAGAATGAAAGTGAAAACAGGATTTTAGAAATGTTTATAAATGTATTTAAAAAAAAACCTGAAATATTACACTAACATACAGTGGTGTGAAAAACTATTTGCCCCCTTCCTGATTTCTTATTCTTTTGCATGTTTGTCACACAAAATGTTTCTGATCATCAAACACATTTAACCATTAGTCAAATATAACACAAGTAAACACAAAATGTAGTTTTTAAATGATGGTTTTTATTATTTAGGGAGAAAAAAAAATCCAAACCTACATGGCCCTGTGTGAAAAAGTAATTGCCCCCT
>JANRMT010062820.1:20488916-20511554 GCA_026402145.1 Polypterus bichir lapradei
GAGGTGAGAGTGGGTTAGGGTGATCAAACCTATTAAAGAAGTTGTTCATTTGGTTTGCTCTCTCCACGTCTGTCTCGATGGCGGCACCCCGCTTCGAGCTGCAGCCAGTGATAATCTTCATCCCATCCCACACTTCCTTCATGCTGTTGTTCTGCAACTTCTGCTCCAGCTTTCTCCTGTACTGCTCTTTCGCCGAAGGAGGTCATGCTGATCACCACCTTTAAAAGCCCTTTTCTTCTGGTTCAAAAGGCCTTTGATGTCACTTGTAATCCATGGCTTGTTGTTAGCATAGCAGCGTACTGTTCTTACTGGAACTACAATGTCCATACAGAAGTTGATGTAATCAGTTGTGCATTCAACAGCCTCTTCAATGTTCTCACTATGTGACCCCAGCAATATATCCCAGTCTGTAGTTCCAAAGCAGTCTCTCAGAGCCTGCTCTGCCTCAGGGGACCACTTCCTGAATGAGCGTGTGGTTGTAGGTAGCGCCCTCAATCTTGGTTTGTATTGAGGCTGTAGCAGAACCAGGTTATGATCTGCTTTCCCAAGCGCAGGCAGCGGGGTGGCGATGTATGCGTCTTTAACGTTTGCATACAGTAGGTCGATAGTCCTGTTTCCCCTGGTGTTACAATCCACATACTGGGAGAAGGCAGGTAATGTTTTGTCCAGCGTTACATGGTTAAAGTCTCCAGCGATTCGCACAAGTGCCTCAGGGTGCTGCGTTTGTAACTTAGCAACTGCGAATGGATGATGTCACTCGCTATCTCCGCGTTTGCTTGAGGGGGGATGTAAACAATAACAACAATCACGAGTCCAAACTCTCTGGGCAAGTATTGACATAGAGAGCGAGTCCTCCTCCTTTCTTCTTACCACTGGTATTTGCGTCTCTGTCCGCTCTAACTGTGCTAAACCTGGGTAGCTCCACGTTAGCATCTGGGATGGTAGTTGTTAGCCACGTTTCACTAAAACACAGCAAGCTGCATTCTCTGTAGGTTCTGACATTTTTCACCAGCACAGCCAGTTCATCGATCTTATTTGGTAGTGAGTTCACATTTCCCAGGATCACAGAAGGCACTGACGGTTTATAACGCCATTTTCTCTCAAGTTGTCTCGATTTAATCTTATCTTTTATCTTTGCGCCGGCTCGGCTCCCCCGATATCGTCTTCTTACCTCGTCAGGTAAATAAGGAACCACACCGGCATGAGCATTTCTTCTCAGTGGCTGACTACTTGAATGGGCGATTCTCGGAGTGTAATTGAGTAATTATTGTTGAGTAAGTGCGTATTATTGTTTTTCTTTTTCTGGAAATGATTTTTTTTTTTTTAAAAAATTTCTTTTTTTTTTTTTTTTTTTTTTTACTATTTTTGCTGTGTGGGTGTCATTAGGACTATGTTTTATTTAATGACACCATATAACTTTGATTTGGGAAATTTTGCTTTTCACGTTTGTGTGTGGAAAACCTATAAATAAAGAACACTTGTTTTTCTTCACTTTATAAATTTGTGTCTGTGTCTGTCTGCCTTGAATATTTATACATTTGGTCCATGAAGTACAAGAGCCTAAAATGTAGCATAGTGCCTATTCCCTCACATATGTACAGTATCATTGAACAGCAAAGCAGCTAAGTGCAGCAGAATGTGCCAGGAGCCAGACTGCAATGATTACAAAAACAGAACAGTGGTCTGAGATTATTTCACAGTAGCAGACTATGATTGTGCAATTATATATCTATATTTGGGGTCGAGTGAGACGTGATCATCTCGGAGAGACATTTTGAAGTCCCACGAGACTTCTTGCATGTCACGCCCCACTTACAAACAATTTCTCACAGATACTTTAACGTCCCACGAGACAAGGAAGTGACACAAAAGGACAGCTGCTGTACAGGCTTTTAAATGATCAACACCATTGAGACATGCAGATCACACAGCTCGGTACCAGCTAGCAGCAAGCCAGCAGCTAATCCATCTTTAGCTTGCGTTCAGCCCCCACCACCCCCCCCACCATTCACAACGCGAGCGGTAGAGAAGCGAAATGGTGCGCGTAAAGCACGCCCCTGGGAATGGGGGATGTGGGGTGGACGAGTGAAGCGAGTAGGGGGCACAGCCCCCTGGTAAATATTAAAAATTTAAAGTAATTAAGTATTAAAAATTAGTATAAAAAGAAGTAAAAATGTTCAGGGAAATGGTTTCAATAAAGGTTTGGACAGTTATGGCTATTTGTGGCTTGATATAAGAATATTAGAACACTCTAGACGAGAACAGGCCATTCAGCCCAACAAAGCTCGCCAGTCCTATCCACTTGTTTCCTCCAAGAAAACATCAAGTCGAGTTTTGAAAGTCCCTAAAGTCTTACTGTCTACCACACTACTTGGTCGCTTATTCCAAGTGTCTATCGTTCTTTGTGTAAAGAAAAACTTCCTAATCTTTGTGCAAAATTTACCCTTAACAAGTTTCCAACTGTGTCCCCGTGTTCTTGATGAACTCATTTTAAAATAACAGTCTCAATCCACTGTACTAATTCCCTTCATAATTTTAAACACTTCAATCATGTCACCTCTTAATCTTCTTTTGCTTAAACTGTAAAGGCTCAGCTCTTTTAATCTTTCCTCATAATTCAACCCCTGTAGCCCTGGAATCAGCCTAGTCGCTCTTCTCTGGTCCTTTTCTTGTGCTGCTATGTCCTTTTTGTAGCCTGGAGACTAAAACTGCACATAGTACTCAAGATGAGGCCTCACCAGTGCATTATAAAGGTTGAGCATAACCTCCTTGGACTTGTACTCCACACACCGTGCTATATAACCTAATATTCTGTTAGCCTTCTTAATGGTTTCTGAACACTGTTGGGAAGTTGATAGCTTAGAGTCCACTATGACTCCTAAATCCCTCTCACAAGGTGTACTCTCGATTTTCCGACCGTCCATTGTGTATTCAAACCTAATATTTTTACTTCCTATGTGTAATACTTTACATTTACTGACATTAAATGTCATCTGCCACAAATCTGCCCAAGCCTGTATGCTATCCAAGTCCTTCTGTAATTATACAACGGGTTCCAAATTATCTGCTAATCCACCTATCTTGGTATCATCTGCAAACTTAACCAGCTTGTTACTTATATTCATATCTAAATCATTTATAGATATTAAAAATAGCATCCGCCCTAGCACTGACCCCTGCTGGTCACCACTCTTAACATCGGCCAGTTCTGATGAGGTTCCTCGCACCCTCTGCTTCCTGTGTCTGAGCCAATTCTGCACCCACCTGAAAACATCACCCTGAACTCCCACTTCTTTTAATTTAATGCCCAACCTCTCATGTGGCACCTTATCAAATGCTTTCTGAAAGTCCAGATAAATAATATCATCTGCTCCACTTTGATCGTAACCTTTTGTTGTCTCCTCATAGAATTCCAGCATGTTAGTAAAACACGACCTCCCTCTTCTGACCCCATGCTGACTGTTCAGAATAACTCCTGTCCTTGCCATGTGTTGCTCAATCTTATCCTTAATAATTCCTTCCATTAATTTTCCTGTGATGCATGTTAAGCTTACTGGCCTATAGTTGTTTGTATCTGCCCTGTCACCCTTTTTATATAATGGGGTGATATTTGCCATTTTCCCATCCTTCGGAATCTCACAAGTGCTCAGTGACTTCCTAAAAATATGTGTCAAGGGTTTATATATGTACTCACTAGTACATATATACCCATATATACATATACCCATATGCTGGGTCTCTAAAAACCCTAGGTATGTAATAGTGTCTGCTCAAAGTCTCATGTATGCACGTGTTAAGTCCTTATCACAGTTGTTTATTGTAAAATGAAGCTTTATGGTTTAATGTTAAAACATTTTAAATCTGTTGTTTATTAACCATTGAAATACAGGCAAAAAAGACTTCTTTCCAGAAAAGCATTCATTTTATTTTAGATCTTTCCTCATAATTCAACCCCTGTAGCCCTGGAATCAGCCTAGTCGCTCTTCTCTGGACCTTTTCTAGTGCTGCTATGTCCGTTTTGTAGCCTGGTGATTAGTAACACAAATTCCTTCTTAGCATTTCTGACACAGCTTTAAGAGCACAATCACCAGCAAATAATTAAAAAAAAAGCTTTCAGGTCAGGTTCTTTGTAAAAAACTTTTTTGTTGAAAAGTTTTCATTAGTAAAGATTAAATATAATTAATGCAATGAAGAAATATTTTCTTGAAAAGAGTAAGCTACAGCCTTAAGGAACGAAAAAATTACACGATGTGAGTAGGATAGAATTAAAACAAATTGTAACTGTCTTCAGGCCATGTGTTGTTAGGGCAGGGTGCTGCCACTTTTCCACTGGGTCAGCCAAAATATATTGACTTATTTTGAGTCACACGTCTTCTTTCTATTCAAAGACTGAATTACACTGTGTGCACAATTATTAGGCAAGTGAGTATTTTGACCATATCATCATTTTTATGTGTATATTCCAACTCCAAGCTGTATTAACTTGAATGCTTATTGGATTTAAGCACGTCAGGTGATGTGTATTTGTGTAATGAGGGAGGGTGTGGCCTAAGGAGATCAACACCCTATATCAAGGTGTGCAGAATTATTAGGCAGCTAGTTTTCCTCAGGCAAAATGGGCCAAAAAAGAGATTTAACTGACTCTGAAAAGTCAAAAATTGTAAAAAGTCTTTCAGAGGGATGCAGCACTTTTGGAATTGCTAAGATATTGGTGTGTGATCACAGAACCATCAAACATTTTGTTGCAAATAGTCAACAGGGTCGCAAGAAACGTGTTGAGAACAAAAGACGCAAATTAGCTGCCAAAGATTTGAGAAGAATCAAACGTGAAGCTACCAGGAACCCATTATCCCCCAGTGCTTTCATATTCCAGAGCTGCAACCTACCTGGAGTGCCCAGAAGTACAAGGTGTTCAGTGCTCAAAGACATGGCCAAGGTAAGGAGGGCTGAAACCCAACCACCACTGAACAAGAAACATAAGTTGAAACGTCAAAACTGGGCCAAGAAATATCTGAAGACAGATTTTTTTCAAAGGTTTTATGGACCGATGAGATGAGAGTGACTCTTGATGGACCAGATGGATGGACCTGTGGATCAGTAATGGGCACAGAGCTCCACTCCAACGTGGAGGTGGGGTACTGGTATGAGCTGGTATTTTTAAAGATGAGCTAGTTGGACCTTTTTGCATTGAAGATGAACTCAAAACCAACTCCCAAACCTACTGCCAGTTTTTCGAAGACATTTTCTTCAAACAGTGATACAGGAAAAAGTCTACATCTTTGAAGAAGACCATGATTTTTATGCAGGCCAATGCTCCATCGCTTGCATCGAAGTTCTCCACTGCGTGGCCAGCCAGTAAAAGCCTTAAAGACTGAAGGAATAATGACATGGCCCCCCTTCCTCATCTGACCTAAACCCTATCGAGAACTTGTGGGCACTTCTTAAACGTTAGATTTACGGGGGAGAAAAACAATACACCTCTCTGAAGAGTGTCTGGGAGGCTGTAGTCACTGCTCCACAAAAAGCTGATCGCCAACAGATCAAGAAACTGACAGACTCCATGAATGGAAGGCTTATGACTGTTATTGGAAAGAAGGGTGGCTATATTGGTCATTGATTGATTGATTTATTTATTTTGAAATGTCAGAGATGTTTATTTGTAAATTTTGAGGTGTTTGTTTATTATTCTCACTATAACAGATGAAAATAAACAAGTGAGATGGGAAAATTTTCATTTTTCCTTTAGTTGCATAATAAATCTGCACACTAATAGTTGCCTAATAATTGTGCGCACATATGTATTCCCCTGATGATGTTCACACTCACATTTCCGTTGTGAAACATTCAGGTTTCAGGTTTATTAACATTTTGGATTGACTGATAGCACTGTGTTTGTTCCATATTAAAATGAATCCTCAAAAATACAGCTTGCCTAATAATTGTGCACACAGTGTATTCCAACTCCCTTTTCAGTTGTGTTAAACTACACCTGTTTCAAAAAGCATGCTAAGAATGAGTGTTAAACATGAGAAAGCCGATACCGAAGATCAGGTTAACTTTTAAAAAGACACATTTATATCTTCACTTTACCAACATATAAAAATCACTGTATTTAATCTGCAGGATGACAGTAGCATTCCTAAAAGTTAGTAGCATCAAGTGCCTTTTTAAATTCAAGTGCTGTCAGAACACACAAATCAGAAATGCTCGATCAACTTAGCCGGAGTGTGAGAATGTGAGAAAGGAGGTGACTTACAAGTTTTTGAGATCAACAGACTTTACAATTTGAAGCTTTCTTAGGCTAAATCCGTACTACAACATTTTTGTATAAAAACCCAGACATCAGTCTCCATTTTTCTCTTATGTCCAAACTACCCTGCCGTTTTTTAACCCCCAAAAATAGAGACTTTTGAAAATAATCTTTAGTGCTGTTTATTTCTGAAAACGTTACAGAATGAAAAAATATAAATGAAGAGTTTTTAAAAATCGTGCTTTAAGTGGTATGTGCTTATTAAGTGGCCTTTCTCTGACTGGATCCAGCTCATTACTACATTTCATTCCCTTATTGGTAACCCTTCATGGAAGAAAAATATATTTCAACATTGCAAACATAATGGAGTTGCTTTCCATAGTGCTTGCTGTGTTGCTTACTTCTATGTATCTAAAATGCATTTTGTACAGTTTGAGAGGTGCATACAGGCGCAAAAGGCAAATAATTTTTCAAACTTAACAGTTCTGTGATAAATCCCATGGTCAACGGTGTGTTCACCCCTTCAAGGAGAAGACTTCTTCATCATGCTTCCATCGATGTGCACATGCCTAGTGTAGGCAAAAGGTTACATTATCGGCATTTTTAGTGTGGAATGGAGTAACTTTTGGAAATGAGGTGAAAACGCTGGTGTGGAAAGAGATTGTTTTCATTTAACTCTTTCAGGGCTGATGTCGACTTTTGTCAATATGAGGAGCTGACAATAATCGGTAATCAGCTGTAAACTGTGACAAAACTAACCATTGTGTTTTAGTTAGACTCTCATTGGTAGAAGGAAAGTTAGCTTCATTGGTTTTGACCGAGATTTCCTGTGCTCCCGTGAGTAGCAAGGCGCAGACAATGGCAAAAATGGCAAAGCAAAAGTGTAAAGCAAAATACTCCATGGAGGATGTGTTTCCTGTTCTCTCTGAATTGGACTAAGACTTGTCAGACACCTATTTTGATACAAGCAATCAAAAATGAATATGAGGTTTTGCAGCCTCAGCTGATTGGACCCCAGCTAATCGTGGTGCTGAACAAGTTCATGTAGCTGACACCGCCTATGGCACTGTTCGCCTGGGAGGTCTGCCATTTAACAATAAGAAATACAAACCAGATTGCAATGCACTGTGACCGTGACCGCTGCTGCTGCCCCATGAACACAGCCTGACAGTTTGCCTGCCGCACATTCTTGGCAAACTGGCAGCCACAGCATGCAGCAACAGACGTTTTATGTTGATTTCTGTGTGAAGTCATTCCGTTTCAGAAAAATATGTTTTTGGAAAAAATATTCAGCCCTCAAAGAGTTAAAAGTGTTTATTTTTAAATGAAAATGTGGTATCGTGGACATTGCCTTAAAACTAAGTTCAAATATTGTCTTTCTATTCGACTTTGCTAGCTATTTGGGTAAATAAACTTCCGTACATATTTTGGGAGTGCAGTTCTAGAATTCTTGTTGAAAGAGTCAGAGACATTTCTTTCGAGGTGAACTATTCTAATTGTCTTTTCACCTGGTTTAAAAATCTAGGCTCAGACCATACACTGCTGTCATATTACTCCTCAGCTACTCAATGGCAGCTTTTTTTTTCACTTCTATTTAGGATTGTGTAATCCATTGTCTTTATGTAACTTTGAAGATATTTGTGGTAGGCACACTTTTTGGTGAGAGAGGACATGCAGGTGATGGGTGTAAGAGAACAAGATGAAGAGGACAGAAAAATATGGAAGAAGATGATCCGCTGTGGCAACCCCTAATGGGAGCAGCCGAAAGAAGAAGAAGAAGAAGAAGAAACAGGAGCACAGTGCTTACTGGGGAAGGTGAACACGAAGCTCGTATTTAGTGTTTTTTTTTTTTTAATATACTAGGAGGCCCTGCTCGCCAACCCCCACCAATCCCCCTCCCGCCCCAGTTGGCACATCTCTGCTGCTCATGTGGTGAAGAGGGGGGCCGAAAGCATCCCAGGGAGATGTGGTCGCTCCTCGAAACCCCCTCTTAAAAGGTGATACAATGGGAAACAAATACAGTTTTTTTTACCTCCTCTTTGCTCGATCAGCTGTTGGCTTGCTGGTGCTGCTTCCGTGCCGCGTGATCTAAATCTCACGTGTCACACTTCTGTCATATCACCCATGTCCATATATTCAATCTCTTTTTGCTTTTACCTTTTCGTCAATATCGCATTGAATTTTGATTCCGTGTTTGGAATTACATTGTGACAACGCAACGTATAACTGCCCGTGAGTGAATATCGTTTCTTTCTCTCTACAAGAAATGTGTCTGACAATAGCAGTCACACAAATGAGAAATGATTTCTCTCGCAGAATTTCACTTTCACCAAACAACAAATCTTTTAATTCTCGTGGATACGCCTCTTCATTGGGAAGAAACACTACTTTTGTTTTCCTTTATGGCAACACGAATTAGACGATCTACCAGTCTCTGACTTAAAGTTTAAATTCGAACGATATATTTGATCTCTTTTCGCTGTTCCATTATTTCACTGAGTAATAATTCCCATTTGTTTGCGCTAATGTGATCTTTACTATCCTTTTTTTGAGACTCTCAAATTTTCGTACTTCCATTATCTCTAACCTGCTCTACATGTGTACCTCGCCAACGTTTTTGAATTCTTTATGATGTTCCACTTTGTCATCTACTCTTTGTCTTTTATTTCCAGCCCAGGGAGTGCTTAAATCTCTTGGCACAAAATCTTGTCTCGCAGAATGTAAAAGTGTCTCTCTGAGAAACTCACGTCTCGTCTCCTTCCAACCTTCCAAGATTTTTTTTTATAATAGAGAGATAATTTTTGCTTACATAGCTTTTAGTCTCAGAATTAACCCTGAGCTTTGATAGCAATGTCTAAAAACCTTTTTCTTGTGCGAAGAGAAACTTAAAAACAAATCAGCATAGTCCCTTATAATTGTGCATTTGCTCACTATAAGCTGTTGTAAAAATAGACGCTTTTCTAAAGAACACCTCCCCACCTTATATTCCTCTCTCAGCTTCCTTTAAAAAGTGACAAATAATTCTCTGTCTCAATCTTGCTAGGTCTAATTTTTGCTTGAAAACAATCTGAAAGGAAAAGGCCACTTGGGAATAGAATGGTCTTCAGCATCTTATTACTACTACTTGGACTAAATAAACAGTTAAGGCATTCGGGGTTCATGATTCGTTGTAACACTTGTAATGAAACCACAAAGAGATAATAAAGAACTGGCCTTTAACGACCTCTTAGGCACAGCCATCAGCAGTGCGTCTGTCTGCGGAGAGAGTGTTGACCTTGTCGAGAGGTTTGCTTACCTTCTCAGTGACATTCATGTCTCTGGTGACTCTTCCTGTGAAGTTAGTAGACAGATTGGGAGAGTATGGGGAGTCATGAGGTCGCTGGAAAGGGGTGTGTGGCGTTCCCGATATCTATGCAAAAGGATGAAGGTCCAAGTCTTTAGAGTCCTGGTGCTTCCTTTCTTGCTGTATGGTTGCGAGACATGGACGCTATCCAGTGACCTGAGATGAAGACTGGACTCCTTTGGTACTGTGTCTCTCCAGAAAATCCTTGGGTACTGTTGGTTTGACTTTGTGTTGCTCATGGAGTCCCAAATGAGGCACATTACCTGCATTGTGATGGAGCGTCAGTTACGGCACTACGGCCATGTGACGCATTTCCCCGAGGGTGATCCGGCTTGTAAGATCCTCATTGTTGGGTACCTGAGGGGCTGGACCAGGCCAAGGGATCGCCCACGTAACACCTGGCTGCAGCAGATAGAGGGTCATTTCCGGAGGGTGGGACTGGACCGTGTGTCTGCCTGGGGGTGGGGTTTCAAACCGGGATCCCGAGTTTTTCATCGTGTAGTGGGTGGGGCAACGCACTATACCAGTGCATGCTCTCCAGCTTGACTTGACTTGACACCACCTGTAACCCCGAGTATTTACAAAAAATCAACAAACAGTTCTTTTGCGAAAGAATCAGATTAACATATTTTTAGACATAAGTTGCCAAGATGGCGGGACCCGTGGTTTTATATGATCCAGGAGGATGGACAATGGAAGTGATTTCAGTTTGGAAATCTTCCATTCTGTGGAGGGAGCAAGAGAAAAGGCATTAGCATACAGCACCAAACCCTAGTCTGACGAGTAATTACCTTCACCAGAACCCTTGCCTCCTATGCACACATATGTGTCACACTATATATTTGCTATTAATTGTTTTGATGCAAATAAGTATAACACAGGTACGCAATGATTATTTCATGTGATTTTTAAATATTTTGGAGTGCTGAATTCAAAAGTGAAAACCAATTCTGTCTGTCATGTAACATTTGTTAACAAAATAAAACAAAAAATTAGCTGTCATGTATATGTGTGATGTTGGTAGGTGCGTTCGTGTGTAATGTAATATAAAGCACCTATTGCAATGGCCATGTCTGTGTCTGCATGGAACAGCATGGACAGGATTTTGTTGAAATGCGGCACACGTAGTCTTAAACATTTGTTGAGACAATCCACTTTTCATTGAGATGTCTTGAACAGATTGTGCCGTAGACGGGTTAATTTCTTTTTCAAAATCTCCCTTTGAAAAGACTTAGTGAGTGCGTAAACTTGTCTGTATTAAAATAGAGAAACATTCTGTGCAAGCTCAGCTATGAATTATTTTACCGCGATGGGTAGAAGCTGACACAATACAGCACATTCACGATGCTTTATGGCTAGCTCAAAGACGTGCAGCGCAGCACTCTGCCATTAGTTTAGGTGAAGCCAAGAACAAATGAATATGGATGCTACACTGTGGGATTGCACCATTATTGAACGACGCAACATAGTGAGATTTCTTTGGGCAGAGGGAGTGAAACCTGATGAAATTCAATGAAGGATGTGGACTAAGTACACAATTGAAAATAGCATGGCTCAACAAAATGTTTATGAATGTGTAGAAAGGTTTAAAGTGTGAAAAACAAGTGTAACCAAAGAAGCTCGATCTCGTTGACCATCAGCATCGTGAACACAAGTGAACATTGACATGGTGAATGCCTTCATCAGAGAAGACAGACATATAACATTTCCCACTGTTGCTTCTTATTTGGATATCAGCTATGGATCTGCACATGATACTGTATGTGCATTATGACTTAGGGTACTGTAATGTTTGCGCAAAAGGCCTACCTAATCTAATGCCCTCGGAATCCCTGTAGATTTTGTTTTTGTTATCTCTGGCTCATCTGGAGTTTTATTTTTGTTTGTTTTTTTCTGTCCTCCCGATGATCAGAACTTATTTTATTCTTTGTTAATTAGTATTGCCTAATCTTATTTTTATATTTTTCTTTTTTCTTTTTTAATCTTGTAAAGCACTTTGAGCTCTATCATTTGTATGAAAATGTGGTATTGAAATAAATGTTGTTGGTGTTGTTGTACCCAAAACAGCTTACTGATCTGCACAAGCCAACATACTTCAGTAAATTTTAGCAGGTTTCACGGCCTGAAATCAGATTCCTCAGCCAGATGTCTGCATTTCTCACCCTATCTGTAAGTGGGAGCCTAGCCAACCTGCGGAGGAAGCTTATTTTGGCAGCTTGTATCCACAATTCTCATTCTTTCAGTAATTACCCAAAGCCAATGGCCATAGATGAGGGTATGAATGTAGAAAGACTGGTAAATCGAGAACTTTGCCTTCTGACTCAACTCCTTCTTCACCACTACAGACTGCAGAACTGCGCTTGCCACGCCAATCCATGAACAAGACCCTGAGGTACTTAAGCTCCACCACTTAAGATGGTAACTCACCTCCCACTTAAATAAAAGACAAGCCACCTTTTTTTCTCCTGAGAGTTATGGTCTCAGATTTGGAGGAGCTGATCCTCGTCCCTGCCATTTCACTGTCCCAGTGCATGCTGGAGTTTATGGCCTGATGAAGCCAACAGAACCGTGTCATCTTGGAATTAATAAAGTTTATATCAAGGATCTTGAACCCCAGTCCTGGAGGGCCGCAGTGGCTGCTAGTTTTCAATTCTAACCCTTTTCTTAATCAGTGACCAGTTTTTGCTGCTAATTAACTTCTTTTGAATGAATTTTAATTGATGTGTTTTTTAAGATTTGTTCCTTGGAATTTCTTCATCATTCCTCTGAATTGCTTCATTTCTTTCCTTAAACAGAAATTAAATGTGAAGTGAGTGAGCCGACAGAAGACCAACTAAGTCAGGGCCTCAAACTCCAACCCACTTCACTCCAACCAGCTGCTTAATAAGGCGCCGAGTCTTGTTGTTAATTAAACTCGTTCTTTAATTCTATGGCTTCTTGCTGCTCTCATTTTTCAATAGCAGACATTTCTGAAATTGTTGAATTTATCTTTTCTAAGAGCACTGATAAAATATTTTGGGGACCTAAGCAGATCAGCATTTCTGGGACTTTATTTTTTAGATATTTTGTGATGGACACAGTTTGCTAGTCATGTTTTGGCTCATTTTGTACCTCATTGTTGTTTATCTACTAATTAAGGAAGACGAAACAGCTATTGGGTCTGAGTCTTCAAGAGCGAGTCAATTAAAATTAATTCAAAAAAAGTTAATTAGCAGCAAGAAAAGGTAATTAGGAAAAGGGTGAGAATGAAAACCTGCAGCCACTGCAGTCCTCCAGGACTGGAGTTTGAGATCCCTGGTTTATCTAATCTACTCTAACTGACTTACACTTCTAATTTCAGATGATATTTGAATGCTGGAACAGTTAAGCACTAGCTGAATACTGATGACTTCAAACAAGGAATCAAGTGTCTATAAGGTATGTTCTATTCGTGAACACTGAAAACTGAAATTGCCCTATTCAAATGATAATAACTTTAAATGTAAACCTGTGGTACAATCCGAGATGGTCTGACCTCATCCTACTGCCTCCTACAGGCAGCCCTCTGTTCTCCAAGACAGACATTTGGAAGGAGGAGGAAGGAGGAAACCGGGAGAGCAGCACTTCTTTTTCCTTGGTACCCAGCGGGTCCTTGATCGCTGGGGAACAGCACTTCTGGGACACCAGGAAGTGCTGACAGACCAGGGATGGTTTATGCCCGGAGTGCTTCCGGGTGCAAGGGCAACACTGGGGAGTGCTGCCGGAAGTCCATCATCAGGCACCTGGAGCACATCCGGGACAGGATTAAAGGGGCCGCCTCACTCCAATCAAGGAGCCGGAGTCGGGTGGAAGAAGGACGGAGCTTGCGAGACAGGAGTGGCGGCGGCCAAAGGAACCAAGGACTGTGTAAATGCATGTAAATAGTAGTGGTTCTGTAAATAAACGTGTGTGTGGTGGACACTGCATTATTGTGTCTGTCTGTGGCCAGGCTATCTTTTACATGGCATCCCAGATGGGACTGTCTGCCTGTTTCAAGGCAGGGACCCACTAAAAATAATTTGTACAGCAGCCCTGCACAGCAACGTGAGACGCACGTGGTTTCAGCGCGGCGCAAGGAATGCGCGCTCCCGCGACACACGAACGTTTTGGCAAGCAATCCTGTGGTTGGTCCCACTAGGACCCTGGGAACACCGCACCTCTCGATGGGCAAGAAGATGGCTAAGCACGGCCTGACGACAGGGGGCTGTCTACAGAAGCCTGTTGTCGACGAAAGGATCAGCGGGCCTACAGAACTGGCCAGGCCATGGAAGCTGCCTCTGGATGCGAGGTTTCCATATGTAGGTACCGGACCCAGGTGAGGGTCGTCCTGGGGCATGTATCGTGTTATTCCAGCTACCTACCTCGTAGAGGGAAACCATCTGGACATGTTTGGCTGGCCGGAATATGTCGCTCCCGGAGCCGTTGGCAAGGCGAAGTCCAAGGAGGACCAGAGCCCGCTGTTGCGGAGATGATCCCGGTTGAATAAGGAGCTCCTGGAGTCCCAGCCCTTGGGGAGTGGCCTGGAGGAGCAGGCTGCGGTGAAGGGCCTGGAGGTCCCTCGAGATGCAGGTAAGAGAGAGGAGGGGGTGTGCTGGCCCCCTACATGTAGTGTAAGGCGAGCAGGGGCAGTGGACCTTTTCCCCTCGTCAGACTACCTGACTGAGTCTGCGTGACCCGGGTGTGGCTCACAGCTGGCAGGTAAGGGCAAGCGGTATGTGAGTCCTCTGTCGGCTGATTTTCTTTCTGTTCTTGTGGCGTTACGTGAGCTGGAGGAGGTCCTTTAGCCCGTCAGGTCGCTTTCGCAGGTGATCCGTGGCCTCTGGGAGACCATCCAGAAGCTGGAGGAGAAAGCAGTCACACCTCTGGAAACGCTGCGAGTGTGGGCAGAGTAACGCGGCGCTGAATTCTCCGGCTGGAGAGACGCGGTGGTACAGGTAAGTGAGACCTGTACCGTACATGAAAGAGGATGGCTGAGTGAAGGGGGGCCGGTATCATTTCGTTCCAGTCACCGAGTAGCTAGGCCTCTCATAGTGGACATGGGGTGAGTGGCCTATCATGCCGTAGAGAGTCCAGTGCAGGGGTTGTGCAAGGAGCTGGCTGATAAGTGCCGGTTGCCGAAGCATACCGCTCCAAAAGCTGGCGGCAACCTCGCTGAGGTCCACAGGGATGCAGACAGTGCAGGGTCTCTTTTTATTCCATGAGGAGACCTAGACCGTCCTTGCATCCCAGAGTAGGAACCGGAGACAGAGGTCCAGGCCTCCTGACAAGGGGCAGGCTGGGCCCATGCGCTCACCTGTTGTTGAAAGCCGCCGTCTGCGGGTGCAGAAGGAAGCCCCAAGCCTGGCTGGGGTCCAGGCAGAGCACAGAAACCCGTCCTATTGCCATGTCCAGAGGGCACGGGGACATGGTGCTTTACTTCCAATGATAGTGGTCACAGGTGGAGGCGCTGTCCATATACGCTGAAGGATGACACCATGGAGTGGCTCAGTGGACGGGCCTCCCCGCCCTTGTTGTGTTTATCTTTTTCAGGGCGGAACTGTGACCCAGGACAGGCCGACGCCCCAACCTGTCGAAGGACAGCCCTTGCGGGACGGTCTGCTTCGCCCTACGGGCTTCAGCTGGGGGAAGGGCAGTGAGATAGATAGCCAGGAACCCTGCCCTGCCGAGATGCCTGGAGGAAGGAGGAACCGGGAGAGCGGCACTTCTTTTCCCTGGGTACCTGGCCAGCCCTTGATCCCTGGGGGACAGCATTTCTGGGACACCAGGAAGTGCTGACAGACCAGGGATGGTTTATGCCCGGAGTGCTTCCGGGTGCAAGTGCAGCACTTCCGCCATACTGGGGAGTGCTGCCGGAAGTTCATCATCAGGCACCTGGAGCACATCTGGGACAGGAGAAAAGGGTCCACCTCACTCCAATCAAGGAGCCAGAGTCGGGTAGAAGAAGGCCGGAGCTTGCAAGACAAGAGTGGAGGCAGCCGAAGGAACTAAGGACTGTGTAAATGCATGTAAATAGTAGTGGTTCTGTAAATAAACATGTGTGTGGTGGACAATGTGTTGTCATGTCTGTCTGGGGCCAGGCTATCTTTTACAAATATACATACAGGTTTAGGATCCATCCGAACACAGGGGTCTGCTGGAGCCAATCCCAGCCAACACAGGGCACAAGGCAGGAACCAATCCTGAGCAGGGTGCCAACCCACCACAGGACACACACAAACACACCCACACACCAAGCACACACTAGGGCCAATTTAGAATCGCCAATTCACCTAACCTGCATGTCTTTGGACTGTGGGAGGAAACCGGAGTGCCCGGAGAAAACCCACGCAGACACGGGGAGAACATGCAAACTCCACGGAGGGAGGACCCGGGAAGTGAACCCGGGTCTCCTAACTGCGAGGCAGCAGCGCTACCACAGCGCTACCACTGCGCCACCGTGCCGCCCAGGTTTAGGATAGTTTAGGATTTTATATATATATAAAATATATATATAAGGTGACATTATTATATAGAGTGGCTGTTTTTGACATTTCATCCTCCACCTATGTAGAAAAAACCTAAGAGTTTAGATGGTGATCTGATAACATGGAAAAACAGGAGTTAAACAGTGTGGATAGGTGGAAGGAACAGTGGGTGAGTTTCAAGAAGTGACGGAGTGCCAGCAGGGTGACCCCATTTAATTACAGAATAATTCTTTATAGAGAAAACAGGCACATGAGGGTGCAAAACTGAAATATCATACAGGATATAGCCTTCTCAGATTCTGTAAAGACCATGCCTCTTATGAGCGAGTCTTTCAATAGGTTCAAATGAGATGCAGACATTCAGACTCTTATATCCCTCTGGCCCAAAAGGTGGGGTTAATAGTCTTCTGGGGATGTCCTATTCACTGCTGTAGAGGAGAAAAAAGACAGCACTGTTAGTGCTTTGCTACTGTGTCTCTCCGGAAAATCATTCGGTACCTGCATTGTGAGGGAGCGTCAGTTACGCCACTACTGCCATGTGGCACGTTTCCTCGAGGGTCATCCGGCTCGTAAGATCCTCATTGCTGGGGACCCGAGTGGCTGGACCAGACCAAGGGGACGCCCACGTAACACCTGGGTGCGACAGATAGAGGGTCATTTCCGGAGGGTGGGACTGGGCCTCGTGTCTGCCTGGGGGGTTGCCAACTGGGATCCCGATTTGTTTTGTTGTGTAGTGGGTGTGGCAACACACTGTACCAGTGCATCCTCCCCAGCTTGACTTGACTTGTTAGTGACAGTGCCCCCTCTCACTCCAGCATGGTATTGCATACCTTGGATGAACCTAAAAAATGTTCCTCTGACAGACACACTGCAAAAAATGCATATACAAAAACTAGACAAAAACACTTTAAATGGGAGTTGTTTTGCTTTTATTTAGCAAAAATACCTGCAGGTAGGATGAGCAAAATTTACTTGACGAGATTTCTTAAAGAAAGCTAAAAAATCGTAAATACAAATTTTTTGACAAGTCGATAATTCATACAATAAGGAATACGAGATATAATGTCATGATATAAATACTTTTCACTTGTATAGATTTCAATTTTTGCAGTGCATGCATGACAATAGCTTCAAAAATCATCTCCATAAAGCAAATACAAAGGACACAGTCTGCTACAGAATTAAATCTTATAAGGTGGACAACGTTTTAATTGGTTTGTGCATCCCTGCTCTGCCCTTTGTCACCGATTCTGTTCATAACTTTTATGGACAGAATTTCTACGCGCAGCCATGACATTGAGGGGATCCGGATTGGTGGACTCGGGATTGGGTCACTGCTTTTTGCAGATGATGTTGTCCTGTTTGCTTCATCAGGCCGTGATCTTCAGCTCTCTCTGGATCGGTTCACAGCCGAGTGTGAAGTGGCTGGGATGGGAATTAGCACCTCCAAAACTGAGACCATGGTCCTCAGCCAGAAAAGGGTGGAGTGCCCTCTCAGGGTTGGAGGCGAGATCTTACCCCAAGTGGTGGAGTTCAAGTATGTCGGGGTCTTGTTCACGAGTGAGGGAAGAATAGAGTGGGAGATCAACAGGCGGATCAGTGTGGCGTCCGCAGTGATGTGGGCTCTGCATTGGTCTGTCGTGGTGAAAAAGGAGCTGAGCCGTAAGGCAAAGCTCTCAATTTACCGGTCAATCTATGTTCCTACCCTCACCTATGGTCATGAGCTATGGGTAATGACCGAAAGAACGAGATTGTGAATACAAGTGGCTGAAATGAGTTTCCTCAGCAGGGTGTCTGGGCTTTCCCTTAACGATAGGGTGAGGAGCTCAGTCATCCAGGAGGAGCTCAGAGTAGAGCCGCTGCTCCTCCGCATCGAGAGAAGTCAGATGAGGTGGCTCGGGCATCTGATCAGGATGCCTCCTGGACACCTCTCTGGTGAGGCGTTCTGGGCACGTCTAACTGGGAGGAGGCCCCAGGGAAGACCCAGGACACACTGGAGGGACTATGTCTCCTGGCTGGCCTGGGAACGCCTCAGGATTCCTCCAGAAGAGCTAGTAGAAGTGGCTGGGGAGAGGGAAGTCTGGGCATCTCTGCTCAAGCTGCTGCCCCTGCGACCCGATCTTGGATAGGCGGAAGAGGATGGATGGACGGATGGATCCCTGCTCATCACCATTTCCATCAAACATTAATTTTTAATTTCTGGGAAAGCAATTATAGTGGAAACCTAAGGGGAAAACAGAACAGAAAAAGTTCAGAAACTGCCCATGAAAATTGTCATGCTTGTATTTTTTTTTCTTGCAAGCGACTAATAAACAGGGTGAAATGTGAACAGCTGATCTTCATTTCTACGCAGAGTTTGATGAACTAAAGTGGTGCGTCTTCAAACCTGACATCGATGAGCCATCTCTTACACAAGCAGACAGATTGTTTCTCACCTCCCAGTCACTGTAGCTAACAGCTTGACCTCCCACAGTTGTTTTATTTAATCTTGGAAACTTTAGAAGACCAGCACATAGTGTATGCATCAGTATGCATTTATAAGTTCTGTTAGTAGTGAAAAGTCAAGCAAAATGACCCTTTTTATTGGCCAACTAAAAAGATTACAATATACAAGCTTTCAAGGCAACTCAGGCCCCTTCTTCAGGCAGGACGGAATACAGAAACTGAAGTTCTCTGTGTTTATATCCACACACTAGGACAAGAAACAACATTGGTAAATCTTTAAGTGAGAAATCTTAAATGTAAAAAATTAATAGACTCCTTCAGGCTAGGGTTCATGTCACAAGAGAGAAGAACAATGAATGGTCAAGATATTTGGATAAGATAACTGTCCAACAAAGTCTTTTGAAGTTTCTAATGAGTTTTTCAATACAATGTGGATCTGTAGTCAGGTTGTCTTTGTCAGTCTGAGAGATACCAACAATTCTGAATGCTGGGAATGAACGCTGGGAACGAGTGGCAGCCATGATGCGGGCACGTACGCGTTCTGAACGTGAAGTATAAACGAGCCCTTAGAGTGACCATGTCAGAGGAGGACACTTTTGTACACTGGGTCATTCCATTTCTCTCTTAGGAAAAGAAACATGCAAATATTACATTTAAAGCCCAGCAGATGGGTTCACCGACAAAAGCGCGATAGACATATGCGCCCCGACAAAACCGCGATTGACAAATGAGCGCCGACAAACCCGCTAACTGGTTTTCGACAAATGCGCGCCGACATAATCGCCACAACAAAATCGCGAGAGAGGCCAAGAGAGTGGGATGCCCTTGCTGCAATTCTTCCCACAAATACAGGGCGTGATCTTAAGGACTATCTGCATGCCGTGCTGATTGCATACCGCGTCTCATAATATTGACTTCTAAAATAAACATTATTATATATGCTTTAAGCTAGTAATTCATATTTAATGAAACTTTCGTGATTTTGTCGGCGTGATTTTGACGGCGCGTTTTAATCGGCACTATTTTGTCGGCGTGCATATGTCTATCGTGCAAATATCGGGTCACAAGCACATGAACAGGTAATAGGCACCCATTGTTTGGACTGAGGCGAGAAGTTAAAGGCAAATTTCCTGGGTTATCCTGTTACTAATTATTGTGATGGCCGTCTACAGGATATCAGTATTTGCTGTCTTGCAAAAGAATCACTGCTCTGAAGTTTTTGGCTGGTTGATATTATAAAGAATACAAAGTTGTGATAACAGAACTGCTCCTTCCTTGGAGGATGTCTGCATTTACCTGACTTGGAAATTAACATATTGGATAATATTGGTTTCTAAACAGCAGATCTGTACTCATTAATGGTTGGTAACAATACATTTTGTTAACTTGTGTTTTCATTATTTGTTAAACCCAGGAAATTTAGATTTGCCATTGTTTAATCCGATTGTCCAGAACTGATAATTGCAAGGGACTGAAGGAGATTTAAGCTCTGGCCAGGAGAAGGCAAAGAGAGGGACGGTCCACTGAGAACGCTGCCAAGACAGAGCAGAGGGGCTCGTAGGCAGACGAGGGTACGTGGCTGGCACGACGTGAGGCACAAGGACGGCAACACTTACTTCCAGGGAGGAAGAGACAGCTCCAAAAGGAGACTCCGGTTGTGGGTCCAGCGAGAGAGGGAAGCCGCATGAAAGGACCAAGCAAAGCTGGCAGACGAGAAATGAGGTGTGCCTAGGTCACAGCAACACAAGGAGCCCAGAGTGGGGAAAAAAAGGAACAACGAGGAGATGCTGACAGGGATTCCACAATTTGACACAACTTCTGTTGGGAAATGAGTGTCCAGTAAAAAGAGTGCATCCGTGGACAGTTGAACAATTAAGTGTTGGGGTAACACAGAGAACAAACTGGACTCTGCACCACTAAAGGTTGTATCCTCCAATTCTTGTTTTTAATGGACCTTTAGAGTGTGGACTGTGTTAGTTCCTTTCAAAAAAAAGGAATTTTCTTTCTGATACTGTTAGATTTTGTTTATGTTCATTTATCTTTAATATACCTATTATTGTCTGGTGTAATAGAAGTTACTGTTGCTTTTCCTGAAATTACTGTTGTGTCTTTCATTGTGTGTTTACTCACCGCCCAATTTAAAGAAACCTGTGTGCTATTATTGGTAAATTTCAGGAGTTCCCAGTTTCTGGGTGGTGTAGTCGGATATTTAAATGGTGTTGTGAAATAGAGTGGCCCGGACACACACAGGCGGACACAGTTTCACTCATCACCCACGTTTATTCACAATATATTACACAAAGTCAAGTGCACCACCACCAAACCCCCAGTTCCCCAAAGTCAATAAACACAGTCCTCTTCACACAACACAACACAACACAACACAACACAACACAACACCCTCGCCTCGCCTCGCCTCGCCTCGCCTCGCCTCGCCTCCCCTCCCCTCCCCTCGCCTCGCCTCGCCTCGCCTCGCCTCGCCTCCCCTCGCCCTTGTCGTCGTCCTCCTCACCCGACTCCAGCCTTGATTGCTCCTTAAATAGGTGGCTGATTGCCGACCACACCCAGCCACCTGCGACAGTGTCTAAGTTAGATCACCTGTTAAGTGTGACCAGACACCTGTCAGAACCATCCTGACTGGTTACTTAGTTTAGCTGGACTGCCAGCTCTAGCAGACCCCTGGTGTGTTCCAAACTACTTGCATTTCACAATTATTGAGGCCACTTCACTCCTGAGAACAATCAAAGCTTTTGAAAAGGTTTTATCCCCTGGCCCTGATCTATGCCTTCCCATAATTTGCTCATGGGCGGCTTCAGAGAATTTTTTAGGCTTTTTGTATTGACATGCATGTGAATTATGGGACATTCTATCCACAGGTACACGTGTGCCTTTCTAAATGATGTCCAATTGACTCATTTTGCCACAGGTGGGCTTCAGTCAAGTTCTCGACATATTTCAAGGTGAATTAAAGCAAATGGGGGACACCTGAGCACAATTTGGAGTGCCACAGATAAAGATCTGAATACTTGTATGAAAGAGAGATTTCAGTGTTTGATCTTTACTGAATTTGAAAACCTTTCGGAAAAATTGTTTTCACTGGTTATTGAGTGTAGGTTGATGGGCAAAAAAGGCAAATGTAAAAAAAAAAGTAAAAAAGTAAATTTACAACCCAGTAAAGGGTACAGATAGTGAAGGGGATTGAATACTTTGTGAATGCACTGAATGAGCAGGAGTTATGCAGTCGCATGTCCAAGTTCTATTAATGATCCCTGCAGCAGCATTTTTAATTAAATGAAAGGTAGAAATTTAAATAGCCTGTGGCTTCCACCTTGCTGTAGTCAATTCAATTAGAAAGAAATGCAAGTGTGTTTTCCTCTGTATGTTCACCACTTAGAAAATGGCTTCCTTTTTACCATTAACTAGAAAGAGAATGTTTGAGTATTTTCATTTTTGTGTTTCACAAACGTACCTCCAAAATTAACTGCTTGTTCTGTTAAACTAATGTTTAGACCTACTGAGCTAAAATGTGAAAAGACATTGTTGTATTATTCCTGCATTCATTATTTACCTATTTATAGTATGTTACAATTTATTAATTATCTGGCACTTGTCCTGTGTCTTTCTGTATGTTGCACCGCAGCCCTGGGGAGCATTAGCTCATGCCACTGTATGCTGCAATATAGTGTATAGATAGATAGATAGATAGATATGAAAGGCACTATAATAGATAGACGGTAAAAGACACTATATAATAGATAGATAGAAGTGAAAGGCACTATCGATAGATAGATAGATAGATAGATAGATAGATAGATAGATAGATAGATAGATAGATAGATAGATAGGACAGGCACTATATATTAAATAGATAGATATAAGTGAAAGACACTATATATTAGATAATCTTTAATTTTAAATAGACCTTTATTAACAATTAGTACATAATTGCAGTCAAATTAGCAGCCAAAATTCAACAACATTTAAAAATAACAAAGTAAATAGATAGATAGACATGAAAGGCACTATATAATAGATTGATAGATAAATAGATAGATATGAAAGGCACTATATGATAGATAGATAGATAGATAGATAGATAGATAGATAGATAGATAGAT